>CM029617.1:30883174-31454117 GCA_017311315.1 Dendrocalamus latiflorus | reverse complement strand
GAGGCAAGCCAGTAAGAAGCAACACAAAATGATAAAAGATGGAAGCAAAAGACAAACTTGCTACAATTGCTTGAGAGAATGGACACATTGGTAAAGATTGTCCTATAGATAACACTCCTAAGCCTACTCTTTATGATGATCATTACTTGCTTAGGAAGACTAAAGATGGTGGAGTAATTGCTAGATATGTTACTACACCTAATATTATTGCTCGGACCATTTGGATGCCCAAACCACTTGTGACTAATGTCGGACCCGGATTTTACAATCCAAAATCCTCTGTGATTTCACCGTAATATTCCCTGGATCAGTAGATAGTGCTCACAGATACAGTACTGAACATCAAAATACATATCATGCGGAAGTGTAAGTATAATAGTAGAGTTACTCATGGGCCGATCAGGCCGAAATCAATAAAATGCAGCAGCAGAAATGGAACACACAGGTGTGACCCTCAAGATGTGTCCACAGGTAGCCAACTCAGGTTCGCGACCTAGATCTTGACCTCTTCATCTTCTTCACCCTTATGACCAGGTGTATTTGCTGAAGCATAGTGATCTGACTCCTGATTCTAAATTAATTGAGTGAGCGAGGGTGAGCACAAACCACCGTGCTCCGCGAGCCAATACACAGGATGCAAATAAATAACATGCATGGCTTATCCAGGGAAGGTTGGGTTATTTTATTTGGTATAAATTACTTTTAAAATACGATACATAGAAATTTTCTGAGACCTAGCAGTTTTAACTAAAACATATTGTATCAATGTGTGAAAGAATGCAATAATAATAGCTATCCAGATTATTCCATCTACCGTTACATGGTTTCTGCACCATATGCTAACATTTCAGCGTTATAATCGCTTACCTTATCACTGGGGCGACACTCAGGGCAACACAAATCAGGACTTTTCACTGTCCACCACTTTTCCAATTCCACCTACAAAGTTTTTGAAATAGAACTATATCTGGTTAAGTTCCCATGTCCACCCTTGACAGTGGGCACGGCTATTCGAATAGTTTTTAACTCTGCAGAGTTTGTACACTTTACCCATAAGAGACAATCCACTCGTTGCTCCACAAGATTCCTTAGTCATGCGGTTGTGTAGACCATCACAGTAACTTTTTAAAATACCTCGTCCCTTCCATCATCTCACCCATATAGGCTTCTTCCACTTGTAGCAGGTCTCATAAGTTGTGCTAGATGTTCTACCCCCCAGCGACTAACCTAGCTGGACTACCCACATCGACTAGCTCGCCGCGGCAAACTTCACCCTCAACGAGTGTTTCATTCATGCTGTTACACAGACATCCACTTGCACTACCCCTCTCCTCCACCGATGAGACGACTTTCAAGGTTCAGTAAATCTACTAAGCCAAGTTGTAATTTATAGACTTGTAATTGTACTTGTCTTACTTAGGAGGTCATGACAAGATTCAGTCTTCAGAGTTATCTTGGTGATTCTAACACTAACTACACTCTCGTGCACCACTCCACCAGCCTCCCATATCATCCGCCTAGATATTTAAGCAAGTTGGGGGTTTTTGGGAGCATAAAATAATCATGTCAAAGTATACCAGTCATTTCCACCCATGACTTCCCAAATCAGTTTCTCATGACTCAAAGTGATGGTTGGGGCATTTTGGTGCCCCTAAGCAGTACTAAGTATGGCGTATAATTATAGACTTATTTTCGAAAGTTTTACCATTATAATTTTGTTAGGGTGACAAGGCTCAAATACTCAAATATTCCAAAAGAGTGTAATACTAACAAGTTAAATAATGGCATGTAACTAGATTCTTAAAACAAACATATATTTGCATATGAAATAACACATGCAATTTGATAATTTAAAACAGAAATAATTTGCAGAAAATGTAGGTTCAACATGATCAAAGTATTGACTTGCCTTGCACGGTTTACCACAGTCTTGAGTTTACTCAAAGCTTTCTCATTCGATGGTCTTGAGCTTTTGGTCTTCATTTTCAACTGGATCTCGGTCTTGCTTGATCCATTGAATCTTCAAGACTCCAATTTCTAATTACGCGCTAAAGAACTGAATCCAAATAAATACAAGTAACTCAAAAGGTCCAAATAAATCCAAATAAACTAAATTTAGGTTTATTATGAGTTAATGGATGATTTGAGGCAAGGTTGATCGGGCGCGAAGTACTAACAGAGTCAAATAGGGTTGGAGCGAATTGATGAATGGCTGAGGAAAATTCGCCGAGACGGATGTTAAGGAGGTTCATGATAAAGGAATATTCACGAGAATATTCCGCTTAGAACTTGAAGATGGCTTGGCATAGCCAATGATAGAATGTCATATCTCGATCTTTTAATTTAACAACTTCTTTTGAGTATTTTTATATTTATTAAGGAAGTTTCATGAGTCGAGCTAGACATATGGACAGGTATATGAATTTAGTTGGGTATTAAGTATTGTATTGGTTGAGTGTTGCCATTTATGAATTAGGGTAGGGGTTCCATAGGTGATATATACGACTTTTAGGTTATCGAATTAATTAATATTGCTAGTAATTTGATATGTAGCATTTTATGCGGTCCTAATTATCAATTACTTGTATAATTGGTTAACTATTTATTTTAGAATATATATATTCGTGAGATCATTTCAATGACTGATGACCTAGGGCTACTACATCTTAGTACCTATATGCTAATATGACCTTTTAATTAGAGGCACTCTAAAAATCAAGTGACATTGATATGACTTAGCATCTGGCATAATTTAATCTTAATTTATTTATGACTGGTCGAGCCTGCTACACATGATTATATTTCGTTATCATTGTTAATTTAAAGCTACTATTTAAGATTACATGATTGGCGGTATGTTAATGATAGGGTCTATATTTTAATAGGGCCTACGATGAATACTAAAATGTTGGTATTCATAGATATTTCCTCAGAAAAATCCTTAGTTAGGGTGGACACTCCAATTTAAATACTTTTAATGGCATACTATTTATAGTTGGGACTTATTTAATTATGTGCAAGGCAATCTTTAATTTAATTCACACCGTCATAGTTTAGGTATTAGTGGATTAATACTTCAAATTGTTTAATCATTGTTCAAAAGGGATGTTCATGACTTCTTTAAGATTTAAGAATGACGGTCATATTTTATAGGGTTAAATTTTGTATTACTTAATTATATAATTATTTTGTTATGCAAATAGTTTTACGATATATTCCAATTTATCCGTCGTCATTTTATGTGGGAGGTTAATTGAAATACAAATTCTCATTTCACTTAATTATTTTGATTGTTATTATTTTTTTTAAAGGCATTTATAATAACTGGAGATGTGCAACCAATTTTGAATTTACACTAGTTATTTTTATAAGACAATCAGTTTGCTAATTTTTAATGACGTGCAACTATTCAAGATTAAATCTTCGAGTGCTCACAATTTGCATAAGCTTTTATTCTACGTCCTTAATGAAATTTATATTCTCATATTATTTTTATTTAGATCTTTCCACAGATTATTTCCTAATTTTTCTTAATTGAAATGGACCAATGAAAATAAAAATCAAAAAGTGTGGAAACGAGGTTCGAACCCAGCATTTCCTGTGTGAAGACTTGAGCGTGCCCTGGCTATCCAACTAGGCAGCTGCCCTTTTGTGAAATTGGAGGGGGAATAAACTAGAAGTGGTAGGTCACGAGCTAGGCTCAAAACAGAGCACCAAGGCAGCGCTCGGTGCTAGGCTCGCCGCCGGCGGGGGTTTGCCGGAGGGGCTAGGGGGACTACCAAAATGGGTCAAGGGGGAAACGAGCAAGCCACAGAAGGCGCCATCATGAGTAGGGGTGAGGTGTAGAGTGATCAGCGGCAGCTTCGGGTGGCCGGAGTTGGGGCCAACGGTGGAGACAACACCGGAGAGGACGAGGAGAACGGAGAAGAGCATGAGCTACAGGAGGTCCAGTGAAAACTCACTATTTTGTTGGTCGAGCTGGAGAAGGACCTAGGCGGGCTGGCAGCGTCAGCCTGAGGCGACGTCGGTGGACCACCGTGGGTCGCGAACTGGGGTGGGAGGTAGCTCCGGCCGGTGGTGGGGGTGAGTTTGTGATGCCACGGTGAAGCTTCGGTGCTGGGGAATTGGCCAGGGACAGCTTCAATCGGCCGGTCTCCAGGTAGCCGAAGACGAAGAAGAAGGGGACCGCCAGCACGCTAGAAGGCAGAAGAGGCCAATTTGCTGCAGTGGGAGGGAGACAAAGGTATGGTGAGGCCTTCGGGAGGATGCACGTATACTTATAGGAGGTGAGCTGACTGGGCGACGTGGGAGCTCCGGACAAGGCATGGCGGCAGTTGCCTCGGGCGCTGCAGGCAGGCACACGGCTGGGGTGCTACGACGTGGGCACAATGTGGGCTTGGGCATGACTCACGCGACGAGGCAGCCGATAGGGCATGGCACGCTAGGGAGTGGTGATGGCGAGGGGATGGCCGACGTGTAGCACTAGGAGAAAGTGATATGAATGACAGTATTGCAATGCATACATCTTATAACTACTGTTGTACTAAATAGTTTGTGCAAAACAATGAGAATGGCACAAAAATTGATTTTTATATATACATGCATATGTGTTGTTCTTTTTGTTTATTACACTTTCAGATGTGCATGATGTGTTAAACAGAAAAAGTGTGAACGATAGATACATATACTATGCATATACGTTGTATTCTTTGTTTAGTACAATTTTAGGCTATCAAAAGCTAAGGACGGCTTTTCTTGAAGGAGAGGATGATGCGGATACATACATGTTTAGCGTTTTTCTGTTAAATATATTATTTAATAGAAAAAATTACTAGATCGCATTAAATATTATCAGGTGAACTCGCTCCGAAGTGAATTCAATTTTTTTTATTTATATAAGAATTATTTACTATCTCATAAGAATGTTTTGTGTTATTTCCAGGGCACACCAACCAAAGATGTTCATGTGCTGAATGCCATCTTTTCCCTCAATTCGAGGGTCTGACCACCAATCTTGTACCTAATGCAGTAATGCATACACCTCAGAGCAAGTCCAATAATAGAGCCAAGTGTTTGGCTATAAGTCAAGTTATAAGAGCCAAATTATACAATAATTTGTCTTCTATTTGTCTACAAAAGGTTTTTTATTATTATGTGGTACCATGTCTCACATTCTCTTTCCTATTCCTCCTCACATACATTTATTATCTAAGCCCACCACTGCATAGGCTCCCGTACCCAACTTGTTGCTTGCATGAGAGCCAAGCTCTCATCTCTCTCCTCTCTTCTCTCCTCCACATCAGCAAAAATGCTGACTAGCTTGGCTATAAGATCATTATTGGACTTGCTCTCAATAGTATTCTCTCAGATTAATACATATCTAAATAAAAAAATTGCAGTCTTCACCTCCATCCTAGAATGACTTCCCCTTTTGCCCCCCTTAAAAACATGGCAGTTAGGGCAGTACGTGTGACAAAAGATGTAGATGGCAAATAATGCGTTGTTGGTACTTCAGTACATGGACCCTCCAAGATATATTTGTAGATGGCGAGGGCCAATTAATTAATGCAAAAAAAAAATCCCGTGATGGCGATCTGTTTGATATTTCACTGCCAATCATCTAAATGATTTCTTGAAAAAAATGAATAAATCAATTGGTATATGCTAATAACCATTTGGGAATTTCGCCCAGGGCAGAGAGAGCCGTGGCGTGTGACGGCGTGAGAGGCATGTAGGGCATATTTATATTGATTTCTTCTTTTAACTTCTGCGGTAGAAATTAATATGAACATTCTAGCTTAAACTGCTTCTCTCAGCCATTATTATTTATTAGTTACTACTTTTCGCTTTCACATATTATGACATATGTTGTATTTTATTATATTACAATTCCATATGTCGCATGGTGGTCTAAATATTATAGTGTCTTTTATTGCATCGTCTTTCTTATATAATACACTACTATCATCAGACGCTTCTATCGGCCACTACTATTTACCAATCATAGCCAAAAGCCATTCCGACTACAAGACTACAACTACACTACAAGCCATGAGCGATAGCGAAGCCTTCGGCCTTTCTTTTCGAAAGCGAGCAAAAGTCAATATGATCAGTCTCATAATATTATAGCTGAACTATTGAAGAAACAATGTCGTCCCACTAACAAGCATGGCCCGCTGAGGTGGGCCTAGATGTCATAAGAACTGCGAATCACAAGGCAGCAGGATGGCAGTTGAGTTGAATGGGCACGAGGGACGTGCCCTCACAGGTAAGTGGGCCACCAAAACTGCCTCCCCGATAAAACCCACGTGCCTCCCTTGGCCTTGGCGCTGTTGAGGAACCGTCGCTGGCGACCAGTCCGATCGATTTCTCTGCTTAGAACAAGAACGAATCAATCACAGAATCACAGAACAATAGATTGAACATAGAGAGATAGAGAGAACTCCTGGTCTTTCTTTATTGCTTTAGATTGCATCTGGTGTACATAATGAGGGGGTCTAGATCCCTATTTATAGTCTACGGTGGGGTGCCCAAATATGTCAGGACTCTGGCCGTGGGCCCAGTTTCCTAACACTCCCCCTTGGGCACTCACCCAACATGTTCATGCCTCGTCAAAACTCCATAAAAACCCAGTGGGAAAATTTGGAGAAAGAGTACATGATACATGTGATGCTGCGTTGCACGAATTGCCTCATTAAAGGTATGCAAGTTACCGTAAAGGTATGCAGTCACAACATCCATCAACTTCATTTCTAAGTTCAAGTTCACTGCCATTGAGATCAAATATCTAGAGGTAATTTCACTCATGACTGGGGAGTAGGTTTCTTCATAATCAACTCCAGGACGTTGAGTGAAACCTTGGGCTACCAGCCTTGCTTTGTATCTCACTACTTCATTCTTTCATTTCTCTTTCGAACAAATACCCACAACGGGGTGTATGTGGGGAGGCGTGCGGCATACGGGCTCAAACACCTCTCTTTTGTTCAGAGATAGCAATTCAGTTGCTATTGCCTTCTTCCAATCTTCCCAATCTGATCTTTTCTTACATTCAGCGAGCGATGCAGGCTCGGGATCAAGATCGATGATGGTGGCTGTTGTAGGGGTGGCCCCCACCTAAACCCAGCAGGCCTGGTAGAAGGTTATAAGGCCCAAAATAGGCCATGTGTAATGACATAAGTGCCCCTGCGGGGGATACCCAGATGTAAGGGTACAACTATAAAAGCACTCCCCATGTATATATATATATATATATGGAATACAGGCCATGGGGGGACCCAGGTCATTGCTATTACTCTCTCTCACTCTCCACTACCATCTCTCTCTCTGTTTGGTCTGTAACCACAACAGTTGGCGCCGTCCGTGGGGAGGACAGGAGCAAGCCTGAAGTCCGAAGAAGGATGGCACCGAAAAAAGCTTCGTCGACGGCGGCGAAGGGAAAGAAGGAGGCCGGGTCGGAGCGTCGCACGGGTACCAGGGCTTCGGCATCGGCTGTTGCGGGCGCAGGTGACGACGCAGGCGCGGTAGTCGAGGACGTCGACGCTGGTGCTGCGATGACCAACCCCGCCGCTGGCGCCGCGACGGCCAACCCCGCCGCCAGCGCGACGACAACCAACTTCGCCGCCCAGGCGGCGGAAAGCGCCCTGCTGGTGGCCCTTAAAGCGTTCCAGCAGGAGTTAGGGGATCTTCGCGGGGCTGTCCGAGACATACAAGAGACTCGGAGCCAGTAGGCCGCGCCAGTGGTCGCGCCAGAGCCCACGCCGGAAAAGGCGGACAGCCGCGACGCCCCCACATCCAGCCGCGTCCCGCTGTGGCACGTCGATCCAGAGTCCCCGCTTTCGGCAGGACTACAGCAGGCGGCGTGGCCCGAAGACTTCACATTCCCCAGTGTCGTCGAGCCCTATAAAGGCGACACGGACCCCCGCGAGTTTGTGCGAGTGTACGAAACCGCAATCGAGGCCGCGGGCGGAGATGACACCACCAAGGCGAAGGGACTCCCCCTCGCGTTGCAAGGAGTGGCGCTTTCCTGGTTTTTTACCATAGAGCCAAACTCCATCTACGCGTGGGAGCAGATCCGCGACCGCCTTCACAGCAACTTTCAAGGGAACTATGCTGAGCAAGTCGACGCGGACCAACTCTTCGCCGTGAAACAAAAACCTTCGGAGGGGCTCCGGAACTATTTCAAGCGCTTCGCAAAGGTGCGATGCCAGGTCAAGGACGTTAACGAGACAACCGTCATCAACGCGGCCATACAGGGCCTCCGCCCGGGCCCTCTGGCCGAATACGACGCGCGCAAGCCTATCAAGACAGTCGCCAAGCTCTTCGACAAGATGGAAGGGTATGCGCGAGCCGAGGAAGATGCGTAGAGACGCAACGCCCCCGCTCCCGACCTCGCCCACGCGAAGCGCTTGCCATGCCAGGAGGAGAGGGGCGATGATTCCCCGAAGCAGGGCCGTAGTCGACAACTCCGGGAGAACACTCTCGGAAGCGACGGCCCCGGGGAGCTAGAAGGCTCGTCAAGGAGCACGCGCAAACCCCGGCGTCACCGGCGCAGACCACAAAAGGCCCGCCATGTCCTCGGCAGTGGAGACGCCCCTCGGGAGCCTGCCCCCATATCGTGGAAAGAAGGCTGGGGATCTGAAGGCGGACCTGGTCGTGATGAGCGGCCCCGAGCGGAGCAAGAGCTTCGGGATCGCGGCAAGTGGTGCGAAGTGCATGGTTACGGTGATCACTATACGAAGGCGTGCATCGCAGTCACGGAACTGCGACGGTGGTGGCCGAAGCTCGGGCCTCATCTCCTCGGCCCCTTGCCGAAGCCCATAAGCGGCATCCAACAGGGAAGACACACAGCACCGCGCTGTTAACGTCACCACCGGAGGTTCCCTATTAGGGGCCCCCGTGGAGCGGTCGCTACCGTGGGTGCCGCTCTGCAACATCACCTTCACCCTGAATGACGCCAGGGGTGTGGAGTTCCCTCATCAAGACCCTCTAGTCATTCAGGCTCATATCGCAGGCCATGACGTCAGGCGCGTCCTCGTCGACGGCGGAAGTTCTGCGAATATTCTGTTTGCAGGGGCCCTCGAACGTATGGGAATACCCCGAAGCCGTCTGGAGCGGTCAGGGGCCCCACTTCAAGGCTTCGGAGGCCAACAGCTGGAGGCCATAGGACATGTGTCCCTTCCGGTTACGTTCCGCTAGGGGAGCAACACCCGAAGCGCGCACGTCATCTTCGACGTCGTAGACATCCCGCACCCCTACAACGTCATATTGGGACGGCCTACCATCAATTCCCTCGAAGCGGTCCCGCACCACGCCTTCCTATGCATGAAGCTCCCAGGCCCGAAGGGCGTGATCACTGTCTTCGGCGACCAGGACCTCGCCAGGCGCGTCGAAATCAGCAGCCGGAACTTGCACCGCCCGGTGCACGCCCTCTCGGGTGCGCCCGGCGACACGCCCTCCGCTCCGGGATGGACGCCAAAGCCTCGGCTCGAAGGTGGGGTCAAAAAGGTGCCGCTCCAGGAGGAAGGGCAGTTTGTGTCCATCGGCGAGGGGCTCTCTGCGGAGGTTGAGCGAGACCTACTCCAAGTGCTCCAGAACAACGCCGATATTTTCGCATGGTCGCCAGAGGACATCAAGGGCGTAGACCGCGCAGTAATCGAGCACCGCTTGGCGGTCCGCCCTGACGCCAAGCCGGTCAAGCAGAAGCTTCGCCGAATGTCCATGGATCGGCAGCAGGCGGCCAAGGTGGAGGTGGCGAAGCTTCTCCGGGCCGGGGTCATTCACGAGGTCCATTACCCAGAGTGGCCCGCCAACCCCGTATTGGTCAAAAAGGCCAGCGGGGCCTGGCGTATGTGCATTGATTTCACCGCACTCAACAAGGCGTGCCCCAAGGACAATTACCCCTTGCCACGCATCGACAAGTTGATCGATGCTACCGCCGGGTGCGAGCTAATGAGCTTCCTGGACGCTTACTCTGGTTATCATCAGGTATACATGGCCGAAGACGACGAGGACAAGACCAGTTTCATCACACCGATTGGGACCTTCTGCTTCGTCAGGATGCCCTTCGGCTTGAAGAACGCAGGCGCTACCTTTACCCGCCTCGTCGCACTTGCCCTCGCCGCTCAGCTCGGGAGGAACGTGGAAGCCTACGTCGACGACGTGGTGATCAAGACCCGGCAGCTCGCCTCGCACGGCTGGGATCTCCAAGAGACCTTCGACAACCTCAGGAAGGCCGGCATCAAGCTCAACCCCGACAAATGTGTCTTCGGCGTACAGGCGGGCAAACTGCTGGGCTTCCTCGTGTCCGGACGAGGCATCCATGCGAATCTCGACAAGGTCGAGGCTATTCTGGGCATGGAGCCGCCCAAGACGACGAGGGAGGTCCAGAAACTGGCGGGCCGCATGGCGGCCTTAAGCCGCTTCCTGTCTAGGGCGGCGGAGCGGGGTCTGCCGTTCTTCAAGACACTTCGCGGGTGCGACGGATTTTGGTGGGATAGCGACTGCGCGGAGGCCTTCAACGAGCTCAAGAAACACCTGGCGAGCCTCCCTACTCTGGTCGCCCCAGCACCAGAGGCTCCCCTCTTGCTCTATCTGGCCGCGTCGGTCACGGCGGTCAGCGCCGTCCTCGTCTGAGAGGAAGGCGCCGCACAGTGGCCCGTGTACTTTGTCTTCGAAGCCCTCCAAGGCGCCAAGACAAGATATACGGAGCTTGAAAAGCTAGCTTACGCGTTGGTCATGGCCTCCAGGAAGCTTCGGTATTATTTTTTGGCCCACCCGATCACAGTACCTTCCTCATTTCCCCTGGCGGAGATGTTGCACAACAAGGAGTCTACGGGGCGCATCGGCAAGTGGGCTGCAGAGCTCGCCCCGTTCTCCCTAACATACGCCTCGCGGACGGCAATCAAATCTCAAGTCCTCGCCGACTTCCTCGCAGAATGGACTCCGCCGGCTCAGCCCGCTCAGAAGCACGACGACCCGGTCTGGACTCTTGCCATAGATGGGGCTTACAGCGTCACGGGCGCGGGTGTAGGCGCAGTAATTATCACACCCGAGGGGCATCGCTTATTGTACTCGGCGCGCCTCGCGTTTCCGGCCACCAACAACACAGCTGAGTATGAAGCGCTACTCTTCGGCTTGACCAAACTCAAGGCAATTGGTGCGCGGTGAGTGCTCGTCCGCACGGATTCGCGTTTGGTGGCCGGCCACGTAGACAAGTCATATCAAGCCAAGGATCCTGAGCTGGCTAAATACCTCGCCGCCGTAAGAGCAAGGGAAAGGCATTTCTTGGGCGTCACGGTCAAGGCCATCCCTCGCGCGGAAAACGAGCAGGCCGACGCTCTCGCGAAGGCGGCCAGCCAGCAGCTGCCACCTCCTGACGGGGCGTTTTACGAAGTATTGCCGCAGGCGGCCATCGCGCAGGACAACCGCGACGCGGCCCTCGTTCACCATGTCATCCAGCAGGGCGACTGGCGAGAGCCCATCTTCAATTTCCTGCATGGCATCGCCGAGCCAGAGGACCACGCTGAGCTCCGGCGTCTGCAACACCGCGCCAGATCCTTCCAGGTGTTTGAAGGGACGCTCTACAAGCAGGGAGTCTGTGCACCGCTCCTGAGCTGCCTCTCCCGCGAAGAAGGGAAGAAGCTCCTCACGGATATCCACGAGGGGGAATGCGGGTCTCACCTCGCGCCAAGGTCGTTAGTCGGCAAGGCGTTCAGGCAGGGCTTTTACTGGCCGACTGCCATCACTGACGCCCAGGACCTCGTGCGTCGGTGCCAAGGGTGCCAGTGGATGGGGCGCATCATCCGCAGGCCCCCGACGAACCTCAACCCTATTCCCCCGGTGTGGCCGTTGGCACGCTGGGGTGTCGACATAGTGGGACCGCTCCCCCGAGCCCCAGGGGACCTGCGGTTCGTGGTGGTCGCGCTGGAATACTTTTCCAGATGGTCGAAGGTGGTAGCCCTAGCCAAGATAACCTCGGCGGCCATGCAGCGCTTCCTCTGGCAGAACATCATATGTCGCTTCGGCATGCCCAGGGAACTCACCGTCGATAACGGGCTGCAGTTTGATGCCGCCCCGTTCAAGGAATTCTGTGGAGACATGGGCATCACGATTCGGTTCGCCTCGGTTGGGCACCCCCAGTCCAACGGAGCGGTCGAAAGGGCGAACGGTGCCATCTCTATCGCCATCAAAAAACGCCTAATCGGGCTGCCGAAGGGCAGGTGGCCGAGCGAGCTTCACAGCGTCCTCTGGTCCCTTCGCACAACGGTAACACGCCCGACGGGGTTCACGCCCTTCAAGCTTCTTTTTGGTGATGAGGCGGTGACGCCTGAAGAAATCAGGGCTGGATCGCGAAGGGTCCTCGTCCAAGCGCCCGACGAAGAGCGTCGCGTGTCCTTGGACCTCCTCGACGGGGCGCGAGTGAGCGCAGCCCAACATGTCGACAAGTACGCACGGCAGACAGTGCGTACTCGAGACCGGTCCGTATATCCGCCAAGGTTCAAGGCTGGGGATCTTGTCCTCAGAATGGCACTCCACGCGGAGACCGTTGGCAAGCTGGAGTCCAAGTGGGAAGGTCCGTACATTGTGGCTGAAACACTGCAGAAGGGAGCGTACCGCCTCGCCACACTCGAGGGACAAACTCTCCACCACACATGGAACGCGGACAAATTGCGGCGATATTACGCCTAGAAGCAGGATGCAAATGATAATGGCATCGCCCCCCCCCCCTTGTACGATGCTTGCCCGCGCAAACGGGAGTTCAATAAAGCTCGCTGTTTTCCACAAATAACATTGTCCGGCCGCAATGTGTCAGGATCACCCCCGCGCGCAGGTACGCCAGTCTACGGACTCTAAATAAGACGTAGCGTCGAGGTCCGCCTCGCACACGAAGAGTCCACGGACTATAAATGAAGTCGGAGCGTCGAGGTCTGCCTCCGCACGCGAGAGTCCACGGACTATAAATGAAGTCAGAGCGTCGAGATCTGCCTCCGCACGCGAGAGTCCACGGACTACAAATGAAGTCGGAGCGTCGTGGTCCGCCTCCGCACGCGAGAGTCCACAGACTATAAATGAAGTCGGAGCGTCGAGGTCCGCCTCCGCACGCGAGAGTCCACGGACTATAAATGAAGTCGTAGCGTCGAGGTCCGCCTCCGCACGGGAAGAGTCCACGGACTATAAATGAAGTCGGAGCGTCGAGGTCCGCCTCCGCACACGAGAATCCACGGACTATAAATGAAGTCGGAGCGTCGAGGTCCGCCTCCGCACGCGAGAGTCCACAGACTATAAATGAAGTCGTACCGTCGAGGTCCGCCTCCGCACGCACCAGTCTACGGACTCTAAATAAGACGTAGCGTCGAGGTCCACCTCCGCACGCGAGAGTCCACGGACTATAAATGAAGTCGTAGCGTCGAGGTCCGCCTCCGCACGCACCAGTCTACGGACTCTAAATAAGACGTAGCGTCGAGGTCCGCCTCCGCACGCACCAGTCTACGGACTTTAAATAAAGTTGTAGCGTCGAGGTCCGCCTCCGCACGCACCAGTCTACGGACTTTAAATGAAGTCGTAGCGTCGAGGTCCGCATCCGCACGCACCAGTCTACGAACTTTAAGTAAAGTCGTAGCGTCGAGGTCCGCCTCCGTACGCACCAGTCTACGGACATTAAATGAAGTCGTAGGGTCGAGGTCCGCCTCCGCACGCACCAGTCTACGGACTTTAAATGAAGTCGTAGCGTCGAGGTCCACCTCCGTACGCACCAGTCTACGGACTTTAAATGAAGTTGTAGCGTCGAGGTCCGCCTCCGCACGCACCAGTCTACGGACTTTAAATAAAGTCGTACCGTCGAGGTCCGCCTCCGCACGCACCAGTCTATGGACTTTCAATGAAGTTGTAGCGTCGAGGTCCGCCTCCGCACGCACCAGTCTACGGACTCTAAATAAGACGTAGCGTCGAGGTCCGCCTCCGCACGCGAGAGTCCGCGGACTATAAATTAAGTCGTAGCGTTGAGGACCGCCTCCGCACGCGCCAGTCTACGGACTCTAAATAAGACGTAGCGTCGAGGTTCGCCTCCGCACGCGACAGTCTACGGACTATAAATAAGGCGTCGTCGGCCCAAAACACAGCTTATAACAGTAAGAATAAATGGTGCATCATCCCATTGCAAAAATATGAGGTCAAATGATTACAGGTATGGGCGCGCAAGTGCGAGCCCCCCTCCCTCCGCCGGATATGACCAGCACCTCAGCCTTCGCGCGGTGCCGAGGGGCCCGTGCCGCTGCCATGGCCTCAGGAAACTCCTTCGAGCCAACGGAGGAAGTCCCCTCCCCCGCGCAGCGTTTGCTGTACTGCAACCCTCGCCGCATCCTCCCCGACACGACCCCAGATCCGCCGGTGGAAGTTCCGGAGGCCAGGCTCGATGGTGCGAATAGCGTCCGGCAGTGCCTCCGGCCGGCCAGGAAGATCCAGGTGAGGGTTCGCCAGCTCCTGCATGTGCCTACACCCATGAGTGTGCAGCATGCCGAGGGCAAGGGACGCGCCAAGATAGCCGCAGTGCTCCCCGAAAGTCTTGGCGCTGTGGAGCGCGACGCCCGCCCCCTCCTCAATCAGCCCAAGCGTCTCCATCAGGTCCTCCGGCCCGTGAGTGGCATCGGGCACGTCAACGCACAGATCGCAAAGGGCCCGGTTCAGAGACTCCATTGCCCCCAGGCCGACGTGGACACATCGTCTAAGGCGCGGGTTTTCCCTGCAAGAGCCTCGGCCAGCTGGGTCTTCTCCTCCTCCAAGGCGGCAATCTGCCGCAGGAAGGAGGCGCGTTCCTCTGCCGCGGCGCGCTTGACTTCCTCGGCCTCGACTTGTATGGATGATAAGGCACCCTCCAGCGCGCGAAGCTCTTCGTCCTTTGTCGCGTGAGCGTCATCCGCTTCACGAAGGCTGGCTTCTAGGGCCCTCCGCTCTCGGATACGGGCCTCGTCTAGCGCGTCGCTAATGACAAGCGTCTGAAAACAGCACTGAAAGTCACCAGGTGCCCGGTAGCGCCATACAAAACTCGTGGCACACGTACTCACCCTTATTTTCGAGGCCCGCAGCGCCAGCGCTAGGTGGTCTCCCTCGCACAACAACAGCATCCGCCGGTCAAGGCTGCCGCTGGCGCGTTCTGCGGCCATGGTGAGAGCACGGAGTATCTCCAGACGCAGGAGGTAGTCGGACAAGACGGGTTCTGGCCCCACCGCGTCGAGGGCTGTGGAGGCTTCGGCTGCTTCGACAGCGTCAGATGCCGGCGCGACACCCTGCACAAGGTTTTGGACTTCGCGCACACCCCGTTGCTCGATCCTTCACCACGCCCGGGAGACCTCATCTCGCCTGATGCCGACGGAATGAGCGAGCAGATCGGAGAGAGTTTTGCGAAGTCGAGCGGAGAGAAGGAGCCACGCTTACCTTCTGCACCCCTCGCCGCAATAGGAGGTGGTGTCTGTTCGACCACCGACCGGGGCGTCAGTGCCTCGGTGGTCGGGTGGGAGGCCCCCTCGGCAGCATCGGGCGCCACAATTCCAAGCATGGGGCCCGCAACGTTGTAGCGACCCTTCGGAGGCGGGGGAGACCGCATCCGAGGACGTTTCGGCTGAGGAGCCGAGGGCGATTCCTCCGTGACGTTAGCGGCCGCAGCTCCTACCGCACCTTCGGTCTCCGCCGCGCCGGACATGTCCCTGGCAGCAGCAGCACCATCGATCGCGGCCCTCTCGCTAGGCGTGACGTTCCTTTCCGGGCTGGCGGGCTCCGGCCTAGTGAAGGTCGTGCCCGTACGCTCAGCAGCATCCGCGGATGGTGCGGCAGGGGGAATCGAGGCGGCGCGCCCCGCCGAACTGGCCCGGCCGGGCGCGTCATCAGTCGAGCGTCCTGCCCCAGCGGCGCCAGCTGCCGAGGTGGCTAGCAGGCTGGGTACGACAGCCTCGGAGCGAGCCCGGCGCCGCGAAGACGAGGCGTCTGCACGGCCGCCACCACCATGATGGCCCGGAGTCCCCGCAGGAGTCTCCGCTGGTATTGGGCGTTCCGGCACAAAAATACCCAAAACCTCGCATGTGCGGTTCACCCGCCCTTGCTTCGCCGTTTGGGTCGCGGCCTCGCGTAGCTTGTGCTCCTCGAGTGTGTATGGGCCGAGGAACACCTCAGCTGCGCGCTCCGCATCTTCTAGCCGGGCCACTGCACAAAAGACGGCGGGGCGGTCACGTGAGAACAAGTGCGGATACGTCAAGAAGTGCCTACTGCACGCTAAACAACTTACAAGGAGCGGAGGGCGGAAGCAGGCAAGACAATGACGGGCGCACCCCGTCTTCTCGGTCGTCGCCCCGTCGCCCGTACCTCCACCGGGCGGAGAGTGGCGCCACCCCGTACATTGTGAATTCTTCCGCCAAGTCGCGCATACTCAGCCGGCGTGCAACGCTGGCAAGCCTCCATAGCCTCCGGGTGTCATCGGCCTCCGGCTGCACACTTGGCGAGCTGCTGAATGAGATCGGCCCACCTCGGCATAGCAGGCCACTCGTGCTCGTCACGACGTAATAAAACCACCGCCGCATCCAGCCGGATTCCCACCTCTCCAGATTGGTCGGCGCAGGGAACAGCGTCGTACAGGACGCTCGTAGCACGAAATTCACGCAACCAAAGTTGGTTACAGCCCCCTCAACCTTCTTGGGTCGACAGCGCGCGTCGTGCAGGATGGCGAACAGGCTCGCGCTAGGACGTCGGCCTTCCGTCCGCGTAGCCCATGTGAAGACAGCTAGGCGGACTATGGCGTTGGGCGTCAGCTGCGCTAGCTCCAACCCGTAGGTCCGAAGAACTTCGCCCACAAACGTCGTTGAGGGCATTCGAAGGCCGGCGTCGAAGAACGCGACGAAGACGATCGCCTCCGTTTCCTGGGGCTTCAGCTCCGTCTCGTCACGGCGGGGTAGGCGAGCCCCATCGCGCTCCTCGATCTTCCCTTCCCGTACAAGCCGCTGCAGCATCTCTTCAGTCGCGCGGCTCCTCCCCAGCACACGGGAGCAACGACCCCCCGAGTGTTCCATGGCGTCCCACCGTTTGTCGTCATGCGAACGCCCCCGCAGCACCAACTCGTAATCTTCGGAAGGGAAGGACAACTCGTCCCGGCTAGACGGGGAGCCGCCGCCAGGCTGGCGGGAGGCACCGTTATTACCGGCCATTGTTCTCAAGATTAGGGCAGAAGGGCTATCAACGCGAAAAAAGCAGAGCTAGGCGACAGGCGAGATAGAGTGCCCCACCACAGCCATGGCACTTTATAAAGCCCGTTCGCCCCCTCTGCGACCAGAAGCGCAGCCAGATTAAAAACTCCCAGCGGTTCGACTACCCACGACTGGAAAGAACCGCCGGCATCTGGAGGAGCGTGCCCGGTAGGTGGCCAGGCAACGCACAACTCCAGCACGCGCTTGACACGCGTCCTGCTTCCCTGGGAAGCAGCGAACAGCCGCGAGCACGCAACCGCTCACATCCCACGACGCGCCAGTTGCAAGCCGCCGCATGCCCCAACCACGCGAAAACAGACTGCATAACGCGACAGCCTGCCCTCTGACAGGCCAGGCGTCGGCATGATTCCAGCCGTCATTTAAAGCGCACTATCAAGCCGCAAGGTCGGGACAGCTGCGGAATGCGGGAAAGCCGGTGGCGCCCGCCTTCACCACTGCCTCACCCACGATCCCAGCCCGGCCCCCAACATGGCCCCCAGAGTCAAGAAGTTTAAGCCCCGCCTCGACAGCTCCGGCTACGCCCACGGGGGACGGAGCGCGCGCGTCTACTTCGGCTAGGCGCCAGCTCCGCTGCCACCCGTTCGAAGGGTATAGGACGGAGCGCGCACGTCTACTTTGGCTAGGCGCCAGCTCCGCTGCCACCCGTTCGAAAGGTGGGGGACGGAGCGCGCGCGTCTACTTCGCCAAGGCGCCTGCTCCGCTGCCACCCGTTCGAAGGGTAGGGGACGGAGCGCGCGCATCTACTTCGCCTAGGCGCCAGCTCCGTTGCCACCTGTTCGAAGCGTAGGAAACGGAGCACGCGCGCGTCTTCTTCGCCTAGGCGCCAGCTCCGCTGCCACCTGTTCGAAGGGTCGGGGACAAAACGCGCGCGTCTACTTCGCCTAGGCGCCAGCTCCGCTGCCACCCGTTCGAAGGGTAGGGGACGGAGCCCGCGCGCCTACTTCGCCTAGGCGCCAGCTCCGCTGCCACCCGTTCGAAGGGTTGGGGACGGAGCGCGTGCGTCTACTTCGCCTAGACGCCAGCTCCGCTGCCACCCGTTCGAAGGGTAGGGGACGGAGCGCGCGCGTCTACTTCGCCTAGGCGCCAGCTCCGCTGACACCCTTCCGAAGGGTAGGGGACGGAGCGCGCGCGTCTACTTCGCCTAGGCGCCAGCTCCGATGCCACCCGCTCGAAGGGTAGGGGACGGAGCGCGCGCGTCTACTTCGCCTAGGCGCCAGCTCCGCTGCCACCCGTTCGAAGGGTAGGGGACGGAGCGCGCGCATCTACTTTGCCTAGGCGCCAGCTCCGCTGCCACCCGTTCTAAGGGTAGGGGACGGAGCGCACGCGTCTACTTCTTCTAGGCGCCAGCTCCGCTGCCACACATTCGAAGGGTCGGGGACGGAGCGCGCGCGTCTACTTGGGCTAGGCGCCAGCTCCGCTGCCACCCGTTCGAAGGGTAAGGGATGGAGCGCGCGCGTCTACTTCGGCTAGGCGCCAGCTCCGCTGCCACCCGTTCGAAGGGTGGGGGACAGAGCGCGTGCGTCTACTTCACCTAGGCGCCAGCTCCGCTGCCACCCGTTCGAAGGGTGGGGGACGGAGCGCGCGCGTCTACTTCGCCTAGGCGCCAGCTCCGCTGCCACCCGTTCGAAGGGTGGGGGACGGAGCGCGCGCGTCTACTTCACCTAGGCGCCAGCTCCGCTGCCACCCGTTCGAAGGGTCGTGGACGGAGCGCGCGCGTCTACTTCGGCTAGGCGCCAGCTCCGCTGCCACCCGTTCGAAGGGTAGGGGACGGAGCGCGCGCGTCTACTTCGCCTAGGCGCCAGCTCCGCTGCCACCCGTTCGAAGGGTAGGGGACGGAGCGCGCGCGTCTACTTCGCCTAGGCGCCAGCTCCGCTGCCACCCATTCGAAGGGTTGGGGACGGAGCGCGGGCATCTACTTCGCCTAGGCGCCAGCTCCGCTGCCACCCGTTCGAAGCGTAGGGGACGGTGCGCGCGTGTCTACTTCGCCTAGGCGCCAGCTCCGCTGCCACCCTTCCGAAGGGTAGGGGACGGTGCGCGCGCGTCTACTTCGCCTAGGCGCCCGCTCCGCTGCCACCCGTTCGAAGGGTAGGGGACGGAGCGCGCGTGTCTACTTTGTCTAGGCGCCAGCTCCGCTGCCACCCGTTCTAAGGGTGGGGGACGGAGCGCGCGCGTCTACTTCGCCTAGGCGCCAGCTCCGCTGCCACCCGTTCGAAGGGTCGGGGACGGAGCGCGCGCGTCTACTTCGGCTAGGCGCCAGCTCCGCTGCCACCCGTGCGAAGGGTAGGGGACGGAGCACGCGCGCGTCTACTTCGGCTAGGCGCCAGCTCCGCCGCCACCCGTGCGAAGGGTACGGAACGGAGCGCGCGCGCGCGTCTACTTTGGCTACGGCCTCAGCCCCTGGTCAAGTTCGGAAAAGTTCACAGGCCGTAGGGACGGAGGGGGCCAAAGGACTCGGCAACATGGCTTCGGCCCTGTGAAGCCCTTCTCCATGAGAGGCTCTTGTTGTAGGGGTGGCCCCCACCTAAACCCAGCAGGCCTGGTAGAAGGTTATAAGGCCCAAAATAGGCCATGTGTAATGACATAAGTGCCCCTGCGGGGGATACCCAGATGTAAGGGTACAACTGTAAAAGCACTCCCCACGTATATATATATATATATATATATATATATATATATATATATATATATATATATATATATATATATATATATATATATATATATATATATATATATATATATAACCATGGGGGGACCCAGGTCATTGCTATTACTCTCTCTCTCACTCTCCACTACCATCTCTCTCTCTGTTTGGTCTGTAACCACAACTGTGGCAATTTCTTTGCGAAGTAGATATCGATATTAGCTGTTGTCCTATTCAGGGACTCTCCCGTGTGCACATAATTTATAGCTATTTCTTCATGAGTTGCTTCTTCTGGAGCGATTGCTTCTGCTGGAGCTTTACCTTGCACATCGCTTCTTTCAATTGCGGTGGCAAGTCCCTTTAGTTTTTCGGCTCCGATGTGTGCGCACACATCCATGCCGATGGGCATATTCAGATCCGGTATGCCCTTTTCTGAAGGTGTCATACTTGTGCCATGTCTCAACTGGCTCCCCTTCTCATTCTGGGGGGGGGGGGACTTCAGTGATCGACTGTGGTAAGTCCTTCTTATCCTTCTTCACCAGGCGTCCCCAGTTACTAAGGATTCGAGGAACTGGAGTTCTCGTCCTTTATTATTTTTCTGAGGCCTCTGGACGAGATTAGGGATACCTTCTGCTTTCTTTGGTATTTCAACCCTCTCTGGTGCAGTGCGTGCTGGCACATGCGACTTAGTCACGTTCTTCAAATCACTAAAGTGATCAGGTAGCTGATTTGCTAATGCTTGCAAATCAATTGTCTTCTAGACTTCTCTAGTGCGCGGGTCATCTGCATGGATTCCCCAAGCTTGCCATGTAATTTCCCGACATTCTTCATCAAGGGGTTGATTTCCTCCCCCTAATGTTGGGAAATCTTCGGTGGTGTCCCTTGCGCTAGTTGCATAGGTGAATGGATGTTGTAGGCCAAAAGGTCTAAGGTTGATGAGATTCGCTGCATGCAGGACTGTTTGTCCCCAACATGTAGCTGCTAGATTTCAATTATGCAAAAGGGGTCGGACAATAAATTTAATTATTTTAATTAAAGCCTCTGCCAGACCATTCTGGGTATGGACATGCGGTACCAAATGCTTAACTGCAATTCCCATCGCCATGCAATAATCATCAAATGCCTTTGAAGTAAATTCTCCGGTGTTGTCCATTCTGATGGACTTAATGTGATGATCAGGAAATACATTTCTGATGCGAATGATCTACGAGATCAATTTTGCAAAGGCGTGGTTTCTTGTGGACAAAAAACCCACATATGACCACTTCGAAGAAGCGTCAATGAGCACCATGAAATACTTAAATGGCCCTGTGATGGGCTGAATGGGACCGCAAATGTCTCCCTAGATCCGTTCCAGGAATGCAGGGACTTCATCCTTCACTTTCAGAGTGGAGGGTCTAGTTATTAGTTTCCCGGTGGCACATGCAGGGCACACAAAACCTTCATGATTCGGGAAATTCTTCACATTAATATTATGCCTATGCGAGTTATTTATTATGTTTCTCATCATCCTAAGACCTGGATGGCCTAATCTGTCATGCCAGAGACAGAAGAGTTCAGAGCTTCTAAAAATTGTCTTCAGGACGGTGTACGCTGCAGGCGCCTTAATGTTGATATAATATAGCTCAATTTCTAGTGAAGGAAGTTTTTCTAATACACTTTTCTTTTCATTCTCTTCGCGCTTCATAATGAGCAGGTATTCTTTACCGTACTCTTCTTCAGTCTCAACGTGGAAACCATTGGCGCGAATATTCTTAAAACTTAGGAGAGTTCTAGCCGATTCTGGGTACAATAAGACTTCTTCAATGACCAAAGTTGTGCCCATTGTGGCTCTTCCCGAACCAATTATACATACATCGCTTCTGGCGATTGTCGTAAGGCTGCTAGTGCTCTTACGAATCGACTGAAAATACTCAATCTCTCTTAAGATGATATGCGTTGTGCCGCTGCTAGCTAAGCACACTTCCTTCATAGGGCACTACACGTGTTCTAATATAGGGTATTTATTAACATGTATGAGAAGGCAATCAACACATAAATAAAATACTCCAATATCAGAACATATCATGCCATCATAAACTGAATAAATGAATATTTTATTCCAAAATCATCCAACCATTATGAGAAAGCAAAATCCTAAAGCACCAACCATGCAAGTTCTAAACTTGTCCATTTAACACAAAATAAATGACAATTAACGTCTCATGCATTCTGTGCATCAGACGAAATCAACTAGAAAATCATCGACTTCTTCAGCTATTTTCTCAGCAGTGATATTTTCTTCAAGAGAGATCATGGCGGTGGCTGCCTCTAAGTCGTAAGGGGGTGCTGCTGCCGGGATGGACTCAACCTCCATCATCTCCGGCAGCTGCTTAGGCTGCTCCCCCTCAACGGCTGCAAAATGGGCTTCAGGTTGCCCTTTGCCATTCTTCTTTTGAGCTTGGTGGGCATCAATGACATGTTGCGGTTCTTTGCATATCCGCGACCAATGTCCGCACTTGCCACACTTGTAGCAACCCTGGTTCTGCTGGCCATAGGTCTTGCCACTCTTCTTAGCCTTCTTGTCGTTTGGAGCATCTGACTTGTCTTTCCGGGCAATGGACTTACCCTTCTCCCCCCTTCTCTTCATCAAGGGATTTCGCACCTTGAAGCTGCTGGCGTTGGCTTCAGGCCAGCAGAGCTGCCTGGTGGCTGCGAGACGTAATTCTTGCGGAGAAGTTCGTCCTGAGCCTCTGCCACCTGCATCATATCAATCAATTCGGTGTACTCCTTGTAGCCGTCTTGACGATAGTTGCGGGCAGTCTGTACAGCACTGGGGTGAAAAGTGGACAGGGCCTTCTCGATCTTCTGGTCATCTGTGATCTCCTTGCCACAGAGTTTAAGGTTTGTACAAATCCTGTGCAAGGCAGAATTGTACTCCCCGACCGTTTTAAAGTCGGCAAACCTCAGTCTGATCCACTCCTGCTCTGCTTGAGGAAGAATGGTGTACTTGAGCCTCTCAAACCGCTTCTTGAGTGCGGTCTAGAGTGCTAGCGCGTTCCTTTCCGCCATATACTCATTCTTGAGAGTCGGGCAGAGGTGGTGCCTGAGGAAATGAAGTGACTGATCATTTTCCTCAGGTGTGGGTCGGGCGTCTTTCTGTCCGCTTAACCCAATAGCTGTGCCGAGCTTTCGGTCCCCAAGAACAATCTCGACATCGGATGCCCATGTCAGATAGTTTTGGCCATTCTGGGCCAGCTCCTCGAACTCCCGGTTCGAAATTCCAGTCATCTACATGTGTATGAACGAAATAAAATAAGTTTACTATAGGTAAACATGCATGGAAAATTTACTACAGGTAAATAAAGTGGTGCAATAGATTCCCATAATGTTTCATAATTTTCTGTACATTTTCTATGATTTTACTGCTAATTTCAGTGATTAAAAGCAATTTAAACAATTACAATTAACCAAAAACAGTAAATAAATACAGAAAATACAAAGAATAATAATGGCATAAATAAATAAGCTTCAATGCTAAAAATAATTCAAAAATCGAATTCCCGAGGCCCTTTCATGCAAGAATATGAAATTCCAGCAAATTCTGCAATTCCAGAGGGTTTTTACGCAAATTATTCAATTCAGAGAAAAATTCGCGCAATTTTCTGATTTACAGAGGGGTTTTATGAAAAATTCTGGACCCGCTCGTAAATTTGAGGGCTTATACGTAATTTTCGAAACTACGAAGCCTTTTTGCAAAATTCTAGACTTAAATGCAAGTTTTAGGGCCTTTTGGTAACTTCTACGATTTTCGGGGCCTCTTTCGCAAAAATCCCGGCACCGGCCCACTACACCTTTTCTTTCTTTCTATTTTTTTTCGTCCGGCCTGTGTTCGGCCTGCTTTGGCCCATCCTGCCGACTGGCCCATCCGGCCCGAGTGTTCGGTTCAAAGGGGGGGCAGGGGTAGGGTTTCCCCTACCCCTGTTCACACAGGTGGCGGCGACTACCCGAGCCAGGCTTTGGCGTGCGGCTAGGCGGCGGGAGGTCCCACCGAACCGGCGGCGGCTTTGCCTGTTCCGTGCGCCTGCTCGGGCGGCGTGAGGGAGGCCGGGCGGGCTCACTTGCATCAGGCAAGCGGCGGCGGAAGTAAACTCGGGCGGCGGCGCGGGGCAACAGCCGGCAAGGCGGCGGGGACGGCATAAGCGGCCGCGTGTGGGGAGGCGCGGGACCGGCTTCGGGCGCGGTGCATCGGCGCGGGAGCGGCCACGGCAACGCCATGCGGACTGTCGGACGGAGGCAGCGGCGGCGCTAGGCGAGCGGTGACGACCGAGCTAGCGGCGGCGGCGGCGCTCGTATGCGCGGGGAGACCAAAGCGGCGGGGACGCCGGCTTCGAGCGACGGCCAAGGCCGCCCTGCTACGGCGGTCGGCAGTTAGGATGGCGCTAGCTGCGCTCTCGACTGCGGTTTAAGGCGAGCGGGGCAGCCGGCCGAGCGGCTATGTCGGCGCGGCACTGACGCACATGCGGGCGCAGGCGGCGCGGCGGAGCCATGTGGCTACGGGCCAGCGGTTCACAGAGGTCGAGGCGTCGGCCGGCTTCGGGAGCGGTTTGGCGGAGCGGCCGCAAGCGTGTGCTGGCGCTAAGGCTAGGAAGGCCGGTGCTGTGGCGCCGGTGCCTAGGGATCCACAGCCGACTGCTGGCCAGCAGCCGGCAGCAAGCATGCTGGCGCGGCGGCGACGCCTGTTTTTTCTGTGTAATACTTTGCATAAACCGAACAGAACAGATGCATAACAAATTTCCGTTTCGTTTTTAATTCATGCAATTCTTCATGCAATGACCGTGCAGAAACTAAATAGGAAAACCATGCATATGTTTCCAATCTACGATGCAATCAACATCTACCCCTTTTTCTCAATCTACCGATCGACATTGTGCCGGCGATTTCAGATCTGCTCGCGGTAGATTTGGGGCGGATTTGCATCGTTTCTAATCTACAGTGCAATCAACATCTACCCCGTTTCACAATCTACCGATCGGCATTATGCCGGCGACTTCAAGTCTACTCGTGGTAAATTGGGGCGAATTTGCACCGTAGAGATTCAATCTAGAACGCAAAAGAAAATGCGAATTCAAAAGCGATCTAGAAAATTCAATCTGTGCTTCGATGATTACCTCGTTCACCAGAGCGAAGTCGTGCTGATAACGTGTTGAGAAACCGTCGCTGGCGACCAGTCCGATCGATTCCTCTGCTTAGAACAAGAACGAATCAATCACAGAATCACAGAACAATAGATTGAATACAGAGAGGTAGAGAGAACTCCTGGTCTTTCTTTATTACTTTAGATTGCATCTGGTATACATAATAAGGGGGTCTAGGTCTCTATTTATAGTCTACGGTGGGGTGCCCAAATATGTCAGGACTCTGGCCGTGGGCCCAGTTTCCTAACAGGCGCAACACATCTCCCTCCCGAGAAAATACCAAACTAACCTTTTTTAAAAAAAAGAAAAAGAAAGGCACTCATTTAGGCTGAATAAGCCTGGTTTATCGCTGATTGTTTTACTATAGCTGTTTTATTTTGCACTATAACTGATGGTGACTTGTTTAGCATAATTAAATTTTAAAAATAAAAACATGTTAGTCCATCATGTATAATGCAAACGAATATAAGAAAAAAAACGGTAAAAAAGCTAAAAAATCGAAAAGCCAGAAAAAAGATAAAATTTAGGAATAGTAAAAAAAAAAGACAGAAGCTAGAAGAAGCCGAAATGAACGGGGCTGCCCATATATGTCGGCGCCCCCACGGCGGGACTAGAAGATGCGGACGGCGCCCCCACGGCGGGACTAGAAGATGCGGACGGCGCCTTCTTCCCCTGCCGTGGGCACCGCTGCTGCTTCTGGGTGCCGTGGCAGTCCTCGTCCTCGTACGCTAGTCGTGCGGGGGCAGGGGCAGACGAGGAGTGGTGGCACCACATCGGGGAAGGGGGAATTGGGGGGAGGGGAGAGGCGGCAGTGGTGGCGGGCGGGGTGGAGGCGCTGATGAAGGTGTGGGAGTGGTCGGAGCTGGCTGCCGGCCCGCAGTGGGACCTTCAATCAATAATTCCAGAGCAGCCCCCGGAATGGCGATGTGGGCGCTAGCAGGCGGAAACTCAACTACGACCCGCTCAGCTACGCGCTCAATTTCGATGAGGGCCACGACGCTAGCCTCGAGAGCAACTAGATGGGCTGCCATGACTTCTCTACACGCTGTGCTGCGTCGCCAGGGTCGACCAACTCCTCTATGGACCTCGGCGGCCGTGACGAGCCGCCGCTCTTCCACCACCTGCCGTCGCAAAAGCTGCACCCTACCTAGACCACCGCCGCACGGGGCTGACGTCGCCGGTGCATCGACGACTTATTTTGTTAGTGAGGCGGTGGAGACGATAAGGGGGGACGTCCTTTTCTTCCTCTTGGGTGGTGGTGGATGGTGTCCATAGGAATGTGCTTATTTTTACCTCTTCTTTTTCAATGGCCTTGTTTTGTTTGTCATTGTATAAAGAAAATACAACGTTTTGTGGATCAATTTGTCGCAATAGTCACAGAATTTGTTCATTCCTATAGCAAAAAAAATGGTGCCTTGGTATGATGTACGATGAGATGAATCGATGATATTACACCGATATCGTAAGGTTTGCAAGTGCATTGGATGCTCCCGAAATGCAGATTTTAGAGGCTGCAACCGCGGTGTTCGTCGGTGTCGAAGTGCTAATCGTTTGGCTGTCCATGATGATACCCCGTGAGATTTGGATATTGAGGTTGTCGACACGGTTCGTGCGATCACATCTGTCTGATTGCATCGTCTCCGCATCTTACGAATCCTAGATCGAGGATGCTCGTTGCTGCTGCTTAGTGAGTAGAGGAGTTTTTTTTTTTTTTGCGAGATTGACGTTTGTAACTTTTAGTTGAAAATAAATAGTAGTAGTTACAAAAAAAATGATTTTTAAAAGAACACAAATGATGTGAAAGTAAGAAAGAGATACGTATGTGAGATGGGAGCGAGAAGAGTGAGATATATGATGCTCTCGTGACCCCTTATCTCTGAAACAGGACAAGAGTAAAAGAAGTGAGAAATCATTTCAAAAAATTAGGTGGTTATATATTTTTTTTGTTCCGAAACCAATACAAACGCAGACTGATTTGAGTTTGGACAGTGACGTCTCCTAGCTAAGTGCCAAACTTCCCCGCCTGTTCGGCAGTTGGGCTGTCTGCTGTGTCTGGTCCAAAACCGACTGTTTTTGACCTTACTGGGATCTGTACTAGTTGGTCTTTCGGCCGATTAGTACGAACGCAGCTCGTGTCTCTGCAAGAATTATGCTGGACACTAGACTAAATTCTGTCAAATATGAATTGAAACTGTCACTTTTGGGGCTGATTTGTCATGTACTACAGTTGGAGCTGGCTGACATGATTCAAGTGTCACATTTAGGCGAAGTTTTAGAGCTTCATACCGGTCAGGTAAAGATTCGGGGTGGTCTTTAATTTTTTTTCCCGTTTGGGGGGGGGGGGGGGGGCGTAGCAGTGTTAGTTTACTGTTTACAAGTATAGATGGAATGAATGTGACGTATGTACCGTCTAAAGATCACGAGGATTAGACGCGTAGCTCAATGACTGACGGACGATTCAGGGAACTGAGGAACCGAATAAGAGGGTGGTAATATCCCACTCTTGAAGTTAACAGGCCTGTTCTTTAGGTTAAAAGTTGACGATTTTTTATTTTTGCTATAATAGTTAATTTTTAAATAGAGTATTTTCTCAAGATAAGGTCTACAAATTAAACGATCTACACGTTAAAAGCGTAACATCTGTACCAACCAAAATCGCAAGTGAGTATCTGTCTCTCCGTAATCTGTACCGTAAACAGCCAAAATTCAAAAATTTAAGCCAAAAGCCGCAACCGAAAAGAACAGGCCCGTTACATCTGGCCAATCTAGCCCAGTTACTCCAATTACCAGTGAAAGCTGGAGCATCAAAAGACTAAAATGGGGATGATGCTATTTGCTATACTTTAATGCACGTACTATACTCTAATTTTGTATTTTAAGTTGAAAATGTTAAGATTAGTGATAATAATCGCAAAATGCCCCCTGTGGGACAAAAATATCAACATGAATTTTACGGCAAATAAAATATTCACATCCAATAGACGTTTCTTTTCCTACTAAACCCTTGTGCTGCAAACTAAATTTTCTGAAAAACTAAATATTTACTTTGGGAGTGTCAATCAATAGGCACCATATCAGTGGTGTTTGAATAGGCACCAATCAGCCAAAAGTTGCTTAACTAAATACAATTCGTGTAGGAATGTTGTAACCAAAATTTCAGCTTTCAAAAGCCGATAATTGTGTGTTAATGCCAGCCAAAAGCCTACACTGTCCCATGTAATTACTACTTGTATCATCACAATACTGTCATCTAAAGGAGATGCTGACTTTCTGACAGCACTGTCTGCCCTGAGATAAAAGCCAGTGAGGCAGAGAAAAACCAGAACACCTATGATGATCTTGACACGAGTATTCAATAGCAAGCCTCCATCTTTTCTTCTTGTCCGTTTCAATCATGCCTAGAACTGGCCTTTACACATGAACATCTGCATATGAGAAAAAAAAAACAGTGGACGTGCTGAAAGCCTGAAACTAGCATCCACCATTCTTCACATAGAGAACAGTAATTCGTACCAACCTGCCTCGTCTGATCTTCAATGGTAGGACCTGAGGCTTGTGGGTCCTGAGACTTGGACACTGCTTGAATTGAAAAGAATCTTTGGGGCTTGTCCTCAATCTGTAAATGGAGATCTGAAGAACCAATCGCAAAGCAATTGTATCAGATGTCAGAACAAATAACTACTATTTCAGATCTGGTTGTTAACCATAATGTGCTAGATCAGCCTTAGTTAATCACTGAAATAGCTGTGTATTTGGTAGCATGTACGGTTTCATATCCCAGATCTCAATGCAAAATGATGGATATTTTGCATATACTACCTGTTTAATTAGTGGAGGCAGGAGAGGATGGCACTTCTTATTGCTTTCTGATTAAAAACAACACAAAGATGAAAGAGCACATAATATGACACTGAATTCCACTTCACTAAGCACCTTTCCAAATTTTCTCTTATCAGGATACTGTATCACAACAACTCTTGGTTCCACTCAGCCTGGTCACTACTCACGACCACAAGGTGCAATAAGCTAAAGGAGGATAATTTTCAGTTCGATATTAATTCTTACAGTAATGATGCCATTAAGCACAGAGTGCCAACAAAGACCAAATGGTCATCCTTCGACAAAGATGGAGCACCAAGGAAAAAGGTGTTTACTCCTGCTTACCAAATTGCCAGTTGCCATGTCAACAAATTGGTGTATCTTACACTTGACAGATAAGGAAATTAGATAAATTCATTCTCACAAAAACTATGAATGAAAGGAACAAAGAAATTAAAGAGCCTGGTAAGAACACATACAGGTGGTATCTGTAAATAAATTGAAATTAAGGAAAATAAAATGCCTCTCACAAAATTATGAACGGGGAATGAAGAAATTTTAATCCGATAAGCGCGGACATTACACTTACCCGTAAGAACACATGCAGGTGATATCTCCGTATCTGTAAATATAGTGACATTAATGAAAATTAAATGTCACTTATCAAACTGACATATCTACACTTTGAACATTAAGGGTTTCTAGCTGCCCAGGAATGAAAGAAAGCACTATGAACTGCTTTCTCCTTGTTCCAACCTTTTTGCTTTCTATCATGATAAAAGAAACTCTTCCCTTTGTGAGAGTAAAGAGATTCTTGAAAGAGGGAATGTAAAATCCAAAAAGTGCTTATCAAAGGAAAAGACATTGAGAAAGGCAGCAGATGACTGACGGACTAAAGGCAAAAGAAATATGCTTAGTTTCAATTTAAATAATTAAAGTCATTGCTTCATTGGTAAAAGAATGCAGGCTCAATCATGAGAAGTTCCTGTGGATGTCAATCACTGTGCGTATCAGATGGACAAATGGGGGAAATAACAGGAACCTATCACGGTAGCACCCATTGGCATGAATTCAGACTTTTAGCAGTATCTACCATAAACCTCAATTTACAAAGCTAAAACAAGACTTGACTGTTATTCTGCTTGTGAGTTACAAAATACACTCCTCAATACTCACAAATAATTAGGAATCAGGACAATCAAGTGTACATCAGTGATTTCATAATGCGTCCATGGCCTAAAAAGAGTAGGAAGTACAGAAGAAAAAAACATGTGCAATATTTGAAACTTGGTTGACTACAACTGTCATAAGAGGAAAATGCCAAATCATATGTAGCTCATTAGGGGGAAAAATAGTATGTGCAAATTACAGCCAAGTATGATTCAATGGAATCAGATTGCCAAGGATAAAAATTTAAAGAAGCCGATTCTTTCTACTGCTGCATTAACAGTTTATTCTAGTATACACCAGTTGCTCATAATAGTAATATGGGTTTTTGGTTCAGTACTCTGCCATATGAAAAGGTTTACAAATCTTAAAGCTATTAGCGAAGGGAAAATTTGTACTTGCAATAATTAACCAGATTATGACTCGCAAAATTAGATATTGAGAGTTTAGATCCCACCCCATCAAGGCTGTTCCAAACTCAGACAGTAATCTCATCCTTCTTCCTAAGAGCAAGTTTAATAGTATAGATAGCTGCTACCTCCAATACATTTCCATGTTATCAAAAGGTAAGATGCAGCCAACTCATACAATAAGCTGGCTATAAGTTGTCTCTACAAGAGCTCTCAATCATTTAATACATACATGGGTATTGGTCATTTAATACATGCATGGTATAGCAGTTAGTTCTATTGGTATATGCATGGATAACGCCTCTTTTCCTGTGCTATAGCCTGACTCTTACATGGGAGCCGGCTTGGCTCTCTCTCTCCTTTTCTCTCCCCTCCACATAGGACTATGCTGACATGGATTCCCTTATAGCTAGCACAGTCAGCCTTATTAAACTTGCTCTAATTTATCCAGTAGCTGCCTACTCCCACCCCAATCGTTGCCGCAGCAGCCTCCACACGCCTCCCCTTTTATCGCACATGGATCTAAAATGTGTCCTATATCGATCGCAACTCATCTTTAACACATTCACACCAGCCCCCAAACTGAAACAAGAACATAGATAAAAAAAAAGACCCATTTAATGCTAACCACCAAGAAATTAGCATGATCTTTGGGTTGTTGGTTCGCTTTGGGCCTAAGCATTATCGCTAAACAATTGTCCATGCTACCCTTCTATACAATAATGGATATTTTTAATCTCCATAATTAGTTTGCTCTAAAATGCATAAACGTTTCCAGAAGGTGTAGTACCGAAGCAAAACCCTAGTAATAATTGTTTTTTCATCGATTGCTCTAAAAAAATGTCAAAAGTCAAGAAGTTTGAGGTTAATGCCAACTCCACTTTGATCAATCACATAAGGAAAGTTGCAGGAATATGAACAATAGCATCAAACCAGTACAAGAACAGAAGCAAAGCAGCAAGCACCAGAAACATGATCCTAAGCTATCACAATCTACTTGGTGCGATACACTTATACACTACGCTGGAATGGCCACCAAAAGTTAATCCTCCATGAGATTAATGCATTCCAATCAAAATCGGCACATGAAAAATTAGACTAAAATGACTACAGCTAAGCAATTAAGTGAGCAACTCTAGCAAGAGAAAAGATTAGCTACTATCACAGTACACAGTCACATGTTTGGTGTATCCCCGGTGCCACCTCTCTTCATCCATGGAAGGCTCCCTGCTTCTGAACAATCATCTGAGCCAGCAGGTAGCTTGCCCTTCAGATGAGACCACTGCCAAATCTTCGACACGGAGAAGCTCTCCCCTTTGTTCCGTGCGCAAATCTTCTTCCCCTCCATAATATCAGCATTGACAGAACTTATCCCAGCAGGTCTTGCTCTCATCGCACCACCATCACCATTTCTAATTCGGCCCGGCTGGAGAGCCACCCGGAGCTCAGAAGTCCCAAGAACGTACTGATAGGTGCCCATAGAGAAGCATCTCCTTGCATCCAAGCTGCTGCTGCTACTCTCCCCTTCCTCTCTCCTCAACACAGCACCATCGGCATTGCCACCTTCAACGGCGCCCTGGGTCCCGACATTCTTGAACTTCCCGAGCCTCACTGGGAACACCCTTTTCTCGGCCACCGGTGTCTGCACCCCGTCAGAAGCCTTCTGCCCAGGCAATCCAAGCCCATCCACGCAGTCCTCCGACAGCCGCCCTTCCTCAAAACCCTCCTCAAAATCAAACATCGGGTTGTTTTCCCCTGTGAGCCCCGGGGCAAAGAGCACCCCGCGGCAGAGCGGACACGTCGAGTTGGACAGCAGCCACGTATCGATGCAATGCAGGTGGAACGCGTGCCCACACAGCGGCAGCAGCCGAAGCCGGTCTTCGGCATCGAACTCGCACAGGCACACCGCGCAGTCAAAGGGCTCCTTGTCGCCGTCGCCGCAGCAGCCCACGCCGATCTCCCAGTACGCGAACACGGGCAGCGCGTCGATGAACTCCTGGTCCAGCCCGGCGTCGTGCAGGTGGAAGAGCTGCTGCAGCTGCCTCTGCAGCGCCGCGTCCGCCTCCCCCGCCCCCCGCGCCGCCGCCGCCGCCGAGCCCCCTCGGCGGCGGTGCTGCTTCTTCATGAGCAGCCGCACCAGGAGGTGTAGCAGGCCGGAGATAAAGAACACCACCGCAAGAATCACGATGATGAACAGCACCGCGGGGCTAATCTTGCTGCCGCCGCCCCCAGTCGTAGCCTGCACCTGCTGCTGCTGCGGCGGCGGCGGCGGCGCAGCGCTGGCGTACGGGAGGGTGTCCCTGACGACGAAGCCCCCATGGAGGCGGCGCGTGGGCGGAGAGGCGGCGGCTGCCGCGAAGGATCCGGGCGAAGAAGAGGCCACTCCAGCCATTTCTCCTACAAGCTCGGACTGGAAGACCACCACCCCCACATCTCGTCTGATCCGACAACCCACCACTCGCCAAAGATGCGATCTTTGCAAGAAACCAACAGCAATCCCGGGCGAAGAGATGCAAAAGTCGCACCTCAAAGCGTCGGGCTTTGATGCACCCTGGAAGCGTCCGAGGCGATAGGGACCAAGAAATCCTCGGGAACTTTCGGTTGGGGCGAGCAGGCAGGCGGGCAGGCAGCCACGGAGGGGAGCGAGGGTGGGGAGGGAAAGGAAGGGGAGGAGCCTAACAATTCGGGGGATCGGACTGCTGTTGCAAGCCCGTGTGGGAGGGGGAGTGGAGACGATAGTGGTGGGAGCGCACGAGGTCGGAAAGCGAAAGCGACGGCGGTGGTGAGGGGAGAGGTGCCATCGGCCGGGAAACCTGTACCTAGCCTATAAATAAGAAGTCCCAATAATTTAATTTTATACTTTTAAAAAATAATAAAAAAAAAGAAAGAGCTTTTCATCTCTCTATGTTCAATCTTTTATTATTTTTATATTATTTGTGTTTGATCTATCTATATCACATAGGAGGAATTGTTCGGACTAGACTCGTCAATGACGGTTCCTCAACACGTTATCAGCACGAATTGCTCTGGCGGATCGCAAGGTAATCATTCGCAGATTACATTACCTATTTAGATCGCTTTAATTCCACAATTTTGCTTTCTAGATTATTTTCTACGGTGCAAATCCGCTCTAATCTACCGCGAGCAGATTTGAAGTTGCCGGCCAAGCCGATCGATAGATTTGCACAAAGAATAAATGTTGATTGTACTGTAAATTGAAAAATGACATACGGCCACGCCGTCAACACGCGACGCGCCACTTATATGGCCGTTGTGCCGCCCGCACACAGCCGACACGCCTCACCGCCCGCATGCGGCCGAGCCACATCGTGCCACCTGCATGCAGGTATGACCATCGCGTTGTGCCATCGCACCTCCCGCACGAGGTTGCGCCGCTGAGCCATGGCGACCCTCACTGCCTAAACATGGTCAAACTCTGTGTCGCGCGCCGACCGAAGCCATAACGCTCGCACGCGACCGCGACCGTGTGCGCCGCCCGTACACGCCGTTGCGCCACACCACCAGCATGCGGCCACACCGCGGCACGCACCACGCCACCCACACATGACTGCGCTGCCGCCGCTGCCGCACGGCTCCTGGGCGATGCGCCACCGTCCGCCTCCCTTATGAGATGCTGGCACCGCGTTGCTTGTCATCACCGACACGGAGCCACGCCGCACCTCAACCATCCCCCCACCTCCCGCACGAGGCACCGCTGGCCCACCGTCCGCATACGGCAGCACGCCCGTAGCTGCACTGGCCTTCCTCCGCGCTAGCCTGCAGCTGTGTTGGCCTGCCACGTGCCAACTCGCAGCCCTGCTGGACAGCCGCTACGCCGGCCAGCAGCCGCGTCGAGCCACCGCTGTCGCTGCTGCTGCTCGGCCCTGCACGAGCCGTCGGTCGCCCGAGCCTCCCATGCCGCCCCACCGGCCTGAACACCTCCTCGTTGCATGCTCACATGCGCCGTTGCCGCGTGCGTGAACAGGGGTAAGGGAAACCCTACCTCTCCCCCTTTTGTCGGCCGACCGTGGGCCTGGGTCGGATTGGGCCAGAAAAGAAAGAAAAAGGGGGCCCGGCCGAGAAGAGGAAAGAAAAAAGGAAAAAAACAAGGAGGGCAAGTGGTCAAATTTGCACAAGGGCCCTCAAAAAGTTGGAAAATTGCGTGAAAACTTTTCTCAGGATTGAAAATTTGTAGATAAGCCCTTGAAAATTGCAGAATTAACTGAAAATTTATATTCCAGCATAAAAGGTCCTCCAAAATTCAAATGTTGAATTATTTTTAACATTTGAAACATGTTTAGTACTGTTATTATTACTTTATACTCTTCCTGTATTTGCTTACTGTTTTGATTAATTGTAATTATTTAAATTGCCTTTAATCACATAAATTAACAGTAAAATTTAAAGAAAACTGCATAGAAAATTCTGAAACATTACGAGAACCCTTTTGTACCATTATCCAATTTATTTCATGCATGTTTACCTGTAGTAAACTTGTATATTCTTTTTATGCATATATAGTTGACAGGCATTATGAACCGGGAGTTCGAGGAGCTGGCCCAACATGGCCAAAACTACTTGACTTGGGCTTCCGATGTCAAGATTGTACTTAGAGCCAAGAAGCTCTACGCTGCTATTGGGATTGGTGCATCGGAAGATGCCAAACCCACACCTGAGGAAAATGATCTGGCACTTCACTTCCTCGGGAACCACCTCTGTCTCACTCTCAAGAATGAGTACATGGTAGAGAATAGCGCGCTAGCATTATAGACTGTATTAAAGAAACGGTTCGAGAAGCTAAAGTACACCATTCTTCCTGAGGTAGAGTAGGAATGGATCCGACTTGGGATTTACTGATTTCAAGACGGTTTGGGGAGTACAATTCTGCTCTGCACAGAATTTGCACTAATCTTCAACTCTATGGCAGTCAGATTACAGATGAGCACAAGATTGAAAAGACCCTTTCCACCTTTCACCCTAGTGTAGTGCAATCTGCGTGCAACTATCGTCAAGATAGCTATAAGGAATATGTTGAATTGATTGATATTATGCAAATTGCAGAGGCTCGTGATGAAGTTCTCTGCAAGAACTTTGTCGCATAGCCACTTGGGAGCTCCACTGACCGTGAGGCTAACGTTGGGAGCTATAAGGTGTGGAAGCCTATAATGAAGAAAAGGGGAAGGAAGGGCAAAGCCGTAGCCTAGAAAGGCAAATCAAATGCTCCATAGGAGAATAAAGCCAGCAAACCATGCAAATAGGACGACAAGCCTTATGGTCAACTAGACCAAACCTGTTACAAGTGTGGCAATTGGGGCACTGGTCGCGGATCTGTAAAGAGTTGCAACACGTTGTCGATGCCTTCTAGGCCAAGAAGAAGGATGGCAAAGGGCAGCATGAAACCCACTTTGCTTTTATTGAGGGGGAGAATTCTGAGTAGCTGCATACGCCGAGGTTAACTCCACTCCTGCAGCAACACCCCCACTTGACATTACAGCTGCTGCCGCCATGATTTCCCAGGAAGAGCACCTCACCCCTAAGAAGATAGCAGCCGGAGTCTCTGACTTCTTAGCAGATTCAGTCTAATGCACAGAATGCATTTAGACTTTAATTGTCATTTATTTTATGTGTGAAAGGAATGAGTTAAACTTTGCGTTGATGATACTTAAACAACTTATTTTCTCATAATGGATGGATGATATTGAATAATTCATTCATTTATTCAGTTAATAATGGCATGATATGTTCTGATATTTAAAGTATTTTATTTATGTGTTGATTGTTTTCTACTATATATTAATAAAGTACTTTATACTAGAACATGTGTGCCGCTCTATGGAGGAAGTGTACTTAGTTGATAGCGGCACAATGAATACCATCTTGAGAGAGACAAAATTCTTTCAGTCAATTAGCAAGAATGCTGGCAACCTTACAACAGTTGTCATTAGCGATGCTTGTATAATAGGTTTAGGGAGAGGCACAATTATACTTCCAATGGGCACAACTTTGGTCATTCAAGAAGCCTTATTATACCTAAAATCGACTAAAACTCTCCTAAGTTTCAAAGATATTCGCACTAACGGTTTCCATGTTGAAATCGAAGAATAGTATGGTAAGAAATACATGTTCATCACAAAGCGTGAAGCAAATAAAAAAGGCATTAGAAAGACTTCCTTCACTGAGACTAGGCTATACTACACTAATATTAAGGCACCCGCAGCCTATACTATCCTGAAAACAATATTTAGAAACTCTGAACTCTTCTATCTTTGGCATGATAAACTAGACCACCCAGATCTTAGAATGATGAAAAATATAATTAACATTTCACAGGGACATAATATCAATATAAAGAATTTCTTGAGTCAGAAAGATTTTGTATGCTTCGCATGTGCCGCCAAAAAATTAATTACTAGATTTTCTGCTCTTAATGTGAAGGATGAACTCCCTGCATTCCTGGAACGTATTCAAAGAGACATTTGCGGTCCCATACAGCCACTGTCAGGGCCATTTAAATATTTCATGGTGCTCATCGATGCTTTCTCAAAATGGTCACATATATGTTTATTATCCACGAGAAATTAAAACCACACTTTTACAAAAGCTGATCTTGCAGATAATTCAAATTAAAAATAATTTCCCTAATCATCATATAAAGTCCATCAGAATGGATAACGTCGGAGAATTTACTTCAAAGACATTTGATGTTTATTGCATAGCAATGACAATTAAAGTTGAGCATTCTGTACGCATGTCTATACTAGAATGAACTAGCAGAACCATTAATTAAGAGAATTAAACTTATTGCCTGATTGCTTTTGTAGAATTGTAATTTACCAACTACATGTTGGGGACACACAGTCCTACATGCAACAACTCTCATCAATTTTAGACCATGGGCATATAACATCCATTCACTAATGCAACTAGCGCAAGGGTCAGTACCGAAAATTTCTCATCTCCGTACGTTTGGTTGCAAGGTTTATGTATCTATACCCCCTTCACAGCGTACTACAATAGGCCCTCTCTGAAAGTCTAGGATATACGTTGGTTGTGAGATAGCATCCATAATAAGGTATTTGGACCCCATGATAGGAGATCTGCATACAACTCGTTTCACTGATAGTATATTTGATGAGGATAGTTTCCCAACATTAGGGGGAGGAAATCAATCCCTTGATGAAAAATGTTAGAAAATTATATGGTAAACCACAGGAATCTATGCACATGACCCACGCACTAGTGAAGCAAATAGAGAAATCCAAAAGTCATTGACATGCAAGCATTAACAAACCAACTGTCTGACCACTTTAATGATTTAAAGAGTGTGACCAAGTTGCATGTGCCTGCACGCAATGCACCGGAGAGAGTTGAAATACCGAAGAAAATTGAAGGTATCCCTAATCCCGTCTAAAGGCCTCAAAATAAAAGAACGAGAACTCCGACCCCTCGAATCCCAAGTAACCTGTGACACCTAATGACAAAGGATAAGAAGGACTTAACACAGCCAATCACCGAAGTTCTCCAGATCTAGAAGGGGAGCTAGATGAGATCTAGCACCAGTATGGTGCCTTCAGAAAAAGGCATACCACTGAACATTCTCATGGAAGGAGAAATCAGTATGAATGTGTGCGCACACATCAGAGCTAAAAAACTAAAGGGATTTGCCCTCGTAACTGGAAGGAGCAGTGAGTAAGTAGAAGCACTAGAAGAATCAACCCATGATGAAATAGCTATAAACTATGTGCACACGGGAGAATCCATGAATAGGATAACAGCCAATATTGATATTTATTTTGCAAAGAAAATCACCACAATCATCGATCTTGATCCAAAGTCTACATCACTTGCTGAATGTAAGAAAAGATCAGATTGGGAGGATTGGAAGAATGCAATAGAAAGTGAATTATTATCTCTGAATAAAATAGAGGTGTTTTGGCCTATAAGCCGCACGCCTCCCCATGTGCACCCCATAGGGTAAAGTGGGTATTTGTTCGGAAAAGAAATGAGAAAAATGAAGTTGTAAGATATAAAGCAAAGCTTGTTGCACAAGGTTTTACTCAATGTCTAGGAGTTGATTATGAAGAAACACATTCCCCGGTTATGGATGGCATTACCTTTAGATATTTAATCTCAACGACAGTGAACTTGAATTTAGAAATGAAGTTAATGGATGTGGTAACTGCATACCTTTATGGAAACTTAGATTCGGATATTTATATGAAGGTGGCTAAAGGTATCTCTGTCCCGAACCAAGACAGATCAAATATAAAATTGTACAGTGTGAAACTCAGAAAATCATTGTATATACTTAAGCAATCATGCAGGATGTGGTATAATCACTTAAGCGACTTTCTATGCAAGAAAGGCTACACGAACAATGAGGATTGTTCCTGTGTATTTATATGACGATCTTAGAATGGATTTTGTATAATCTCAGTATATGTAAATGATCTGAATACCATCAGAACCTTGGAAGACATAAAGGAGGTGAGTTCTTAGCTGGAGTCAGAAGTCGAAATGAAGGATTTGGGTAAAACCAAATATTGCTTAGGCTTGCAGTTCGAGCATGTCCCAGAAGGAATATTAGTACATTAATCCACATATACTTAAAAGGTGTTAGGAAGGTTTGGCTTCGAAAAGACATACCCTTCGAAAGTACCAATGATTGGGCGATCATTGCAGCAAGACAAGGATTTGTACTGACCTAGAGAAGAGAGGGAGGAAGTCCTAGGACCTTGGACTGTTCTACAGAAAGAATCAAGACCTAAATATGACTGGCTATGCAGATGCGAAGTACTTGTCAAACCTGCATACAGCTAGGTCACAAACAAGCTATGTATTCTATGTGGTGGAACTGCAATTTCATGAAAATCGTCTAAGCAATATCTTGTATTGACTTCGACGAGCCACTTAGAAATCATAGCATTGTATAAAACTGCATGAGAATGTACTTGACTTCGACGAATGGTTCATCACATCTAGTAGTCATGTGGATTGAACATCATACAAGCTCCCATAATTATCTATGAAGATAATACAGTTTATGTTGCACAAGTGCAAATGAGTTACGTGAAGAGTCATCTCACAAAGTATATCAATCCCAAATTCTTCTATGCTCATGAATTGCAGAAGATGGATGAAATTAAAGTATCGCATACTAAGTCATATGAAAGTCTTACAGATTTATTCACTAAGTCACTTCCAGCATGTAACTTTGAAAGATGTATACGTGGAATTAGAATGATGAGACTTAGAGAAGTGTAATACTCAGGGGGAGATTCTTGTCGAGCTCACTATTAAAACTTGATCATGAAGATCAAGTACCCAAAGAATAAATCCTGTAGATTAAATAAAATTAAGTGGATTGTACTTTTTTCCCTTGATGAGTTTTCTGGATGTTTCTCGAGCAAGATTTTTAATGAGACAATTCGTGCAACACAACATAACATGTATCATGTACTCTTTCTCCTAATTTTTTCCGCTGGGTTTTTGTGGAGTTTTAATAATGTATGAATGTGTCGGATGAGTGCCCAAAAGGGAGTGTTGGGAAACCTGGGCCTAGGCCTGCAAGTCTGGCCCATGGTAGGCACCTCTCCACCTAGTCTATAAATAGGGGATCCCAATTATTAGATCTTGTACCTTTGAAAAAGAAAAGGCAATAAGAAGAAGGAGCTCCTTATCTCTCTGTGTTCAATCTTTTATTATTTTCGCATTATCTGTGTTTGATCCATCTATATCATATAGGAGGAATCGCTCGGACTGTACTTACCAGCGACGGTTCCTCAACACCATCTTGGGCTCGGCGGCCTTTTGGCTTTGGGGGCTTTTGGTGCGTGTGCGCGTCGCTTTCGGCCACAACGCACATCGAAATTGGATTCACTCACAGCAGGTCGCGGTCACGGGGGGTGCCAGGTGCGAGGCGAAAGCGCTGCACTGGGCCCATGGCCGGCTGAGTGGTTGCAGAAGGTGGATCTCTAAACAGCTTCAGCTTCTAATTTTTTAGCTTTTAATTTATTTAAGTCAGAAGCTACTTAGAACATATCAACTTCTAATTCAATTTTTAGCTTTTTCATTTTTCTGTATTCATTTGTATTGTCTATAATGATATAATTTTTTTTTATTTTTCTCAATTTTTTTATTTTTCTTACAAAGCTAACAGTTGTAACAATATAATTTCAGTCAAAAGTCAAGCCCCATACTCCCAGACTAAGGGCCTGTTCTTTTTGGCTGAGACTTATGACTTTTGGCTGCAGCTTGTGACTTTTGGGCTGTTCGTTTGAGAGATTACAGAGTAATAGAAACGTGCGGTTTTTGCTGATATAAAAAGTCGGTACAATATTTATTACAATTAACTAGTAGATCTCATTTTAAAAACACTCTATTTAAAAATTAGTTACTATAAAAAAATCAAAAATTGAAAAACAAAACCAGGCCTAAATCCATTGGAGCGCCGCCATTGTGTTTCTTCCCCTCATGCGACTTCGCAAATTTTACAAGATGCAGTAGTAAATATCTCTGCAGTTCACCCAGTGCAATACCGTACAATCAACTTTGACCTCCCGTCCACTAGTGCTCAAATAGGTCCAAACACAGGACTGAAAAACTACAGTGGTGACCGGTGATCATTGTAGCAGTGCTACTGTAGTTCTGTGTAGTAAAAAGGGTCCTTTGGACGGCCTTTGGACCTGCCCAGTGGCACGGACACAGCCGGCCGAGCATACCCATGGCACGTGGATATGTTCGGTTCTATGACTTATAATTGCCTTTGTATAAATAAATAGAATAGTTTTTTATTTTCTAAAAAATCATTTATTATGATAGTATTTTTAAAATAATTTATCAGTATTTGATTCGTTTTTACAAACGCTTATATTAGATCAAAAACCATTGGTTACAATTATAAACCATTAACCATAGAAACAAGAATTGGTCTACACGATGATGCGGATGTATTTGCCTTTTTCTTCGCTTATATTTACATGCAAGGCGGGCTAGACCGCACAGACATGCACATGACACAACCGTTGTCTGCTCGTAGCACGACAACCATGTTTCATAGCCGCTGTGTTTTTCGTGAATTGACAACTCTCATCAATTCAAAGTTTTTAACGGATTTAACATTGTTTGCGATGGTATTTATAAAACTAGCCGTATGTAGAGCGTAATTGTAGAAATAGCATTTCTGTTGTCCGGTGGGCGGGCGGCAGCGCGGGGGAGAGGACGCGTGGCACCTGCCGCCCTGTGAGTAGACGGCAGGCAGGTGCCTACCGCCCCCCACCAGACGGCAGGTAATCACTGCCTAAATTCGTAATTTTATGCCATATTTGTTGAAAATTTTAAATATAGCAAATGAGGTACTTCATTGTGTAATTTTTTATAATTTTATCCCATTTGAATATTGCTCGAAAATTCGTAAGATTTTGATATTTGTAGGAATTATTACATATAGCAAACGAGCTCCAAAAATTATAAAATTTTATGTAGAGCCTCCCGACATAGTTGACCTAATTGCGTATTTTTTTGGAAATTTTATGTGCTCCGAAATTGCCATGTTAATTCATGACAATTTAATCATAATTAGCGATATGCGATGCTTAGGCATCTTTTGAAGTGCGTGATCTCTTTCCTTCGCACATATGTCAACCCGTTGCTGCTATCTTTTCTTTTCCATTATGTCCTTCACACAATTGTCACTCTGCCCGTGTCGTCCCCCCTCACGCGCTTCCTCGTCTGCACTGATGTTATTATGTCCGTGCCATCCAGCCTTACCCGCTCCCTCATCTCCACATTTGTTAGTGTTACCATGCCGTCCCTCCTCCCTAAAGTATTGTGCATCGATAAGGAGTCCTTAATTTGAAGGGTGAGTGCACCAGGTTCCCTTTCCGCTCAATGATAAATATGAACCTCATAGTTGCTTATTGCAGAAGCTCATTCTTGCAGTCGTCGCTCAAAATTAAGAGTGTGTAGCTAATTATTTTGAGAAGCAAGTGCATAACTCATTAAGGACGCGGTAGGAGGATGCGGTAGTGCTGATTGCTTATCTGAAAGACAAGTAATTTTCGGATGGGTGGCCAAATTGTCTGTATTAATGAACTAATCGTATGTAGTTATTTAAGATATTTAAAAATTCAAAAAATATTAAAGCAAAAAAATTATGGTAGGTAATTAAGCCGGCTAATTAGCCAGCTTAATCACCTACTGTCCCCTTAGCAGGTGGCAAGCCTGCCTACCATTCCCCCACCGAGCAGCAGGCTGCTTGCCGTCTGCTAGCGGGGCGGCAGCCACCTGCCGCCGGCGGCCCCACCACGCGTCGCCTCGTCGGCACTGCCGCCCGCCCACCAGATGACAGAAGTGACATTTCTACAAATACGATATGCAGACGGCTAGTTTTGTAAATACATGCGCAACAGTACCAAATCCAGCTTTTTCTCATCATTTCATGGGCATATATGTATAAATAGGGACGATTCTTTCTGTCTTTTTTGGAAGTAAAAAAACAAAACATTGAAATAGAAATGCCCTGTGAAATAGATTCTCTAAACAACTTCCAAATACGAAACCGTATAAACCATCAATGTCGACATCTCCGCCGTTCACTACTGTGTCGAAAAGCGTAGCTAAAATCTATAAGCCAAAATGACTTTCCGAACCTAAAACCATGTGAGCCATTCACATCGATGTCTCTATCGTCTACTGTTGTATCGAAAAGCGGAAATAAAAACTATCAGTCATAGCAAAAAAACCATCGGACCAAAAGAACACACATAAAGCATGCGCTTTAGCAACATAGACGGTGGATATCAAGTGAGAACTCCACATAAAAGAAGCGAAAGCTCGCAAGGCAACCCACCTCGTGTAATTGGCGCACGAGTGAACTACATCCAGCGTATCTGTCATTGTAGAACATTTGCGTCGCTAGTATTCTAGAATCAAACGAACTAGATGCGGAAGCGTGACGCCATGCTGTGCTAGCTACCATGTGAATATCGAAGTAAAAAAGTTGCCACGAAACAGAGGTATATATGCTAAAAACCGAAAGCAAGGACCCATAGGTATTTATGTGGAAAAGGAGGGTTTTCAAAAGAAACAAGGACCTACATGTAAAAAATAAGAACATATACATAAGTAAATAGTGTAGCACACTACATTGCGCTGAACAAAAATATGTAAGTGCCGGCTGTGGTCGAAGGGCCGGCCGTGGTCGAAGGAGGGCCATGGTCGAAGTGTTGACCATGTTCAAAGGAGGGTCAACCATGCACAAAGGGCGCTGTGGTCGAAGTCAACGTGAGCGACGTCGAAGCCGTGGTCGAGGTCAAGTCTGTGCTCATGGTCGAAGGGCCGTGATCGACATCGATGCCGTGGTCGAATTCGATGTTGTAGTCGAACGACTGGGTCGAAGTCAAAGCCGTGGTCAAAGTGGAAATTGTGGTCGAAAGGGCCATGGTCGAGGTCGAGGGCGTGGTCGAAGGGGGCCATGGTTGAGGTCGAGGGCGCGATCGATAGGGCTCGTGGTCGAAGAGAGTCGTGTTTGAAGTCGACGCCGTGGTCGAAGAGGGTCGTGGTCGATGATCGACGCCGAGGCCGTGGTCCGTGGTTGAAGTGGAGGCCATAGTCAAGGGCACTATGGTCGAAGTCGACGTCATGGTTGACGTCGACGTGAGCAAGGTTAAGGCCACGGTCGTGGTCAAAGGGTCATGGTTGATGGGTCGTGGTCGAAGTTGATGCCAAGGTCAAAATTGATGCCGTAGTCGAAGGGTTGTGGTCGAATGACCTGGTCGAAGTCGATGCCGTGGTCCAAGTGGATGTTGTGGTCGAAGGGGGTCATGCTCGAGGTCAAGGGCATGGTCGAAGTGGGCCGTGGTCAAGGTCGAGGACGGGATCGAAGGGGGATGTGTTCGTAGTTGATGTCGTGGTCAAAGTCGAAGCCATGGTCGAAGTCGAGTCCGTGGTCAAAGGATGCCGTGGTCAAAGTCCACGTCGTGGTTGTGTCAATGTGGTCGAAGGGGGCCGCGGTCGATGGTCGATGCTGAGGCTGTGGTCCGTGGTCGAAGTCAAGGCCATAGTCGAAGGCCGCTGTGGTCGACGTCGGTGTGGGCAAAGTCGAAGTCATGGTCGAGGTCGAGGCCATGGTCGTGGTTGAAGGGCAGTGGTTCGTGGTCATGGTCGAAGGGCCGTGGTTGATGTCGATGCCGTAGTTAAAGGGCCATGGTTGAAGGATCGGATCGAAGTTGAAGCCGTGGTCCAAGTGGAAGTCATGGTCAAAAGGGTCATGGTCGAGGTCGAGGGCACGATCGAAGGGCTTTGTGGTCGACGTCAAGGCCGTGGTTGTGGTCGAAGGGCCAAGGTTGACGTTGATGGCATGGTCGAAATCGATGCCGTAGTTGAAGGGACATGGTCAAAGGACCGGGTCAAAGTCAAAGCTGTGGTTCAAGTGGAAGTCATAGTCGAAAGGGCCGTGGTCGACATGGAGGGCGTGGTCGAGGGCGCGGCCATGGTCGATGGACCGGGTCAAAGTTGAAGCTGTGGTCCAAGTGAAAGTCGTGGTCGAAAGGGCCATGGTTGAAGTGCCGGCCATGGTTGAAGGAGGGTCGTGGTCGAAGGGCCAGCTGTGGTTGAAGGAGGGTCGTGGATGAAGGGCCAGCTATGGTCGAAGGGCAAGGTGTGGTCGAAGCATGGTCGAAGACCTGGCTGTAGTTGAAGCGTGGTCGAAGGGCCGACCTTGGTCGACGAAGAGCATTGGTCGAAGGAGGTCCATGGTCGAAGGGCCGGCCGTGGTCGAAGGAGGGCCGTGGTCGAAGGGTCGACTGTGGTCGAAAATAGTCGAAGGGCAGGTGTGGTTGAAGTGTGGTCGAAGCACACGTCGTGGTCGAAGGAGGGCCGTGGTCGAGGTGCTAGCCATGTTCAAGGGCCAACCGTGGTCGAAGCGTGGTCGAAGGGCCAACCTTGGTCGAGAGAGGCCCGTGGTCGAAGGGTCATGTCGGCCGTGGTTGAACGAGGGCGGTGGTCGAAGGGTCGGCCATGGTCGAAAATGGTTGAAGGGCAGGGCGTGATCGAAAGTCAGGCATTGTCGAAGCGTGGTTGAAGGGCCGGCTGTGGTCGAAAATGGTCGCATGGCAGGGCATGGTCAAAAGGCAGGCGTTGTTAAAGCGTGATCGAAGGGCCAACTATGGTCGAAAATGGTCACATGGTAGGGCATGGTCGAAGAGTAGGTGTGGTTAAAAATGGTCGAAGGGCAAGGCGTGGTCGAAGTTTGGTCGAAGCGCACATCGTGGTCGAAGGAGGGCCGTGGTCGAAGTGCCGACTGTGGTTGAAGGAGGGCCATGTTCGAGGGTCGGCCGTGGTCAAAGCGTGGTCGAAGGGCCAACCTTTGTCGAGGGAGAGCATTGGTCGAAGGAGGTCCGTGGTCGAAGGGTTGGCCATGGTTGACGGCGGGCCGACCGTGGTCGAAGGAGGGCCATGGTTGGAACGACTGGAGGGCCGTGGTTAGAGAGTCGGCCACCGTCGAAGAGCCGGCCGTGGTTGAAGGGCTGGCCACTATGGTCGAAGTGTGGTCGAAGGGCCAGCCGTGGTCCAAGTGCTAGCCGTGCTCCAAGTGCCAGCCGTGCTCCAAGGAAGGCTGTAATCTAAGTGCTGGCCGTAGTCAAAGGAGGGCCATGGTCAAAGGAGATTCAGTCGAAAGGCCGGCCATGGTCGAAGGAGAGCCGTGGTCGAGTGGCCGAGCATGGTCGAAGGGTCGTGGTCAAAGAATAAACAGCTACAAAAGCAATGTTTACTATAGGAAATGTGGCATGTTCACAAAGTAACAGAACGAAGGTCACCAAATCTAATTGTATCCCATCAGGTTAACTGTGAAGTAATTAGGGGCGTTGTTGAGCATGTCAGGTATGATCATAAACCTGACCCTGTTTCATTTTATAAAGGCGTGCTCGCGTTGTGACACCTTGGCATCCTGCAAGATGGCACTAGAAATCAGTAGAGGAATTAAGCGCACATGGCGATACGGTTTGGAGAAGGAAGGGGAACAAGCAAGTAAAAGTACCTTGGCAATGAAGATAACATGGTCGAGCTGGCAATTTCAGTTGACGTCATAGTCAACCATGGAGCCACGGATATGGATCATGTGCACCATCAGAAACCAAACCAAATCCTGTGAAAAATCACACGCATATTCCGATAAATTATTCACTGAAACGAACATGAATAGAAACCTAAAAAAATCCTCAAAAATTATCGACGAACCAGTATAGGTCTTGTGGAGAACCTCCAATGGAAACCGGAAGGCATGCAGAGGAGGAAGGGGAGGAGCTCGACAGCTTGAAAAACATCCGCAAACCTGTATAGGTCTTTTTAAGAACCTTCAACGGAAACCGGAAGGCATGAGGAGGAGGAACAGAGAAGAGTTCGATCGGTGGAGGCGGAGCAAAGTCTTATCGAGAACCTCCAACAGAAACCGGAAGGCACGCGAAGGAGGAAGGGGATGGAGCTCGACCGACGGAGCTGGAGCAAGCGACGCCGGTGAAGAGCGAGAGGAGTAGATTTGGGGGAGGGACTGAGACGACGACCGGTGCGAGGGAATCAGACACGCGGATGAAGGGCCGTATCTATTCGACCGGAAGGCATGCGGAGGAGGTCGATCGGCGGAGGCAGAGCAAGGTCTTCTCGAGAACCTCCAACGAAAACCAGAAAGCATGCGAAGGAGGAAGGGGGAGGAGGTCGACCAGCGAAGGCGGAGCAAGCGATGCCAGTAGAGAGCAGCAGGAGTAGATATGGGGGAGAGACTGAGATGGTGACTGCTACGAGGGAATCGGAAGAAGAGATAGGACACGAGCCTAGGACATGCGAATGGAAGGATGGATCTATTCGACTGAAAGGCACGCGGAGGAAGAGGGCAGCTTGACCGGCAGAGGCGGAGCAAGCGATGTCGGTGGAGAGCGGAAGTAGATCTAAGGCAAGGAGAGACGATGGACACTGCTGAGAAGCTAACTACAGTGTGCCCCCAAGAAAGCGACGCGCCATGAGGAAAGTGACGCAAAGATTCACAAGAACATATAGAGCTGGAAGCTAAGGCAACAGATCTTGTCGATGGGGCAATCAAACGGACAACAGCAAAGGACGTCGAAACGATTTCAGCCAACTCGGAGGGCTCATTTGCAAACCAGATGACATGTGGCACGGGGGTCGGCCAAGAATCCCCCAGGTTTAATAGAGGGAGTATATCAATGCTCCTCAAACCTTCGAATTCACCCACTGCAAGGAAAAATGTCTCAATCTGGTACAGGCAACAGAAAGTGAAGGACGAACACTACAAGGAGTCAAGAACTTACACCAATTATAGACCCATCACCCGTTCGGGCAATAAGCCCAAAATGTACTTCACTATTGCAGCAGGAAAGACTAGGGTAACACAAGGTCACTAGATAGATAGGAAAGACAGGTAGTTAGGGACAGCGCACATATTGAATTAACCAGTTATAATTTCCAATCACAACCGCCACTTCCCAAATTAAATTATGTTCCCCTGCGCGAGTAAATTCCCATGTAATGATAATGTCAGCTATTTTGGCGATCAATTGCGCAAGAATGCCAACGTCCACACCTAAACATTGTATAGACCGAGATGAATCACGTTTGTACATCCCAATCATGATATTTGAAGTGGAAATGTGCCCTCCCACTGTTCACTTTCTACGCTGAACAAATCCACTCTCTGTTAGGTATTCCACAAATTCATCTATTAGGTAGGGCCAAGCGCCTTCTTCGTCGTAGTTGGATAACTGTGGATCAATTGTCTGCAATAACACAACAGTGAAGTTAGGCAAGTTTGTAATAACAAGAAAATCGTAGTAAGAACCCTCTAGTTTAAACAGAGATATACTAGGAAAGTTAAGACCTCAAAGATGCAGAAATTATTGACAAATCATTGAAGGTGACAGATCACAACACTAGCTAGCAAGTACAACCTAGGCACATCAGCTAACCTGTCTCATTCGTCTAAGGATGGATTCTTTTGAAGTATTGCTTATAGCTTTTGGCTTAAAATTTTGAATTCTAGCTGTATGCGAGAGAAAGTACAGAGAGAGATACTCGCGTACGATTCTAGTCGATATAGATGAAGTCGGAACAGTGCCTATGTTATGATCCTTAGATCATTACAGGGTAAATACCATACAAAAGATGGCCGGGACGGCACGGCTGAAGGAGAGAGGCTTTAGGAGAAAAAGGGATCATGGACTAGAGAGAAGAACTTGACAATGCGGTCCTTATATAGAGCCGGCCCTAACAAACACAATCTAAACCTTCCGACTAATAGAGTTAGCATTCCAACTAACAGAGATACTGTTCTATCTTCTAAAGATATCAACTTGCTAATCAAGTTGATACTATTCCTAATATAATCAGCCAGCCTTAGGAAGGTGCAGCTGTTGTTTCCATGTGTGAACAGTAAGCACGCATTGTTCATGTGAACAGTAAGCACGCATTGTTCACGTGGATAGTACCTTTGAGCATAACTTCTCCCTCTCTTCGCAACAACTCATCCTCGAGCTGTGATGACAGCCATGGTAAGCCTTGATAGCCCCACTTCGGTGAGGAATTGCAATACCTTGCATGGGAACTTGGGATAGTGTTGATGAAGGTTGATGGCAAAGGCGTGAGGGCCTTAATGCTGCCCGATGTCGAGAAAGTTGCCGATAGTGAGGACCATCGGTGTAGGGACAGCAATGGCGTGCTTCTGGCCACAAGTGGCAAGGATGGGAGAAACACGACAACATCGCGAAATCTGATACGCCTCTGGCGATGCAGATCGCACAACAGCATCTGCCTGTGCCTTCTTTTTCTCCTTTTCCATCAGCTTGGCCACCATAGCCGCCATGTCTACCAAGATGTCTTTCATGTTGTCTACGCTGACATTCATCTCGTTGAAGGTGGCTCTCATGGCCTTGAAATTCTCGGCAGCAGAAGCCATGATGTTGGCTCTGATACCAAGTTGTTATGATCCTTAAATCATAACGGGGTAAATACCATATAAAAGATGGCCGAGACGGCATGGCTCAAGGAGAAAGGGGGATCATGGACTGGGGAGAAGAACTTCAGGAGAGATTAGGTTGTTTCTTCTTGCTTAATGAGAATAGATGACAATGCCATCCTTACATAGAGCCGGCCAACTAATAAAGAGAACATTCCAACTAATAGAGATACTATTCTATCTTCTAAAGATATCACCTTGCTAATCAAGTTGATACTATTCCTAATATAATCAACCAGCCTTAGGAAGGTGCAGCTGCTGTTTCTATGTATGAACAGTACCTCTTAGCATAACAGTCTACTACAATCGATTTGTAGACCCTGCTTTGAAAAGACAATTCATTTAAAAGCTAGTTACCGTGGAAAGCTAAGCCATAAGCACAAAAAAAAACCACCCTAAATCAAGTTTGCCTGTTAGATTAATGATTAGCATAAATTAACCACCTAACACAAACTAGAGTTGCATCCATGCTATGTATGTGATTATGCAAGTTTGCCCGGCCATATCTGGGCATTCATATGTAGGGAGTAAAGGGAGGTGGGATGGACGGTACCTTGACAAATTCCAACAGCTGAGACCATGTGTCTCTAGAGATGGCTTTATTATGCCTGACCTGGAATTTGAAGAACTGAAAAATTAGCAAAATAGCACCATCTGACACCATTAACATAATGAAACAGCACAATGATCTGAAAATGGAATTAGATAGAACTGCCTTTTGAGGCATACCTGTAAAAACTGACACCAGTGGTCAATAAGGGGCCAATGCCTTTCAGCAAATAGCAACCGCCACATTCCAATAGCTGTCTCCAATGCAAGAGATTTTTGACCCTGTAAAATCAAGGGAATGTTTTAGCAAAATATTGATAGAGCACATCAAGATACTATCCCTTGAATGATAAATAAGGTGCCAATGAAGACAAATGACCCATGTGAATACTGGAATAAATATTCTGCAATTAAGGCTAACCTTTTCCCTAGCCCAAGCAAATGCAAAGTTGTATATCTCCCGGAACTTATCTGGATAAAGAGAGTAAACACATAGGTTATGGAAAAAATATTTCTCAACATATGTGTATTATAAGAGTTTGGAACAAAATGCTTTGTTGTTGTTGTTGATATGTGTTATAAGAATTCCTTTGATATCCGTGCAGTTTCTTCAAATTGAACTCCGACATGCTAAACTAAGAAGTAAACAAGTTCAAAGTAGAACAAACATCCAGTTTCGCGAAAAAGGGAAACTTACAGTCGTCTTTTATCTCAGCTCGCAATGATGGTAATTTTTCACAGAGCTTCTCGATTGAATCTACCCTGCAAATAACAAAAGGATATAATAAAAAACTAATTCTAGAATTAATTCAGAGTTTAGATTAAACGCATATAGAACTATCATGACTGCAAATGGCACTCACCCAATTGACTGCAGCCCACCAATGAACTCCTGGCGAGTAAATTCACACATTGTGGCAGCTTTCATGTGCCATGATATGACAAGCTGTTAACAGCACAAATATATGGCTAAGAACAATGTTGATCTAAGTATGGCAGTGTTGAATTACAAAAAAATAGAATGCGCAGATCGCTGCAAATTTGAAAACTCATGTGTATATATCAAATATCAAATAGGAATTAACTTCAAAGGGTTGCAGCTGCAGGACTAGGTGCCATAAAACTAGTTTACAACCAAACAGTAAGTGAAAATAATAGGTTAGATCAGAAGAACTGAAGAAGCTAAGCACATACCATAACAATATCCTGAGGATCCACCTGGAAAACCAACACAAAATGTGTATTAGAAATTGGTAAACAGTCAATGTGCCAATGTGGTGGGTCTACATTATAAGGTACTGAACAAAAAGCGTATACTAGAAGCACCTATCCTGAGAGAAAACAATATATACAATGAATCATAAAAAATAACAGCAAATGTTAGATCCCTCAAAAGATGAAGATTCTCCTATATATACCATGGTAATTGGCAGTCGTAAACTATTGAGCCTGGTTATTTGCCAGAGACAAGCACGGTATCATAACCCAATAGACCAATACATATAGAGCCAAGCTAAATTTGCTAATATCTGATCTAGAGCCATACTAAGGTCAAAAGTAAACAACATAATGCAACTAAAATCCATCTCTTCTGTACAAGTGAGACAAACCACCACACTTGCAACAAAAAACAATAGCTGTAGCCAATGGCATAAAGGAGAGTCATTATCCAATATATAAGTAAATATATGGTAAATTGCTAACTACGTATTCACTAGACATACCTGCAGATGGAAATCAAATGAGTAAATGCTGAATGGAGATTGGAAGATAAAAATAACTGTTCCTTACCAGCAGATCGCTGCAAAGTTGAGATATGCCCTCCACCATGATCATATCAGCATCAGGTTCTGCAACAAAACAAGATGCATCATGAAATTAGAAGTCAAAAAATTGCAACACGAGAAGGGAAAACATTGTTTTCATGAAGTAAAGAAGCAAAAAAAAAATACAGATGGAATAAATCAAAACCATCTAATGTACACCAGCTAAAGGAATTAGAACTCAAGGGTTAGTTGAGAAGATGAAATTGATACCTTTGTATCTGTTGTAAAGATCCTCAAGATGCCGAGAATTGGTCACAGAAATCTGCGGTTGGCTATAGAAGAAATCAAAAGCTCCTTCCAAGTGCCAATCACTAGCTTTCAATGCCTGAAGGGCAACCTTCTCGCTGCATCAGGATAGAAAAACTCTTACTATTATAAAAAGAGACACTTAAATTGTGACAAATGAACTCCTTAGTCCTTAATAAAGCAAGCGAACAGAAGAATTCAAAAAGCTCATATGTTGAAATCCACTATCATAATCGCAAATGGTTGTTAGATAACTGGAGGCACCATTTATTTTCATATTCCTGGTCAGTATGTGTTATGCGTTTGCAGATTTGCAGTGTTAAGTTATATGATTCACAGCCCAAACCATTGTTGGATTCATCTAGGGCCCCACCTCCGAGCAGATAAATCCTAGACCGTCTCTAGTTTTACTTCATCATGACTCAATCTATCTATCTCGCATTCTGTTTCTTCCTTTTAGTAAGTTATATGATTCAATCTATCTCGCGTTCTGTTTCTACCATGTAAAATTGTGGTTTACCTAATTACAAAAATGACAACCTACCAGCAGCCGGCAGCATTAGACAAGTGATGACTGTAAAACGACCACTGTAATTGATGTTCTAATACAAAAGGAAGATCATCTGTAAATATAAGACCAAGCGCATTTCAAAGCTGCATTCTGAACTGAAATTACTAAGATTTGTATGTAAGGCATGAGACAACATAACAAGTTGCTGTCGCCACAGAATATAGCATCACATTATGATACGACCACTAAATTCAACCTTCGACCAAAACAAGCACATCATAACACGGCTTCGCAGTAACTTTATTGCAATTAATATATTCTATTCGCAGTTTTTAGTAAGTTATCAACTAACTTGAAACGTATGTAACACACCAATATTCACCACTTAAAAACACCGTATAATTCATCTAAAAAAAGAAGGCCGCATATAATTAATTAAACTAACACATCACCACCAAATTCCAGTTCCTGAGGCCCGCAAGTCCAGAATTTAAAGAAAATTATACAAGCTCACCTCGCGCCAGTTATGGTCATGAACTGCTGCACCTTGTCGCGGCTTCCTCTCCCCAGCTTATGCTGCAGCAATCAGCAAAACAAAATTAAAAAGGAATCAAACAAAACCTCACAGCTCAGATCTAAGGTTAGATCAGTAAACCCACGAATCGAACACTGGAAATAACATAAACGGGACTGATTCTCGCACAAACCGATTCAAGAAAACAAAATTATCACAAAAGATGGGGAAAATTCGGGAGGAAAGACGCAACCAAGACGGAGGAGGGATGAAGACTAACCATCTTGGATCGGATCGGGTGGAGGACGCGAGGGAGAGGAAGGGGGCGCGAGGTCTAGGGTTTCACGAAGCTTGGGCTCTTACGCGCTCTCGCCTGGCCTGGCTTACTGCTACCCTTCTTTTTCTAAGTTTCCATTTTCCTCCGATTTATTATTGCTCCGTCTATCTCGTCCAGCGTGGCTACGCCAACGAAACGACGACCCGCGGAGCAGAATGACCGAAATGTCCTCCCGGCCCGGACGAGTCTTTTTCTTTCCTGCAACGGGTTTTGCGAAAACCGCACTTCCTGCAACCGGTTTTAGCCTTATTTTGGAATTTTGTTTGGATACCCTCTAATCAACTTGCGGATGATCTATATTTTCCACTCTAATAAAAATGATACTAATCTCAAAGTACACAAAAGGTAAATAATCACTATTCAACATTCAATTCTACTTTAAAAGTTATACAAATCACCCTGAGAAAACATCCCCAACTTGTTTCACTAAACCTAGAATTTCCCCTTCAATCTCTCTATAGATTGCGGTTCAATGTCAAAGCTTGATCCTTCTTTGATAACACGTGCTCTTCTTATATGTCGAATTCATTGCCAAGTACTTAGATAATTAACTTGATTAGATAACACCTTTGTCGGGACCTAAAAATTCAATTCCAAACTCTATGTGTGTATCATGCTAGTCCTATGATCAGTAACTAGTACGCACATTTATATCATTGAATCGCATCCATACACAGATAAAATGAAGCAGAGTAGCACATAGTACTTGACGGTTAACACAGACCTACTTAGCCAAAGTATACACAAGTGGCCGACCGGCCAAATTGATCATTTAAAGAATTTTGTAGCAGAAGATAAACGGTGAAATAGACAAAAGGGGCCCACGTGGTATGCCACATTCCCACGGGCAATCGACTAAGGTTAACGCCTAGATTTCGACACCATTATCATCAAACTCTGCGACATAGTCATAGCTAGCTGAAGGGTCTTCATCCTGTTACTCTGGTAGGTGTTCAATAAGCAACAATGAGTATATAATGTACTCTACAAGACTTTAAGCAAAGATATTATACGTGTAAACTTGTCAAGGGAATGTCTATCCTATCAAGTTTGTTTTGCATAAAGCGGTCTTTTATTTGCAATAGATAGATTACTTTGTACATAGCAATTTGCAATAGACATAATACTTTGTAAATAGCAATTTGCTTAAAACAATTGACATACCGAATATTAGGAAGTGATAATTATGGAAGCACTAGAAAGCATACGATAATCCTTCGCTGTAGCATTTATCTTTGACGGTCCTTTGTCAAAGTATTTTCTAACATGGTTCTCTACCATTCAAAATTTTATCAAAATAGTTTTAAAACTAGAAAATCTAACCAAGTAGGGTATTACCAAGCTAATGTCCATAACCGGGGATATGACTATTCGAATAAATTAACATTATGTAAAGGTTGTGCAACTTTACCTATAGTCACCTCCACCATGGTCTGTCATGACTCGCTATACAACAATATGCAATTGAATGGCTATAACGATGCTTTACAAAGTACTATCCTAACTTGATTTTGCCCGCTAAGGTTTCATCGCCGAAGGGCTAACCACCTAGTTAGAACCCCTTCTTACGCCATGAGGATCCCCAGTGGCTCCAACTACACCCACATTCCACCAAATGGTGAAACCAAAGCTAAGAGGACACAAGTACAAAATTAATTGGTGCCAAGTCCACCCCACCTTAGACATGTGGTAGTATAGTTACAGACCTAGGCAACACTTCCACAAATCGAGATCTCGTGTTAACCGCACGGTCTCCACAAACCACTTGCCTAAGTCTAGACATTTTTATTTTCACATTTAAAACAAAAATAATAGAGGTAACCTCAATCAAGTTAGAGGTAACAAACATTTCTTAAACTGACCGAAATTGAGTTTTCACCGAGATACAACATTAGTACCATATCGGTTGTGCTTGGCTAAGTATATGACTCAAAAATCATCCTAAAATTCCACAAATATTTCTAAACACAGTGGATATTATTTCTAGGGTGACAACAATAAAGATATCAAGTTTTTAAGGTAGGGTCGATGCAACAACTGGTGATAACTAATTTCAAAGTAATAACATAGCCATTTTATTAACTTAAAGCATGCATAGTAGTTGAGCAAACAAAGTACATAACATTTGAAATATGGGATTAATATAATCAAAGGAGGGTGTTTGCCTTGCTTGTTGAACTCTTGGTCTTACTCTGGATCGAAATTGCTTGATTTCGGTACGTTGAAGTCTATACGAGAAAACCAAGAACCATAAATAAATTCTAAATAAAATTAAAATAGGCTAAAAATTCATGATTTTTGTGTAGATGGAAATTTCATGATTTTATAAAAAAAATAGAGAAAAAATCACCTCAATCAAAGTTTGTATGAGGGAGAACATGCCTTTCGAAGTTTTGTCACGAAAGAAAAGTAGAGAGAAAAATACTATGCTAAGGTTTTGGATTTTCAAATTAAATTTTATTTCTAAAGGAAAGCCGAGATTTATTGCTTCATGCTGACGTCAACAAGGAAATGAATTTGGCCAAAATTAGTTTTCTTAAAGAAAAGGCATTGAGTCACTGACATATGAGCCCAAGTCTATGGACCGGGTTTATGGAACGGTGCCTATTTCACGGTGGACTGGGCTCACGGCTGATGAACTAGAGCCACGCAAGCACATTCGTTGATGTTAACTAGGCTCAAAACTACTAACATAGCGCTGATACAGCACACATGTGGCTTCCACATGTTAGGAGGATCCACGTGCCGGTAGCGTGGGATAATGGAGGCGGCAAGGCTCTTATGTCAAGCTCGCTGGTGGTGAGGCGGATGGTGGAGTGGTCTTGATGAGGTCGGGGATGGAAAGAGGAGCTCATGGCAAGTCCGTCGACGACTATGGCGACCGGAGAGGTGGTTGGAAATGAGCTAACGGCGTTCAGAGGCGGCGCTATTAGGTTTGCTTACAGTGTTCAACTCTAAGCTAACGGCGGCAACTCTAGGACCAATGGTCATTAGTACAGTGGCCACGGTGATGAAAGGTGTACTACGGCTACAACAACAATGGTGCTAAAGGCTACCAAAGGCTAAGGCGAGTAGCGCTTAAACATTAGGGGCTCACCCGTAGCTCAACGGTGAGGTCAGCATCGGCAGGGAGGGTCAGAGATGGCCGAATGATGGTGAATAGGGCAGCGGCAATGATGCTCCTCGGTGCGAACTAGCATAAATAGAGGGCACAATGAGGTTCAGGGTTTCAAGGCAGTGGAGAAATTAACCTCAGCCAAGGTTGGAACATACCAGAGACAGAAGGAGCCAACGGTGACTGCGACAACTGGTGATGGAGAAGACAATGCGATTCCGGCGCTACGTTGGTCCAGAGAAAACATTTATTGAGGGGAGATAAAGGAGTGAAATGGCGCAAGATGATGCGGTAGGAAGGCAAGGGATCACTAGGAGCGAAAATACGACCATGATTGAGCACAACGGAGGGTGCGCACTGGAGCTAGAGACGATGGCACATTTAGAGTGCTAACAAGGAGAGCTTCTAGCTCCATACAGGAATCAGCGATACCACATACCTAATTTCGGACGAGGTGGACGGCCCGTTGGGATAAAAGAAGTATTTAACTACCACTACTCCCTCCGCAGTGTGATCGAGCGCGCATTCGTCATTTGAAAGAATAGTAACACATCCTGTTGAGTGTGCTGAGCTACGATGTAGACACATAGAAAGTTATAGTGGTGACTATGGCTTTGCATAACTTCATCATCAACTCAGTGATGCCTGATGAGGACAATTTCGACATCGACGATGACGAGGGATACATCATAGGTGATGGCGGGGTATGGAGTATCTAGCGGGCAGTGTAGGGATGTCCGATAGGCCTATGGACACGCTCCAAGATAGCATAATGCGTGCTTTGATAGGAGTTACGGTTTGAAATATTGTACATGCCTATATTGTATTCTTGTACTTTCTGTTTTAGCATGTTGTAACGCACTACGTATTTTATTATGTTCTAATTTCGTTTGTCATTTACTCTCCTTCCCACGTAATGCACTCAGTTTCTATCAGCCATTACTATTCATCAGCCATAAGCCTATACGAACACTCTAGCTTCTATAAGTTGTTTCTATCAGACAACACTATTCATCTGCTAGTGTTATTTATAAGCTAAAACCAAAGTCATCAGCAAAAGCCAATATAAACAGGCCATAAACCACTAAAATACAGCCAGCTATGTTTGCCTTTATGCATACCTCTGCCTTTGGAATATATAGAGCTAGCATCGACAGAAACATTGATAATATCTCATTGATTTGGTGCAGATGAAAATTTTAGGTGTTTCTTTCTGAGATCGAGAAGGGTGCAGGAAAAAAAACATTGCGCTGGCCACTGGCTGCCGTTCCTTGGTGTCTGGGTGTTATTCATCAAGAATTGGTCAACAGAAGGTCCACACTATTCAAGAGGTCACCATTGGAACGAAAGAAAGGTATGCCGCATATTTTTTCTTTTTGCACATATGTAGGTACTGCAAATGGTATGTGCTATACATACAGTATTGCCCTCAGCCAAAAAGACAATAGGATGTTTTAGGAATAGAAGATCACCTGAATTGTTTGTAACCAGCAGTCTCCAGGATGATCCTGAAAATAGAACTTGATCACTCTGTATGTCAATATGTCATTGTAATATAATGGATGGGAAAATCAGTGCCGTAATATGTAATTGATCTTCGTCGTAGGTACTATTTTTCGTACTGTCATGATTCTTTTTTTTTCAAGGAGCGCATCCAAGAATTTTCTTAAGTGGTTGTGCGTTCAGGAATTGAGGTTGCTTAGGCAGTGCAAAACCACGATTTTCTTAAGAGGTTGTATCTTTTGGTGTTCATAATATCTACTATTCCATCGATGTGTATTTTAGGTGTACCTACAAGGTTTACTGATAGTTCACTGTTCCTTTATACACTGGGTACCAGGATATAGTATGAAACTGAGCAGAGCAGCAGCGATCAGTATGAAACTGCTCCAAATCTCCAAGTCGGCATAGCAATTCAATACCACCGGCGAACCCCCGGGGACGTACGCGCGCCTTCCCTGTTCCGTCCATGCTTTGGCTTCCGGCAATTTAGCACGCGAAACGCAAACAGTCCAGGACCTTAACCAGCCAATGATTGCACGGATCTCGGCGGAATCCTGCCCCCGGAAGCCAACAAAACCCGCCGCCGCCGCCGCCGCCGAAATCGCGTGGAAGCCGGCGACCGGGCTAGTGATTACGCGATGCGCGCAAGCGCGATCGATCCACACGCTAGCTGCGCGTGCCCGTACCGAGGACCACGTACGCGGCCTGCCGCTACGCGAAAAACGTTACGTGCGGCGCTAGCTTGGCCTCCTCCCGCCCGTGCCGCTGCCGTGCCGAGCCCACGACGCGATCGAGCGTACCCACGGGCGGGGTGTAATAGGAGTGGATATAGATAAATATTATTTATCTTATATTTTATTTTGTTTTTTTAAGTCGGAGTGGAACACAGATAATATCGGATACCTATTTCTCTATTCCGTATTTATTTTATAAACCTTCGGACGGTCAGCCAGACAAAAATTATCCGCTTCTATTGTACCCCTACATGGGACATTAGACACAGGGTGCAATCAGAGTGAACACAAAAAACTAACTGCCGAGATGTCGAAAGAAGAGCACTTAGTATTCTCTGTCTATTTAGATATGGTAATTCGTCTATATGTTATTTTATTTCTACAGAAGTGTTATACTGTAGTCGCGTGTTTTTGTAGCTCAAAACAGTCGTTTTTTCAGCCATTCGTTTTGCTTTGAGATTCGTTCTCGGGATGATGACATGTAGGTTTTTCATCAGAGGATTGAATAGCCACAGGTGCCCGATCTGAACAGCGAGGTGCAGGGCAGTGTTCCCATCGTCGTCCTGCATGTTCATGACTGACGATGCAAATTTCTGCAGCTTGCAAGCGTATGTGACCACGGACGGACTGGTTTTCTAAACTTTTTCTTAGAAGCATATCTTAATACAGAGTACTATCACAATCCAATGTTTATTTGTTAATTAAAGAGGCAGCATACATTGCTTTTCTAAATCTTTTTCTTAATAGGCTTAACTAATTTGTTAGGTCAAGTATCACTACTGGTTTTGTATGCTCAAAAGTATAGTCAAGTTTTGTTTGATTAAATTTCTTAGTTGTTTTGTTACATTCTCTAAATATTTTCTTAATAGACTTACCTAATTTGTTAGGTTAAGTATTCATAATGGTTTTGTTCATTTAGAAGGATAGTTGGGTTTTTAAATTAAATTTCCCAAGATGTTTGTTTGCTTTTCTTAATCTTTTTCTTAATAGGCTTAACTAATTTGTTAGGTCAAGTATCACTGCTTTTGTATGCTCAGAAGCATAGTCAAATTTTGTTTGATTAAATTTTCTAGTTGTTTTGTCACATGGTTCAAAATCTGACTAATTTACAAGAAAAAACAGTCAAATGACAAATAGACACTCCCTTATTTCTAAGTGAAGTTACAATAAACTTTCTCATATTACTTGACATGCGGATATATATAAACGGATATCACTTATTTCATATCATATTCTATATTTTTTCTTAGAATCGAAATCAGATATAAATAGTACCGAATACCTATTTATCCCTTTCATATTTACTCGGTAAATTTTTGATAGATCGCGCTACATTTATACCCCTGGCGGTTGGTTGGTTGGTTCGGTTGGCATGTGCGCGTCAACCTGTCGTTGCAGGAGTGGCCCGGGCCGGGCACGTCGTCTCGGTGGCTCTGTCCAGCCCGATATTGTACGTGCGCGCCGATGGCGTAGCAGCTGATTGGCAGTGTGGCGCCATATGAGCAGTGTGGACGGTAGGTGCAGGGTTTACTTTCTGGACGTGTAGAGCTTTCGCGGTGGCGGTGTTTGAACAGAAACTAATGGCAGAGAATGGAAATGGAGGCAGGTGAGAGTACGTTAGATTGATCGACCAGATCTCTCGACGGATGCTTGGAACTTTATTGGCCACCTTGATCTGAACGCATTCAATGGTTCATGTGCTGAAAGGCAGGGGCGGTGCTACGTGAACATAGAGGATCCGAGTTCGCTGCGGATTGCGTGGGCAACTTGTGATATCACTGGGATTTTATCACGCGATCTATGCGGCATGTATGCCTCGGAGAACATGTTGTTGAGGAACTGTCGCTGGCGATCAGTTCGAGCGATTTCTCTGTTTAGAATAAGAACGAATCAATCACAGAATCACAGAAGAATAGATTGAACACACAGAAAGATAGAGAGAACTCCTGGTCTTTCTTTATTGCTTTCATTCATGTGTACATAATGAGTTGGTATGGCTCTCTATTTATAGACTACAATGTGGTGCTCACCATGGGCCGCAGGCTGCTAGTCCAGGCCCAGGTTTCTTAACACTCCCCCTTGGGCACTCATCCGACACGTTCATGCCTCGTTAAAACTCCATAAAAACCCAGTGGGAAAATTTGAAGAAAGAGCACATTATACATATGATGCTGCGATGCACGAATTGCCTCATTAAAAACCTTGGTCGAGAAACTTCATGGAAAACTCGTCAAGGGAAAAAGAGTACAATTCACCCAATTTAATTTGGTCTTCAGGACTTTATTCCTTTGGGTACTTAATCTTCATGATCAAGATTTAATAACGGGCTTGAGAGAATTCTCCCCTTGAATTCTGCACTTCTCTAAGTCTCATCATTCCAATCCCTCTCACGCGCCTTTTAAAGCTAGATGCGGGGAGTGACTTAGTGAACAAGTCTACATGACTTAGTGTGCAGTACTTTAATATTGTCCATCTTTGCAATTCATGAGCATAGAGGAACTTGGGGTTGATATGCTTACATAGCCCGTCTGCACTTATGCAACGCAAGCTACATTATCTTCATGGATAATTATGAGGGTTTGCACAATATTCATTCCACATGACTGCTGGATATGATGAACCGTTCAGCGGAACCAAGCGCACTCTCGTGCTGCTTCATACAGTGCTATAATTTCTGAGTGGTTCGTCGAAGTAGCTACAATACTTTGCTTAGACGATTTCTAGGAAATTGCAATTCCACCACATGGAAATACATAGCATGTTTGCAACTTAGCGGTATGCGGGTCAGACAGGTACCCAGCATCTGCATAGTCAATTAAGTTCAGATCTTGATTCTTTCTGTAAGACAATCCAAGGTCTTTACTTCCTTGGAGGTATCGGAAGGTGTCCTTTATACCCTGCCAATGCCTTTTGGTGGGCTCTGCACTGTATCTTGCTTAACAGGTACACAGCAAATGCAATATCCGATCTAGCGCAGTTTGCTAAGTACATGAGTGGTACCACTGCACTCAAGTATGGGAATTCTGGTCCCAGGACTTCCTCCCCCTCTTCCCTAAGTCAGAAAGGATCTTTTTCTTGCTGTAAAGACCTACCGATCACCGGTACTTTCGAGGAAAATGCCTTCTCGAAGCCAAACCTTTCAAGCACCTTCTGAGTGTAAGTCGACTGATGTACCAAGATTCCTTCAGGGACATGCTCAAGCTGCAGGCCTAAGCAAAACTTGGTCTTGCCCAATCTTTCATTTCAAATTCTGACTCCAAGTAGGAGCTTGCCTATTTTATGTCTTCGGCTGTCCCGATGATATTCAGATCATCTACATACACAGAGATTATACAGAATCTATTCTGGAATCTCCGTATAAATACACAAGGACAGTCTTCATTGCTCGTGTAGCCTTTCTTGTAGAGAAAGTCACTTAAGCGTTTATACCACATTCTTCCAGATTGTTTTAGTCCATACAATGACTTTCTGAGTTTCACACTGTACAGATTTCTATTTGCTCTATCTTGGTTCGGGAGAGAGATTCCTTTAGGGACTTTCATATAAATCTCCGAATCCAAGTTACCGTAAAGGTATGCAGTCACAACATCCATCAATTTCATTTCTAAATTCAAGTTCACTGCCATTGAGATCAAGTATCTAAAGGTAATTCCACTCATGACTGGGGAGTAGATTTCTTCATAATCAACTCCAGGACGTTGAGTAAAACCTTGTGCTACCAGCCTTGCTTTGTATCTCACTACTTCGTTTCTTTCATTTCTCTTTCGAACAAATACCCACTTATGCCCAACGGGGTGTATGTGGGGAGGCGTGCGGCATACGGGCCCAAACACCTCTCTTTTGTTCAGAGATAGCAATTCAGTTGCTATTGCCTTCTTCTAATCTTCCCAATCTGATCTTTTCTTACATTCAGCGAGCGATGCAGGCTCGGGATCAAGATCAATGATGACGGCAATTTTCTTTGCGAAGTAGATATCGATATTAGCTGTGTCCTATTCAGGGACTCTCCTGTGTGCACATAATTTATAGATATTTCTTCATGAGTTGCTTCTTCTAGAGCGATTGCTTCTGCTGGAGCTTCACCTTGCGCATCGCTTCTTTCAATTGCGGTAGCAAGTCCCTTTAGTTTTTCGGCTCCGATGTGTGCGCACACATCCATGCCGATGGGGATATTCAGATCCGGTATGCTCTTTTCTGAAGGTGTCATACTTGTGCCAAGTCTCAACTGGCTCCCTTTCTCATTCTGGGGAATTTCAGTGATCGGCTGTGATAAGTCCTTCTTATCCTTCTTCACCAGGCGTACCCGGTTACTAAGGATTCGAGGAACCGGAGTTCTCGTGCTCTTTTTATTTTTCTGAGGCCTCTGGACGAGATTAGGGATACCTTCAATTTTCTTTGGTATTTCAACCCTCTCCGGTGCAGTACGTGCAGGCACATGCGACTTAGTCACGCTCTTCAAATCACTAAAGTGATCAGGCAGTTGATTTGCTAATGCTTGCAAATCTATTGTCTTCTGGATTTCTCTTGTCTTCTAGACTTCTATTGTCTTCTGGACTTCTATTTGCTTCATTATTGCGCAGGTCATGAATTCCCGTAGCTTGCCACGTAATTTCCCGACATTCTTCATCAAGGGGTTGATTCCCTCCCCCTAATAACGGGAAACTATCCTCATCAAAAATGCAATCAGCGAAGCGGGCAGTATGCAAATCTCTTGTCATGGGTTCCAAATACCTGATTATGGATGCAGTCTCATAACCAACGTATATCCCAATCTTACGGAGAGGACCCATTGCAGTACGCTGCGGAGGTAGTATAGGTATATAAACCTTGCATCCAAATCTCCTAAGATGAGAAATTTTCGGTGGTAGTTGTATAGGTGAATGGATGTTGTAGGCCGAAGGTCTAAGGTTGATGAGATTCGCTGCATGAAGGACTGCGTATCCCAACATGTAGCTGGCAACTTACTTTTATGCAAGAGGGGTCGGTTAATAAATTTAATTCTTTTAATTAAAGCATCTGCCAAACCGTTCTGGGTATGGACATGCGGTACCGAATGCTCAACTGCAATTCCCATCGCAATGCAATAATCATCAAATGCTTTCGAAGTAAATTCTCCGGCGTTGTCCATTCTGATGGACTTGATATGATGATCTGGAAACACATTTCTGATGCGAATGATCTGCGAGATCAATTTTGCAAAGGCGTAGTTTCTTGTGGATAACAAACCCACATATGATCATTTCGAAGAAGCGTCAATGAGCACTATGAAATACTTAAACGGCCCTGAGACGGGCTGAATGGGACCGCAAATGTCTCCCTGGATGCGTTCTAGGAATGCAGGGACTTCATCCTTCACTTTCAGAGTGGAGGGTATAGTTATTATTTTCCTGGTAGCATATGTAGGGTACACAAATATTCATGATTCGGGAAATTATTCACATTAATATTATGCCCATGCGAGTTATTTATTATGTTTCTCATCATCCTAAGACTTGTGTGGCCTAATCTGTCATGCCAGAGACAGAAGAGTTCAGAGATTCTAAATACTGTTTTCAGAATAGTGTACGCTGCAGGCGCCTTAATGTTGGTATAATATAGCCCAGTTTCTAGTGAAGGAAGTTTTTCTAGTACCCTTTCGCGCTTCGTAATCAGCAGGTATTCCTTACCGTACCCTTCTTTAGTCTCAACGTGGAAACCATTTGGTGCGAATATTCTTAAAACTTAGGAGAGTTCTAGACGATTCTGGGTATAATAAGGTTTCTTCAATGACCAAAGTTGTGCCCATTGTGACTCTTCCTGAACCAATTATACATGCATCGCTTCTAGCGATTGTCGTAAGGCTGTCAGTGCTCTTACGAATTGACTGAAAATTCTTAATCTCTTTTAAGATAATATGCGTTGTGCCGCTGCTAGCTAGGCACACTTCCTTCATAGGGCGCTACACGTGTTCTAATATAGGGTATTTTATTAATGTGTACTAGAAGGTTTTCAACACACAAATAAAATACTCCAATATCAAAACATATCATGCCATCATAAACTGAATAAATGAAAGAATTTTTCAAATATCATCCAACCATCACGAGAAAATAACAATAATCGACATTGTGCCTCATGCTCCACGGCTGGCTTCTGGCCGGCGGCCGCATGCAGTAGCAGTTTTTTTCTTTCTTTGTGATGCCATGCAAATCGAACAGAAACCATGCAATTTTCTCGTGCAGTCTTTTCTAATGCAATAATCGTGCAGAATCAAACAAATTCATGCAAAATTTTCGTTTCCAATCTACGATGCAATCAACATCTATCCCGTTTCGCAATCTACCGATCGACATTGTGCCGGCGATTTCAGATCTGCTCGCCGTAGATTTGGGGCGGATTTGCATCGTTTCTAATCTACAGTGCAATCAACATCTACCCCGTTTCACAATCTACCGATCGGCATTGTGCCGGCGACTTCAAGTCGGCTCACGGTAGATTAGGGCGGATTTGCACCGTAGAGATTCAATCTAGAACGCGAAAGAAAATACAGATTCAAAAGTGATATAGAAAGTTCAATCTGTGCTTCGATGATTACCTCGTTCACCAGAGCGAAGTCGTGCTGATAACGTGTTGAGGAACAATCGCTGGCGACCAGTCCGAGCGATTCCTCTGTTTAGAATAAGAACGAATCAATCACAGAATCACAGAAGAATAGATTGAACACACAGAGAGATAGAGAGAACTCCTGATCTTTCTTTATTGCTTTTATTCATGTATACATAATGAGTTGGTATGACTCTTTATTTATAGACTACAATGAGGTGTCCATCATAGACCGCGGGCTGCTGGTCTAGACCCAGGTTTCTTAACACATGTTATAGTCAACTCTTTGTACTTCAACGTCTAAGCAGAATACCAGTGGAGTACATTCGTGCAGATCGGTCTTGCTCTGGCGAGTCTGCAGAACGACGGTACGCACGCTCTACTCACGTTTCGACAGAGTGCTACTTCAATAAACCCCTTGGCGAGTGCGCGAGAGTAAATCACTGCCAGGTCATGATGATGCATGGCCCCAACGGCTGACACGGATCTGTTCGTCTTTTCTCGGGGACCAAATTTAAGACCAATCGGTCGATGTGATTGACTGAATCTGAAACTTCAATACCCCCTGCCTCCCTCTCTGAAATTCTACAGTTTCAGAGCTGGCCGTCGACGGCGCCGCGCGATTCGTTAATGGCAGAAAGGAGCGGACGGTGCTGCTGCCGGCTCTGTGTCTCAATGGCCAGCTGACAAGCTCATGGCCGTTTCGATCTTGGGCTGAGGACAATTGTTCGCTCGCTCTCGTGTCATCCTCTTCGTCCAGTGATGATTGTGCTGGGCAACACTGTTATTGGGACACGCTTCTGTTGTTTGGAAGGCTCAGGAACCTACAATGGTTTCTTGGCAGAAGACCATGTCGAGTCTCAAGAGTTCCTGTGCATAAAGCTCGAGGGCACTGTGCTCATTGTGAGCAGGACTTCATTATTTTAATTTCACCCGTTTTAAGCACATGTAAACTACCACAAGAATCGACCATAACTTACAATTTCAAGAGTGACCTAGCTTAAGATTTGCTGTATTGGACGTGCATTGGTTGGAGAGAGGCACTTGGGCCCCTGAAAAGTAGTAGTCAAAACGCTTGCATCAAAGCGCAACACAATGGACGCGTCGAACGGGGCATACCATTGCCATGTCCTTCCTCAAGTGTCATCTCAAAATGCACATGTATAAATGTGACGAATCCAATCATGCATGCATATTCCTTACTTTATGGCTGTTATTATTACAGCACGATCCAATCTGGCCTACAATATAATTAGTAGTAGCATGAGGAACCAAACACTTGCAAATGGTTGGTTAGCTGACGATTTAGCGTAGAATGACCATGATATATATGATTGATTTAACACTAGCTAGAGAAGGAGAAGCCAGCACAACAACCACCATGCATGCTGGCCATTGCTGCGATGCCTTGCCACCCACAGACACGACTTTGCAAAAGACAAGGGCTGCAGCTAGCTAAAACCCCTCGTTGGGCTTGCCGCCCACGTTGACAAAGTAGGTGACATTGGAGCGGCGGTGGCGCTCGTGCTCGTGCTCTCGCCGCCGTTGCTCGCCATGTCCATGCCGTGGCACTGGGCGTAGTCCTCCGCCTCCTCCTTGGCCGCCACCGGTGCTGGCCCCACGCCAGGCATGGACGCCGGCGGCGGGGCAGGCAGCTTCGAAAGCAGCGCCTCGAGTCGAGGCTGCTCATGGACGGCATTATGTGCATGGACGCCCCGGCGGCCGCCGCGCCGAAGGGGTCGTAGAGTCAGGCGGGCCGCCGACGCCGACGCAGCCTCCCGGGAACGCGCCGGCCGACGACGGGTGCTGCAGCAGCACCCCCGGGATGCTCTCCAAGTAGCTGAACTTGCGTCGCAGCGTCACCACGTACCTCAGGTCCTCGGCCACCTACGCGCGTCATCAACAATCAATAAAAAGTCTATTAAGAGATTAAGATATATGTACCAACTAGTTCACTTAAAAACTTAAACTGATTAGCAAAACAGACAATTTACTTATATTCCAATACCCACCCTCATGTGTAGGTTTGCTCAGACCTAAGACGTAGAATAGAAGTGGACTGTAATTATTTTTGCACCAACCGGATATTTGAACTCGAGACTTCTTGACTCTAGTACCAATTGTTAGATCGGATCCTAGCAGCATATTTAGGTCCAACCAGGTTTACTTTTCGGACTCTAAGTCTAAACGAATTGAACACAACTAAACCCATGAGCTGTCGTATACAAGCCTTAAAATAACTACCTTATAAGTGGCATTGAGTTTTCTTCCTCAAAAGACTAGCCCAATATCACTTATAAAATTGTTGCTTTAGGGTTTGCATACGGCAGTCTGTGGGTTCAGTTATATTCAGCCCGTTTGGTCCTAGGGCTCGAGGAGTAAATCCGGTTGGACTTAAACATGCCGCTAGAGTCCGATTTAACAATTGTTATCTGAACCAAGGGGTCTTAAGTAGGGCTGCAAAAAAAGCTCGAAGCTCGCGAGCTACTCGAGTTCGGCTCGTTCTAGGCTCGGTTCGAGCTCGGTTCGAACTTTAAACGAGCCGAACTCGAGCTTGATCTCGAGCTCGCGAGCTTCACCGAGCCGAGCTCGAATAGTTCGCGAGCCCCAATTCGAGCTCAAATAGTAATACATATTAATTCTTACCGAGCTTATTCGAATCGAACTCGAGCTCGAGCTTTTCTTATTGTTGAAAATTAGTGTATATTTGAATTATTTTGACTGTTATCGAGCTTACTAGAGCCGAGCTCGAGCTTAAAATTTTCTTATTATTGAAAAATAATGCATAATAAATTATTTTAATTGTTACCGAGCTTCAACGAGCCGAGCTCGAGCCTACTCGAGCTTAGGCCGAGCCGAGCTCGAGTCCCGGTCCAAGCTCGGACCCCAACTCGAGCTCGGCTCGAGCTTCTACCGAGCTCGAGCCTGGAAGGCCAAGCTCGCTCGAGCTCGGCTCGTTTACAGCCCTAGTCTTAAGTACAAGACCCGGTGATGTATTTAAAAAAATAACTACAGTTCAACTTCTATTTCATGTCTTAGGTCTGAGAGGGCATACACGTGAGAAGAGTGCTGAAGTATAAGTGAATTATTTATCTTTTTTACCGGTTTAAATTTTTAAGTGAACTAAATGGTACATAAAACTTAATAAAGCCGTAGCATCACATCGCTACATGCATCGCACACATAGGGCCTGTTTGGTTGCCTGCATCCGGTTGAACCAGGCTGGCCGGATGCAGGGTCTCCTTGTTTGGTTACCTGGTCGCTGGGTTCAGCCTGGCTCTGCTCATGCAAGATTCCCCCCGCAGCCAGGCTCTGGAGAAACGTGGGAATCGGGCGTTTCTGGGGAGCCAGGCTCGCGGGATGCAGGTGATTAGTCAGTTGATGATGTTATTAGTGTATATTAGTAAATATCAAGTATAATTAACGTGTTTTGAAGAAGTTTAAGATATAATAAGATACGAACATCTCATATAACATATCTTCATAATCATAATCATAATCTTATATTATTTTTATCTCATGCAACATATCTTCGTACAGGCAACCAAACAATATCTCTTCTCAGCCAGACTCTACTCGTACGTGAACCAAACATAACAGCGTTGCATGCGCTCAACCTGTCCCACGAGAGCCTGACTCTCAGATACGAGCCAGACTCTACTCGTACGTGAACCAAACAGGCCCATACCTACTCGTGCAACTGCATGCATGCCCAGTCACACACAAGCTACTCGTGCAACACCGCACCGATAAGCTGATCGATGATGCAAAAGCTACTCCAGTGCTAGCGCTGCACGTATGTATGCGCGTGCAGCGCATGTTGCTTCGGTTCATGGGGAAAAATTAAAGCGTAGGAAAAGACCGGTGATGAGCATGCAGTGAGGCAGTGACTGGCTGGTGCACCTTTCTCATGGAGCCGAGCTGTACGACGCCTTCTCTGACAGCGATCAGGGCGATGGTCTGCACGCACGACAAAGAACGAGGTAAAGAAAGAAAGGAATTTTTTTTTGGCAGAATCAGCTAGCCGCGGCATGCGATGCAGCAGAGGCAGAGGCAGAGGCAGAGGCAGCGGCAGAGCTTTGATCAAAAGGGATTGCGAGGCAGGAATGTACCTGAACACCAGACTGGAATTGAGGGTCTGTTTTTTTTTTCTTTTGAAACCAGCTTTTAGTTTTTGTTACTGTATTTAACTTTTAAACGGAGTATTTTTTAAGATAGGTCTATAAGTTAATTGTAGTATACGTTAAAAGCCCAACATCTGTACCATCCAAAATTACAAATGAATATATCTCTTTCTATAATCTCTGTCGCAAACAGCTAAAATTCAAAATTTTCAGTCAAAAACTATAAGTCACAGCCATAAAGAATAGCCCCTGAGCCTCCCATGTCCTCGGATGCTGAAAGCATTACATGAACATGACACACCAGAGAAAAATTAGCTAGCTAGCAATGCGTTGCATGATTAATTGTTGTGCCCAATTAAGTCTGTGAACACTGCATGAGCACAGTAGCTAGTGCAAATATTTGGGGTTAGCTGAGTAGTACTAGTAGTAATGGTGGCGCTTACAGAGTCAGCAGGGTTGCCCCAGGAGGAGATTAGGCTGATCTCGTGCTGCCGGCCCTCCTTGAACACCCACTTGTGTCTGTGGTCCCCCGCCAATTTCCCTATCAAGCTGTAGCAGCCAAGAACAGACAAGTACAATCATCATCAACACAGGTGACGACACCTACTTAGCCAGCTAATTAAACCACGGTTAATTGGCTAGTTAGTGTAGTCACCTACCCTTCACCGTTGTTGTAGATGTCATGGGACATATTGAAGAACAGCTCAGGCCGCAGGTCCTGCTGCTTCACCTGCTGCGCTGCAACCTCGCCGTCTTCATATGCAGCAGCTGCCGCTTCCCCCTCTTGGCCGCAGGCTGCAGAGGTGGCTGCGAAGTTGCAGAATCCATCCTCCCATGCCAGGATCCTAGGTGAAATTTCGCAAGAAACCAACACAAAGACAGTAAGACTAACACATGTAAAAATAAGGAAGAAGTGTAGCACACAAAAGGACTCCATAAGTGTGTGTGTGTACCAGTTCCTCCTGTTTCCTCTGGTCCTGTCATAAGCCCCACCTGGGAGATCCCATCTGGTCAACAGGTTGGGCAATTAAGCAGCAAAGAAACAGCAACATTAGCACATTGCTAAACATGATTACATGTACATGATGAAACGAAGAAAGAGTAGGAGAGGAAGGAAGGAAGGAAGAAAGAAATGGAGGTCTGACTTGGGGGGAGGGTAGTTCCTGGGGAGGATGCGCCAGAAGACGGCGTAGACCCATTGCGAGGCATCGCTGGTGCAGAGGCTCCGCAGCGTGTGCTGCAGCAGGTGCGTCACGGCCACCGGGCTCAGCTGCTCCTCCATTGCCGCCGCGGCAGCCGAGAGAAGCCAAATAGGTAAGCTAAGCTTGTGCGCGCGTGTGATCCACGCAGTTAATTGCACTGTAGATACCTGCATAAAGAAGCTGGATTCTACTTGTGTGGAGTGTGAGCAGTAGCAGAGGATGGAAAAGATCCAGGTGTTAATCAAGAATCTGGGAGGAGCGGCACTAGCTAGCTAGGTGCTTCCTTTCTTGCTTGCTGCTTGCTTGCTCCCTTTCGTCTGTGTGTGTGATCTCTCTGTATGGTTGACCTGTGAGGCCAGGGGCGTGTTTGGTTACCTGCATCCGGTTGAACCAGACTGGTCGGATGCAGAATCTCCTTATTTGGTTGCCTGGTCGCTGGGTTCAGCCTGGCTCTTCTCATGCAAGATTCCCCCCGTAGCCAGGCTCTGGAGAAACGTGGGAATTGGGCGTTTCTGGGGAGCCAGGCTCGCGGGATGCAGGTGATTAGTCAACTGATGATGTTATTAGTGTAGATTAGTAAATATCAAGTATTATTAACGTGTTTTGAAGAAGTTTAAGATATAATAAGATACGAGTATCTCATATAACATATCTTCATAATCATAATCATAATCTTATATTATTTTTATCTCATGCAACATATCTTCGTACAGGCAACCAAACAATATCTCTTCTCAGCCAGGCTCTACTCGTACGTGAACCAAATACGACAGCGTTGCATGCGCTCAACCTGTCCCACGAGAGCCTGGCTCTCAGATGCAAGCCAGACTCTACTTGTACGTGAATCAAACAGGCCCCAGGCCACCACCGAATATGAAAACCACACTTGCCCAAAATTTATACCCACTCCTCCCTCCCTCTCTCTCTCTCTCAAGACTTGAGGGTTGGGGACTTGGGGCTGTACTGGGAGTGTCTAGGTGGAAGTGGGTTTTTTTAATCTTAAGAGGGTACTAAAATTTTGTCATTAGATGTATAGATTCAAAGGATTACATCCCTCTCCCATACTATATAAATTCCTCACCCTACCTCCCCTCCACTCCAAACCCTAGCCGTAACCCACCCAATCGCCGTCGCCATCCCTGCCCATCGGCGAGCCATTGCCACTGCCGTCTCCCTCTCGCACCACCCTTCTTCTTCCTATCCGGTGAGCTGCCCTGTGCCACGCCTCTTCCTTATCTCTGACCTCTACCCCCGCCCCCCACTAGTGTTCCGCCTCCCTCCGCCACGCCGCCGCTGTCGCTATGCATCTCCATCCAACCAAGTCCTCGTCCGAGCATCGATCCACCCGTCGGCCTCTGCCCTTCTTCGTGCCCCTCCCTCCCTCAAAATCTAATGTTTCTGGTGAAACCAAATCCTAAATTGAGTGAACAGCAAACCTTAACTGGATGAAACGATTGTTGGAGAGCCACTGCTATCGCCGGAGCGCATATTCGAGGCAAATCGGACGGAAGAAAATTTGAGTATGAGAAAACATGAGTACTTCTTAGCAATTCCCATAATAAATTGTGTTTTTGTCTCTCTATGGGACTTTACCCATGGTCCACATTTTCGTGCTTATCTATTATCGGAATGACCAAAATACTCTGCTTGTGCGTTGGTCCTCGGATGGATTTGATCCCAACTGTCCCCTTCATGCCCACACAGACTCAAAATGTAGAGGACTGTTATTCGTACGGCTCCTTGCAAATAAATTGCTGCGCAGGAATCGCCAAAATAATAAATTTCTCTTTCCTCTTTAGCCTAACCTTTTCTTTTTTTTGCAAAATATTTTTTGGAACATAGAATTAGTCTACTACAAAAAAAACCAATTTAGGCTCATTTGGAATATAGAAATTTCTTCAGATTCCTAGTTAAATTAAACTATTTTATAAAAATTATAGAAAGAATACATATGCATAGACGGACTACGGCGCTGTAATTGAACATTTCATCTTTTCTTAATGATACGACTCTGTATCCTATTGTTTTTTTAAAAAGTAAATATGCATTGCATAGCTAATTGCTGTGGCCCGCTTTAAATGGCTTCAACTTCTGATTTATTTTGGTTTTCAACTTATTTAAGCTAGAAGCCACTGGAAACGTGCTGGCTTTAAATTTTGACTTTTTTTTGCCTTATTCCTTTGCATTGTCCGTGAGGATATAATGGTTTTCCCCTATTTTTCCTAATTTTTTTTAGAAAAGCTAACAGTCACTGCAGTGCAATCTATTATATTATTACAGCAAAGGCAAAAGGAGTCACCATGTTCGCTCTCAATGGGTAGAAAATCCCACATTAATTGAAGAAAAAAAGAGAAAGATCGACACCATTAATCGTGGTAGGTCCCGATTATAACGGTCTATATTAAAAAAGAATTCATTTCAAGCACAATCCATAATAACTGAAATTTGAAATAAAAATTAAATAAAATTAGCAATTTGATTTCCATATGAATTCATAAGTAAAATCTTGAAATAAAATAATTCAAAATAAAAATTAAATAAAAAAAATTAGCAATTGAATTTTCATATGAATTCTAAAAAAACTAAAATTCAGAATAAAAATAAAATAAAAATTACTAAGATTTCTATGTGAATTCCAAAGTAAAATATCTAAACAACTATAAATAAGAAAAAATAGACAAAACTAGAAATTGGATTTGCATATGAATTCCAAGTAAAAAATAAAATAAATTGAAATAGATAAAAAATAAATTTGTAATTTAATTTGTGCACAATTCCAAAATAAAATCCTTAAATTACTAACATTTAGAATAAATTAAATAAAATTAGCAATTTGGTTTTCATATGAATTACAAAGTAAATTATCTATATAAATATAATTTACAATAAAAATTATATAAATATTCAAAAAATAATTGAAATTTAGAAAATATAATAATATTACCAATTTGATTTACATGAGAAATCTAAAGTAAAATTGCTAAATAATTATAATTCCAAATAAAAATAAACAAAAATTAGCAATTAAATTTGTATACAAATTTCAAAAAAATAATAATTGAAATTCATAGTAAAAAAACAAAAGAAAATTTCAATTTGATTTCCATACAATTGTAAAGTAAAATCCCTAAATAACTAAAATTCATAATAATTTAAACAAAATTAGTAATTTTATTTGTATAAAATTGCTAATAAATAAAATAAAATTTCTAATAAAAATAAAAGTTATAATAAAGATAGCATGAATAGTATCGGAGGAGACCACGAAATAATGAAATGGTATCGATTTGTCTAACTGGAAGACAATGACCCATCAAGTAGTAAAAGAGCAGAGGCGATGGCAATGTCGTGCTGCCCACATGGCCGTTCGACAAAAAAAAAATGTCATGCTACTAACCGAAGTCGTTGAAGAGGAATACTAGAGTCAAAGGAGCCGATGGCCATGACGACGAGTGATTAGCATCAACATTGTTGAAGAAGTCAGTGTCTAAATAACCTTGACAATGGAAAAGCTTCGGTAGAGAGGAGATGAAGTTTTACACTAAAGATGAGTTATAACAATATGGGCCATCAGGTAACTAGAAGCATGCCATCACTGGTGAGGAGGACGACATCATCGGCGATGGTCAGAAGATTCTCCATATCGTTAGATAACGACTAAAGTAGACATATCGACATCAATAAAGATATGAAGTCACCGTGGTTAGTGAAGAACCCATGACGTTGAGGTAGCCAATGTCAAAGAAGAGGAGCAGTTGACACAAGAAAGAGGGACATTGAACATGTATAACATCATGCATGTGTATATCCATACATGCATCTGTACAAAATAGAAGCACAGATGTACAGAAGTAAAGATGGTGTAACAATAGGGAATACATTTAGGGACACCCGCGAGAACGTGATCAATGTCTTTGGCGGGGATCAACAAAGGTTGCATATATATGTATGTTTGATGTTGCAACGGTCAACATTAAGCAACAATTGAAGAAAAATAAAAGATAACTATGTGGCGAAGTATTATGTTGAAATAGGTTACAACGAAGAGCTTGTATTGGAATGGGTAACATCTAAGAGGGACCGATCAAGAATTGGGTGCGTTGTTGGAGGTTGAGGTAGAAAAATTATAGTGGCGAGAAGTGATAGAAGACACATGGTTCGGTAAGGTAGCCTGCGTGTGAAGGATTATAGATTCAAGGTAGGTCACCTATGATGCATCGATGTATGCATGAGCTATATACTCTAATACCATGTAAACTAATGAGATAATTTACCGTACATATAATCAACGTATTGTTTTGAGATTAAATAGAGGTACATATGTATGCATACATTTTTAGAAAAGAGTAACTAATAGAGAAAAAATAGGGACATTCAGCTACATGATTCATGCATAATAAAGAGCGCTTATGTTTTTAAGAATCTAAATAACTTAGTATGCTCAATGATTTTCTCCATTAAGCCCATACTTCAATTGCATTCTTTAAGTTATATTTTCTTTCAAGCTTCTATTATCATTTACAATGTTTATGATGTCTTAAATTTTTAAATAACTTATGAGATATATAAACATATTCTCTAACATCTAAGTTATATTATTTGATACTAAAAAACAAATCTAAATGCACAAATGCGCAGGACACATTGCTAGTTTTAGCTATAAGCCAAAAGCCATAGTGAGTAGCTTAATCCATGAGCCAGTTGGAACGAGGCCATGGTAGAGACTAGACAGACTAGATTTCTTAGTTTTGAATGTGCGATCAAGCAATTGATGGTAGAGACTAGACGAACTAGATTTCTTAGTTTTGAATGTGCGATCAAGCAATTGATGGTTCGAACAAAATGCTCAATAAAAAAACCTTGCTTTCCATGAAACATAATTTACCCCTCCTATATTTTTTTTGAACGGGGCCCTCCTATTTTTCACAGTGATTGATCCTTCTCAAAATGTCGATGTTTAGTGGACATAGGGGTGAAAATTGGATACGAATTATCCGTATTATTCGATTACCGTATTCGGTAGGATCTAAATATGGTATAGATTTTTCCATCTGATTAATAATTTCTATATTATTAATATTCGTATTCAAATTTACATAAAAAATATGGATACGAATATGGTATGGACTTTTACCATCCAAAATATTATTTTATCCGGTCTATTCGTATCCATATTTGATGAAATAATATGCATATTTTATTATAATACAACTAATTACTTGGATAAATTTTTTAATTGAACGTGAATTCGTGTTTCTTTAGGTGAAGTAAATGAATTAGAATAATTAAGCATGATTGTACGAGGATAAAATATCATTAATGTCTTCATACTACATAAGTTATGAGGATATCTGGATCCAACCAAATTTAGTAGATATTTGATTCGAATTTGTATCTGACATTTGTCCGGTCCATATTCGTATCTGACGTTTGTTTGATTCATATTTGAATCCAAGAAAAAATGTGGATGTGAATATGGTCTGAGCACTATCCGATCTGTTTTCACCCCTAATGCACATGGCAGGCCCTCCCTTTCTACGAATTGCAGACAGAGCGAGCGAGCGAGTGAAGTTGCCTAGGAAATGTTTTAATTGCACTCATTCCCTTTCTCAGTTCCTCATATTCTTGGCCGCTGCATACTATGTGTTGCCTCACAAATCTGACCATGTAGGGCCCCTATGCCCAACCCAATCAGGTCGCAACTATGTAGGGGTGAAATTTCCCCATGGGGAATTTCCCTATCATGGATAGGGCGATCTCCCACAGAGGAAGAGAGATGGCTCCCGCTATGGTAGCACGACGGGGATAGGGTTGTCCTCACAAATCTGACCGTGTAGGGTTGTCCTCTAACACGGAGATCTGATAAAGATAAAAAAACATTTTTATAATAGATTATAATTTCTTAATATAATATATTGTATTCTTTTCTTGTATATTTGAACTAAAACTTGAATTTATATGTTAAATATATATTTACATAATTATAAATTAATATACAAAATCATATTATTATTAAAAAAAATAATATAGCATATTTTAGTTTCCCTACAAGGGTCAAATTTCTGTAGGGACCAAGGATGGGGCAACCTCCCCCGCTAAGCCTAACAAGGCCGAGGCGGGGTAGGACCAGACTAGCAGGGATCGAGGCGGAGCCACAAGGCCCTCTCTGAGACTCCTGGCCCATCGCCAGCCCTACAACTGCGTGCCACACTGAGCTGGAGTGTGAGTGAGGCATAAGGGGAGAGGAGAGGAGACTCCCCTACAGCTCGCATGCATTGCTTAGCTTGTGTGTGCCCCCTCCTGTTTTGACATTAGGGACCAGCCTTCCCCTGCCAAGTGTATTAATGGTTGCAGCAGCAGAGTTAGATCTATGTTAGTCCTGATTTGGTTCATACAATGCAAAGATTTAGTTGAAATCAAGCTAATCCACATGTGAGATGCAGTAGAAATTAGAAATAGTTAGAAAGAATCATTGTAGGAGACTAGGAGGAGTAACTTTTTATAGAGTTTTGACACTGAGCCTGACCCCCCGTGCCGATCTTGTGGTTCATGAGATTGCAGGGGACGGGAGGGTGAGAGAGCACCATAGATGCTCTCCTCTGAGATCGAGGTTTGAAATGTGCAATATGCATTTCGGTATGTGAGTCGTTCGTTGAGGAGGACTCGGTGTGATCATACTAGGGAACAACAGTGGAGGGAATTGGAATTTGAATTTCTCACGGGAATTCGATAAGTTATCATCTAAATATGATCTCAAGCATTCGTTTTTGATGGGATGCTCGATGGAATTGCATATTTACAAACTACTATTTTTTAGTGCAATGCAGAGGATTCTCTCCAAAGATGCCTTCTTATGCCCTTTGATATGGCGCCCTTTGTACCATGCCCTATGAAGATTGCATGATGACCGAGGCCGTTCCATGTGGCTTATATGGGGGCAGCTTTGGCTTAGAATTCTGAAAGAACAAAACATCTTTTTCACTAGGTTTTTGGAAATAACTTCGTCAATCGGATTTTCTCTCCATTCTGCCTCTGATCTCTTATCGATCTCGCTCACACCCGCTCACTCATAGCTAGCTCTAGGGCTTTCCCTACTGCATCGCTGCTCTGTTGAGAGGCGTCGCCCCACCGGATCTGACCGCTGGCCCCTACTCTGGGCCCTCCCCTCGCTGAATCCACCCTTATCTGGTTTTGCCTCGGCTGCCAACTAAGGCCTCTTGGTGCGACATGGGGTCCAACACCACGTTCGCCTCTTCGGCAGCCTCCTCTGCCTCCAGCAAGGTCTATGCGTTGTGCGGTGTTGCCTTCGAGCTGGCATCTTTGTCCGTGTCCAGATCCTTGTCCGGGTGTGCCTCCCCTCCCCCCCGGATCTACCTCAGCCACGGCCACCAGCTCCGCCTCGTCCTTGGCAACCTCCTTTGTCCCCATGTCCGACTGTGCGTCCAATCTCCCGCCGTGGTCGAACGCCGCCTCCCCCGCTGTGTGTAAGACCCAAGTGCACGTCGCCTCCCTCGCTATCTCTGAGGAACTGCTGTGCATCGCCTCCCCCCACGTTGCTAAGGCTGTCACCCTAGCTGTCGTCGTGCCGTCTCCCCTCGCTGTCGCTGAGGCCGTCCTGCGCAATATCTTCTTCTTCGTGGCGAAACCTTAGGTGTGCACCACTATGGTATATCCTCTGCTTCCTGTCTGTGGTTAATTTTGATATTCAATGAACAATTTCATGAAGCACCTATATTTGTATTGCTCAATTTTTGCCATTGGCTGGTGCCCGATTGGTGTTGTTATTTTTTATGCAATATATGAATCATGTTTTGTATCGTTGTCACTGCATTTAGATGGACAAATAGAAGTCACCCTATGCCATTTGGGATGATGTCACACATTAAGCCATGCTAAAATTTGTCGTGAGGAGGTCGCAGCGAACAACTGACTAATGGGCTGCCTCAATAGGAGGGGGTACAACAACCTCATTAGGGAGTTCAAAGAACGCACCAGTAGAGAGTACATCAAAAAATAGTTCAAGAACTAATGGGACACACTGAAACCAGACTATACGCAATGGAAAACCTTGAAACTTAATGCCTCCGGGTTAGGAATTAATCCTAAAAATGGTTCCATAGCTGCAAATTACGACTAGTGGGAGCAGTAAAACGCGGTATGCAAACATTCACATTGTTTATTTCTAACTTATGTGTATGCATGCTATTTGAACTAAAGGTATGTTTGTGCTTTCCTTGTAGGCCATGATGGTTGCCTCAAGTTCAAGAATGTTCCATTGCCTAACGAGGAGCTCATCAACTTTATCTTTGATGGCGTGATGTGCACGAATGAACATGCATTCGTTCTTGGAGCCAGCCGGCTGAAAGCTTTTAGACCCCTAAAATGAGTATGGTAATTAATAATGACAATGATTAAAGATACTAACTTGTTTATTGAGATGATGGAAAGATTTAGTCCTGGATTTTGATAACGTCATGAAAAAGGTATGCAAAGGTGATCAAAGATCGATATGGATCAAGACATGGCTCAAGGCAAAGGTAAATTGCAGTCTAAGGATCTCTTTATAGTATTTACCAGTCTTAGTGTTTGGTTGAAAAGACCGGATTTATAAATTATATACCATACTATAAAGAGAGAGATTATGGTTAGTAGCTTGAAGCTTACCTTGTGCCACTTTGATCAATTAATTGTTCATGCATGTATTTAGAATTTCATTTGGAACCCTCCCTGAATTTTCTTTGAAAAAATGGTATGACCTGAGTTTCTGAACAGTAGTACTGTTGCATTGGTACTACTGACCATTACATACCGGTAGCTAATTTTCAGATAGGCGCTCATTTAACTTTCATTGAAACGGTACTACCGTATGTGTTGCGTGGTAGTATCACATATGTTCACATGTTGATAGCAGTACTATCGCACTGCAATGTGACTAAAATTTAGTTGATGGTAGCTAATTTTTAGAGAGATATGTTTTGGAGAATTTTCTCTCCTTTGAAAATCGGTACTACCCCAGCTAAGGTGTGGTACTATCGGCCTTTGTGAGTACGGTACTACCAATATTTGAAGTAATGGATAGTTTCTGTGCATTTAGTGAACCTCAAATAGCCGTTGACAAGTAGATACAGTAGTACCAACCACTACATGGTGGTAGTATCGCATTTCTTGATTTTTGGGGATTTCAACCCCAACGGTCATTCTAGTGGGTGGAGGCTGTAAATACATCCCCTCCATTAGCAAGGGCTCTTTTTGGACCTCATTGGATACCCTTGAGCTCTTGTTATACTCCCTTCTACTCATTTGCTCTATTTTCACATATTAAGGTAGTTGAGGGCATTCAAGTATATTGCAGCATTATTTGATCCTTGTGGCACTTGAACACCTTTAAGAAATCATTGTGACTTGTTATTCTTGGCATTGTTGTGAGTGGTGTGGTGCTCACCATCTCTAGAGTGGAGGAAAAACAACCTTAGTGGACTTGAGGTGGTTAGGATTAATTCGTAGAGCTAGTCCAATCCATTTGGGCTTACCTCAATACGGAGTAGGAAAGACTAGCAAGTCTTTGATACCACAGAAAACATCGTTTGTCTCTATTGTGGTTTATTATTTTGTCTTTACTTTTCGCACTCACTTTTCTAGAAAATTATTTGATTTAAATTGTGTAGCTAGAATTGTATCTAGTATTGATATAATTTTACGGTGCCTTAGTGAAACCTAGAGTATTTAGATCTTAATTGTGCAAAACATTGCAATTAAGTTCATGCTTGATAAAAATTATGTTTTAGCTAAAATAATTTAAAAACCTCCTATTCATCCTCCTCTAGTCGGTTATCCTTCATCCTACACTGGCTCAACCCTACGACGACCTCTGACATTGACACTGCCGATCAGGACATTGCCTTCGCCAGCATGTTGCACAAGAAGTCCTCCAAGGGGAGGAGCCACACATCTCTTCTTGACACATTAGACAGGAAGAATTTGAAGAGCAACCAGGTGGATGACACAATTGAGTGCCTCATCGACCTGTACGAGAAGTCATCGAGAAGCCATTCATCGGTCATGACCCCTTCTCATGTGCAGCCTGATCAAGCTCGACAAGAGGTATGCGACTTTCTTGATTTGGTGAAGGCGGATGGCTGCCCCTAGGGTAGCGATGAATACTTCTACGCCTCTATCGTATTCACGAAACATGAGTACAAGGATGTATTCCTCACACTAACCACACCATAGGGCCGCATTGAATGGCTTTGCGGGGTTTGGACCCACACCCAGGGGCTGTTCTAAGTGTGTTCTGATCATCTCATCTCATCATGGAGATTTACAACTTGTTGTATTGTTGTCCTATCAGAGTGCATAAGTTACTTTATTACTTGTTGTGTTCTTGTCCTGTCATATTTGTCATTCATTTCTACTGCTACCTACTTCATAATAATTTGTGTTGCATTTGATCGTACTATTGAAATAATTGTTTTTTCATGTTATTTGTGTTGGATTTACTACTACTCTTGTCTTGCATGCAATGTTCACATGTACACAATTGTTGTTGTCTGATTCAATATTTACATTCCTTGTACAACCTTCTTATTACATGATACATGAATGTCACACTGCTTCATCTTCATATGTGTAGAGAACCCATGTCGCAGCCCAACAATGATGATGATGGCAATGATGCAGACAATATGCCTCCTTCTTTTGGAAGTAGCAGTGCTTACATATCTGTGTGATAGGTCTACATCATCGTCGAGGAGGCCTCATAGAGAACCAATAATGACAAGACTGGAGTGGGTCAATGAGCAGCTACCATCATCTCAGCTGTGCCATGAGATGTTCAGAATAGGGAGAATAATGTTCTGCCTGCTGGACAACACTCTGGTAATGAATTATGGTTTGCGGTCCTTGTCAGACATCTTGTCAAAAGAAGCACTGGGAATATTTTTGTGGACGGTGGGTGCGTCGCAATCAAAGAGGTAGGTGAAAACCAGTTTGTACTCTCTTCTTCGACCGTGAGTGCAAAGTTTCATGAAGTGCTTGAATGCATGTGCCACATGTCAGAATACAACGTCAGACCAAGAGATCCTACTTTTAGTACAATGCATCCAAGGCTTGTGGAGGATAGGTTTTATCCATATTTCAATGGATGCATTAGGACCATTGATGGGATGCACATTGCAGTGATAGTGCGGAAGGAAAATTGACTTACACACATGAATTGGTACGATTGCACGAGTCAAACTATGCTAGAGATGTGCGATTTTGACATGTGGTTCACCTTCGTGTATGTAGGTGTAAGATCGAGGAGGCTGACTAAAGGGGGTGAATGAGTGTTTTTAAATTTTCTTTGGCTAAAATTGAGTTTATAATGCAGAGGCGTAAATCAAATCAGTTTTGCATAAATAAGGTCCAAATCAACTAGATTCACCTAAGTACACCAATAGCCTAATTCTATATCAAGGTTTGCAATCCTAGGGTGACAAGCAATTAATTCAATTTCTATGAATATAAATTGCAAGTAAATTGAGCTCAAGAAAGCAAACTATAAATGACACATAATGTTTTACTATGGTATTAAAAACTCATAACAAACGGGACCTTCTACAAGTTTCTTTGAGAAGATAACCATACCACCATGCCTCCAAAGCCGTCTAGGAGTCGGCAACCCCTAAGAGTAATAAGTCAGAGATGCTCACTAGAATGAATCAAGTGTCAAAGTTTAAAGGACACAAAGTCCACCACAAAGTGCAACACATGCACAAGGGTTTTTCTTCTCCAAACTCACTAAGTGTAACACATGCACATAAAAGGTGAGGGGACTTGCTCTTAGCTCAAAGAAGAAGAATAGGGCACCAGCAACCTTGCCCAACTGGCCACAAGGGAGTAATTATACCTTGCACCAAGAAACTAGCCGTTGGACTCAGTTTCCAAAAAAAATCAACCTAGGCCGATCCGATCACTAATACATGGTCGGCCAGACTGGCTTCATTTCAATGGCTAGAAAACTAGTTGTTATAGGTTCAGCCGGTTAGACCACCCTCTCAGGGGCTAGTTGGACCAACTGCTGGTCAGAACGTTGACCAAAAACTCAAAGAAAGGTTTCTCTAGAAAAAGGCAACTAGCTACTAAATCCCGGTCGAACCACATGCCAGTTAGACCGCAACAAGGGCTGGTCAGATCGCCAACTCATGGCTGGACTGACTGCTAGCACTGGCCAGACCGCTAGCTTAGTGTTAGTCTGACCACCAGCCCCGGTCAAACCTCCAACTCATGGTCGGTCTAACCACTGTGCCAAGGTCAGCACATGTCAAGATGCATATACTCCTATCAATTTACAAAATACATTCGTAAATTGTAGTATCATGCTATTAAGGATTAAAACATGATCCATGATAAGTTGCAAAACACATTCAAACACTTCAGAATTATACGACAAGGATAAGGGTATGGACTTGAACCGTTTGCAAAATACATTTGCAAACTCAAGTCACATGCTATAAGGATTATGTATAAGCCTCAACTATTTTCAAAATACATTCGCAAATAATAGCATAATGCCATAGAGAGGTAGTGCAAACCAAATAAGCTATCAACACATGACACACTTAATCTACTAATCAAGACATCTCTTAATAATATGCCACCCTACACTATCAACCCAGTTTTTCACCAAACACCAAGATTGGTAAAATAACTAAGAAATACATTCTTAGCCTATGTTAGTTATACCTTTACCTTGATCATCCTTTTGAAACTTGATGATGAATATCTTCATATCAAGTCCAGGTCTTTGATTTTAGCCATCAACACATGATAATCTTTGCTTGACTTGATGATGATCAACACATTAAGCCATCTTCCATCATCCATTGCAATGGGAGATAACCTATTCATTCATCTCAATAAAAATATTAGTCTCACAATATAATTATTATTAATTACTAAAATATACCATTAACTCTCATAATGGTGGGTCTAAATTCTTCAGCAGGTTGGCCTAGGTCAGTGCATGACACACGCATTCTCCTAGACACTTTGGTGGGTTTCATGATCGTGTTCCCGCATCCTCTTGAAGGTGAAATGCTACATCTATCTATTTGTGAGAAATATTTCATGTTTGTTTTTGTTCTTATGTGTGTGTATGTCACTTGTACGACAAGTACTACCTCGTGGACTCCAGATATTCTAATAGGACCGCTTATCTGGTGCCATATAGGAATAAGAACTACCATGTAGCAGAGTTTGCAAGCAACAGTTGACCACAAGGGCATAACAAGAAGTTCAACTATCATCATTCGTTTCTTTGTAGCATTATTGAGCATGTGTTCAGTGTTTGGAAGATGAAGTGGCGCATACTGTAGAACATCTCAAGCTACAAATAGGAGGTACAAAGCAAGATTATCACAACAACAACACCCTTGCACAACTTCATAATAGGTAGAAGGTCACAAGACCTGGATGTTGACAATTTGGCGTTGGGCAGGGATTCTATAAGTGAGGATGCATACCTTAGTTCTGACAGAGCACACATTTCATCGAGCGATATTTATATGAATCACATATGTGATGCCATCGTAGACGGTCTAGTCACGTGAAGGTGTTTCTACTGTAGTATGGATATGTGCATGTAATGAACGTACGTATGTATGTAAGTTTGTACGCAACACACATTTCAATTTAGTTTGTATGTGCCTATGTCCAATTTGGCACAATGTAATTCAACATGATCGTTATATCAACATAATCAACAAAAAGCCAAAAGCTTCAGTCTAAAAGAACACTATGGCTTCTACTTGGGCCCAAAAGCATCCATCTTCTTCAAAGATATACCCTATCAAAACAAATAGCTTTTTGACACATCTCTTCACTGTCCTGACACTGAAAGGAAAACCTTAGTGAAGGCCTTGGCCCTTTTTGACCTCCCTGCATACACTACCCATCACACGCCCCTTTTAGAAAGTCTTTGACCTGCATCATTACATGACCCCTCCTTGAAGCCCTCATTTTGATCTAGATTTGATGCCAATGAAGATTGGATGCAGCTCCAAAGAAGAGCTCATGAGCAGGTCGTAGTGTACTACTCTTCTCCTTTGCCAAAGATCCCATTCACCCCCCAAAGCATGGCCAACTTTGGTGATGACAAGGACATGCACTAGTCCACCTTAATAATTGCTTTTGTACATCCTCCTTGCTAGTATGTGTGTGAGAGAGAGTGAGATAGAAAAAATATTAGTTTTCGACATCTGGTAGTATCTTATAGATCAACTCAGTCGCGAATCTGGATAGAAAATGAAGACAAGAAAGACTCCTTTCATTTTCAGGATAAGCAGATGAAAGTTTGACATAGTAGGTGATGCACCTAACAGGGAAATTTCAATATATGGCATTGCTAACTGACCAATTTAGAGAAATGCCACTACAAAGTGACAATTTCTAAAAATGCCATTCCAAACATCTCTTGCTCACAAAAATGGCACTCCTGTACACCTTTCACATATATTAAACGATATTGCCCCTTTTGTCTTGCCATCCCTACCTCTCAAGCTTTATCCATGGCTGCCACCCTCAAGTCCACCTTCGCCGGCCACCATGGCGCTCTCAGTTGACCCTACTTGACTATGCCACACCACCCTGCCATTACTGCAACATCTTCGTTTTCCCTACCTTGAGGCTTGAGCAGCGCCGCCACACAACTTGTCGAGGCAGTGTGGATGACACAAAACCGTCTTCCAGATCTGTACTGCCCTATCTCCTGCAAGAACCACTGTGTTCGTCATCTCGGGCGAGAATGGCCAGCACCACACGACAATTTTGCAACAAGGAGCCAAGAATAATTTTGTTCTCCATGAGTAGCAAATCTGATCCGATCCCCAAATGTCCAGATACACACAATGACACAAATTCCACAGAAACAAACCAGAAGGTACATCCTTTATTGGATTTACCACCTCTGATCCCTTAATTAGCAGCACTAATGGAAAAGGAAAAAAAAATCACATTTGGATATCAAAAACAACAAATTGGGCAGTACCAACCTGTTCTTGTCTCAGCCACCGCAGTGGCAGCGTGATCTAACTCCTTAAGCAATACCTTCTGGCTATCGTGGCATGTGGGGTAGGGGGCAAATCAGACGTTGCCACGTTCACCCGTGCACGGCTTCAACGACGGATTTGATCCACTCCGTGTTTTCTCCTACAAGACTGCCACTGTGCCTTCGTCATCTCCGATGGGAATGACATGTGAGCACGTCTTCGTCATATATGCCTGCGTGCGTTCAACATCCAGAACGACGGGATGAACCACCATCAACCATGCTCCCATTTACTTCCTCTTCTTCCAGGGACCCAACTGGCAGCTGTCGCCGGAGATGGTGAGGTGGAAGATGGTGAGAAGAGAGAAGGTAAGGGTATTTTAGTCTAATATGGGACAAATATGTGTACCGATGGTATTTTTGTGAGCAAGGTAAGTTTGCAATGGCACATTTAGTAGCTAACACTTTGTAATAGCATTTCTCTAAATCCTTTTACTTGGCAGTGGCATATATCAAAATTTCCCAACAAGGAATTGCTCCTGTGGAGATGAATGATAATGCATTCTTTCCACATGCATCATGCATGGCACCGGCCATCTGCTTGACCATGAGCCTGTGAGAGGGACTAGAGCTGGAAAGAGGTGTATTTTAGGGCAGTGGAGCATGGATGGCTTGGGCTACAGATGTTGTGCCCAATAGTATACCACATGGATCCTATTTCCCCATGTTTCTTGCCACCCACTGCCCCTAAATTCAACACATTTGGTTTGTGTCAGTGTGGGCATGCAAATAATGTGGCTTTGTAAGAGCAAAATTTTCTGCTATGCATGCGGACAAAAATTTTATTGCGATATTTCATAATGTTGACTAAGACATTGATCAAGACAAATAGGTTTGAATTCAGGGGCTTATTTGTCGTTTAGTATTATGAAATGTAGTGCATAAAATTTTCCCCGTACACACAATTACTCCAGATTGAAGTGATGGAAATAGAGACTAGAGAATATTACAAGGAACTCACTATCGCCTGATGTGAGGCAATTTGTCCAACTGGGTTTCCTTCTGAGAGTGCCCATACCCTACAATCCACAAAATAGACATACAAGGTTCATGTTAGCAAAGGATCATAATTAAGACATTTGTAAGCAAGTATCCAATTCCAAACAACTAATACGAAGGTTGGCATATGGTTCAACCGCCAGCCACGTTCAGAATTAGACAATAAGCTCACGCAAAATCATCGTTTTCACCTATGAGGTTCATCAAATCAATCATGCTTCATTGTAATCGTGCCACAAGTTGAAATTTGCATCACAGATTAACTGAATAAGAAATGTGTCACAATGCTTTCATGGATAAGAGTCAAGAGCAGTATCAACAGTTACTTACCTTCATAAAAAGAATCACCTTTCATAAGCAAATTCAGCCTTTTCTTACCTTCATAAAAAGAATCACCTTTCATAAGCAAATTCACCTTTTTTTTCCCAATTGGCTGGGTAGCTGGCCTAGCCGGTTCACCAATGCATACAAACTTAACAACTCAATATTAGTGTAGAAAACATCACTCCCGAAGAGCTTACTCATAGAACCACACGCGATCCTGTATGCTAAGACTGCCTGTTTGGGAGGACTGGAGGAGCCAATCAGCCAAAATTGTAGTGCTGTGGTTGGACCAGGACTGTCACAACTTTAGCCCAACACTTACTGGCTTATTCACAGTTGCTTCTATTTCTGGTTTCTGCTTGAAAAACTAGAAACTTATATGTATTCTTAGTTTTTTGAAACGATTTTCTCACTCCTTTCGCCCCCCTATTACTCCGGAGATAAGACAGGGTTCACAGGTGTATCACACACCTCACTTCTCTCCCTCCTATCTCGCACACGTATCTCTCTCTCACTTTCCCACCGCTCCCGTCCTTCTTCTAAAAGACACTTTTTTCAGCAACTACTATTTATTTTTAGTCAAAAACCATCGGCCCCGTTCATTTGGACTATAGCTGATGACTTTTGATTATGACTAATAGATCTGATGAATAATATCGACTAATGGAAACTAAAGTCAACAATCAACTGAAAGGCCCAAAAAACGGAGCCACCAACTGCAGTTAATACGAATAGACCCTACAACTGGATGGCTGCTATTGGTACTGTTAATAGCTGTCCTATTTTTTTGATGAATAGTTGTTCCAATTATCATTGTGATCTCTAATATATTTTTTGCTATCCCTGCAGTGACATAATACCATAATAAGAACAACGACATCCTTACTTATTTTAGTCTATCAGCACGCTAATGCCTCGTTTTTTCAGCTTATGATTTCTCTAAACAAACAAACAAAACGGTTTCTCCGACATCATTTCGAAGTGATTTATCGGAATGATCTTTTCAAAATGGCTTATCAGTATCTAGTACGTTTACACAAACGCTCACGCTATGACAATAACCATCAGTTACAATTGAAGAAAAGCACCAAAATAGTGACAATAATACAATAATAGTCCGTCTATTCTACAGCATGCCAAGTTTGACATGCTTGCCATAGGTGAGGAATTTTAGTTTTATCAATCAGATAACCATTTTTATATTGCATTTTCTTTGCACGTGCTTTATCCTTTTTGCTTTGAAATATCTGAGCATGACATCTAGAACTTCTAAATAATAATTATGCAAAAAGAATGCCGTGAAAATTTCAGTTTTTTTAAATCCCTACAACTGTACTCTTGTGGTTCTGATCATTGAACATATCAATTCGTTACGGCTCGCTTTCTTTGAAAGTACAACAGTTGTGCCGGTCCATACGCTTAATAGGACATACATATGATTGAATTTTTGCCATTAAAGCGTCTTTTTAAGTTATATTTATAAAAATAGCTATATACGTGTAGTATTGACAATAATAGCACTTCTACCGTTCAGTCAACAGATGACAGGTGACATGTGGGCGGTAGGCGTCTGCCGCTTAGCCACCAGACGGCACATGGCCTATTGCTCGGCTACCAAACGGTAGGCCACTTGCCATCCACCCACAAAACGACAAGTGATTAAGCGGACTAATTAACTAGCTTAACTACTTGTCTAAATTCATAATTTTATATCATATCTTTTCAATTTTTTAAATATAGCAAATGAACTCAAAAAATTATGAAATTTTGGGCTCAGCCTCCCGATATAACGTACTTTATTGTGTAATTTTTGATAATTTTATCCACTTTAAATGTTGCTAAAAAATTCATACGATTTCGATATTTGTAGGAGTCATTACATATAGCAAACGAGCTCCAAAAATTACAAAATTTTATGTGAATCCTTCTGACACACTCGACCTAATTGTGTAATTTTTTAGAAATTTTATGTGCTCTAAATTTTCCATGTTAAATCATGATAATTTAATCGTAATTTGCGATATGCGAGGAGGGATGTCCCCCTAGGTGCTGCCCCCTTGCCCGCAAAAATATCAGTCTATCCATACTGTCCCCCTTGCCCACTCCCTCCTTCGAGCATGTGTTGGTTTGACCATACTGGCCCCCATCGGCTTCTCCCTCGCCTGCACAAATATTAGTTTGTCCATGTCATCCCGCCTCGCGCACTCCATCGTGCACACATATGTCACTCTTACCATGCTGTCCCCTATTGCCCGCAATGCTGTGTGTGGACAAAGCATTCGTAATTTCCAGTGGCAACGCACTGGGTTCTCTTTTCGCTCACGTTCAAATACGGAGCTCTCGCAATCGCTCATCGCTCATCTAAATCGCGTTTCGCTCTTTGTAGGAAGAAAAACCTTCTCTGTCATACAGTAACATAGTATGGTAGACACCGAGGGGCCAGTCGAAGTGAGGTCCCCTGCAAAGGAGGGAGGACTTCGGCCCTAACTATCGCTTGATGCCAAACAGGCGGGCTCAACCGGTATGGCCGAAATGTAGACACATGGAGGACGCGGTCATGCGAGTCGTCGAAGGCCATTTCGATGGCAAGTGACGTTTCTTCCGATGCCCACACTTTGGGGTACAATTAGGCAATAGTTTATTTTCTCTTATTGCTAATAGAGCTTTCATGTTAACCCTTCTTTCCAACAGATGGTGAAATACGACTTTGTCCGGTGGATTGATCCTCCCTATGAACGCTATGTTATGAGGTACGTGGACACACTATGGGAGCAAATTTTAGAGATGGAGGCGTGGATTGACAGTCCCAATGAGGAGAATGATGCCCTCTGGCAATAAATGCAGTGCGAGAGGGGCAACGAGAAGGTCGTCAATATAAGAAGTTCATATGATCCCATATGCTGCACTACGAACCCTAACTGCATATATGCATGTTCTCGCTCTCCACAATGGCAAATGCCACTGGGAGAAACTGATCATTTGTGTCGGTCGCCACCGCGGCAATAATAGTTCCCTTGTAACTCCCTGTGAGGAAAGTGCCATCTATCGTGAACACAGGACGACAAAACTTACTGCATAGGAAGTCATGTTCTGATAATGGCACAGGAGCTTGCTGAGCACGTAAGTGTGGTCGATCATCGCCTTAATCGAGAAGACCGAGCCTTAATCGATGGCAAGACACTATTCTACAATACAAAGTTTTGTACAAGGTCATCAAGCATCATTTGTGGGAGGTAGCTTCACCATACAACTAATAAATTCACGCTGCGCCGCCTGTAAGTATTTTTGTGGTTTTTGTTCATATGCTTAGGAAGGGTGCAATGAAACGACCGTAGTTTCACAAGAATCTCTTAAATCTGTAGTTATCTGAAATTCGTACTCAAATGTGTTTAGCTACATTGCAAGCCCAAACAGACTCTCTTAACGACATGGTGATGATTGTGTATTTGACTCATGTAACAGAGTGCGAGAATTTTCGCTCTTAGATTCATCTTCCTTGCGAGCACTTGGATTTTCCTTGTAAATATCTCAGAGTCCCGCTTTCTTTGAGGAAATTGACAAAGGCCCAGCTGCAGCCCTTTATTGATCGCATTGCTGCACGTCTGCCTGGATGGAAGGCCGACTTGTTATCTAAAGAAGGGCGGCGTATACTGGTGCAGCATGTACTTACATCCATGGTGGTCTATATTGCTATGGCCATTGATCTTCCTCCCTGAGCCATCAAGGCTATTGACAGATTAAGGAGAGGTTTTTTGTGGAGAGGAAGGAAAGAGGCCAAAGGGGGCCATTGTATAGTGGCGTGGACCAAAGTATGCCTCCCCAAAGAGCTTGGTGGTCTTGGAATTTACAACCTCCAAAACCTTGGCTGGGCTCTTCGGATGAGATGGATGTGGTTGAAGAAAACAGATCCTACTCGTCCTTGGACGAATTTTCATGTGCCGGTCCATAAGCGTGTCCAAGCTTTCTTCTCTATTGCAGTAGTTTCAGAGATTGGTAATGGGGCTGCAACTTTGTTTTGGACTGACAGGTGGATTTACAGCCAGAGTATAGCCGATCTTGCCCCTCAAGTCTTGGCTTTAGTTTCCAAAAGGAAAAGGAACAAGAGAACAGTTCTGGAAGCTTTAACTAACCTTACCTGGGTTAGGGATATTCAGGGCGCCTTATCTGCTGCTTTTTTCATAGAGTATTTTGCCCTTTGGGATATCATCTCAAAAGTGGTGCTACAACCAGAGGTGGAAGACACTCATGTTTGGAGGTTCTCTGGTGATGGGCATTATTCAGCAAAATCCACCTATGAAAGCCTGTTTCTTGGTACGGTAATTTTCAGATCTTATGAGAGGATTTGGAAAACTTGGGCACCTGGGAAATGCCATTTTTTCATGTGGCTAGTGATCCGTGTAAGGTGTTGGACGGCTGATCGGTTGGCACGAAGGGGGCTTCCTCACCCTTCCTATTGCCCACTTTGTGACCAAGAGGAGGAAAATATTAACCATTTGCTGTCGACATGCGTCTTTGCACGAGAATTTTGGTTTTTCCTTCTGCGCCGAATTGGACTACACAGTCTCACTCCCCTATCTGACGAGATCTCCTTTGATGATTGGTGGGATAAAAGCTCAAGAAGGGTGCCTGATCATTTAAAAAAGGGTTTCAATTCCATCATCACCTTAGGGGCTTGGACTTTGTGGAATCTTCGTAATCGCTGTGTGTTTGATGGTGAACCTCCTAACCTAGCTAGAGCACTTTTGCTTGCTAGTGAGGAGCTTCATTTTTGGGGTTTTGCTGGGGCGAGAGGCATAAATCTTCTCCTTGCCCAGGGGCTGTTCGTGTATTGAGTGTGGTAGTGTTTTGAGTGTGGTAGCGGTCGTCTCCAACTCTTGTTAAGGGCGCGACTGTTTGTTTAGGTTCCTAGTGGTTTTGTGTTTTGCGTGTGTTAGGTTTCTTGTTTGGGTTCTTGCCCCTCTTTTCTTCTTAATATAATGATACGCAGCTCTCCTGCGTATTCGATAAAAAAGTTCTTCAAAATGCAAATTCAAATATGTAGTTCTTTGATAATTTTGTCATTTTGTTCTTTGATTTATATCCCTATTTCTTATGCTAATTTTGTAGCAGGCATGAAATCTGTGGCCGATGAGAGCGTGCCATTGGCATTGATAAGACAAGAAAGCATCTATGTGCACTCTATCGCTCAGAATAGTTCATCTTCCCACGAAGTAATTCATTTTGGTACCCCGCAAAAGAGCAGAATCACCCCATTTGTAGTAAGTATCATCTTATATGCATGTGTTTCACTTGATTCGTCAATCCATCATGCTTGACATTTAATTATTCATATTGCAGGGTTGTTCTTATACACCTTGTGTAGACCCTACTATGAAGCCATTTGAAGGGATGGTTTTTGATGACTTGGCCACTACGGAGGAATTCTACAAAACATATGCACATTCAGCTGGATTTGGAGTCCGTGTTGGTCAGTATACAGTTGTGAATGGTGTTATGAGATGGAAGCGATGGATGTGCTCCTGAGAAGGCTTCCGGTCTGAGAAAGGTAAGGACAACATGGAGTCAAACAAAAGGAAATATGTCGGGAAGCTAAGTAGGTGTGGATGCGAGGCAATGCTAACTGTAAAAACACATTGTGGACAATAAGTTTAGGGTGGAGAAATTTGTTGAATCGCATACACATGGATTGGTATCACCTAGGAAACAACAGCTAATAAGGTCTAATAGGAAAGTAAATGAGAATGCCAAGTGTGCATTAATCACATGTCATAAAGAAGGCATCAGCACAAGTGGGGTATATAGATATCTCTGTATTAGTGAGGGTGGATTTGAGAATGCAGGATGCATAAGGAGAGACTTACAGAATTATCATAAAGAGCTGTGAAGCTATATTAAGTTATCAGATGCATAGATATTTGTTGACAAGCTTTGTAGGAAGAATGATATAAATCCTTTGTTCTACTTTGATTATGTTATTGATGACAAGGGTATGTTGGTACATACATTTTGGACAGATAGTACATGTTGGAAGAATTATATCCATTTTGGAGATCATGTCTTGTTTGATTTTACATATAACACCAACCATTACAACATGATCTTTACACCATTCACTAGAGTAAATCACCATAAGGCATGTACTTTGCTTGGGGCTACATTATTAAGCAATAAGAGGACTGAGATGTATGAATGGCTGTTTCGTACATTTTTGACAGTAATGGGAGGAGTTGCACCTAGACTCATCATAACCGATGAAGATACTAGCATGAAAACTGCAATTTCCACTGTCTTTGCTACTAGCACGTATAGGTTATGCATATGACACATTTTGCAGAAGCTTCCAGTGAAGGTACTACCACATTTGAGAGAAAACCCTTTATTTTACCAGAATGTTAACTCCTGTGTATGGGCCTCAGAAACGTTGAAGGAATTTGAGGAACAATTTCCTTCTATTATTTCTAATTTTGGTTTGGAATTCAATGAGTGGTTGGCTACTTGGTACCGAATCCATGCATCATGGGTACCTACTTACTTTAAAGATGTATTCTTGGCAGAGATCCTGAGAACCACTTCAAGGTCAGAGAGTTCAAATTCTTTCTTCAATCAGTTTATTGGATTCAAAAATACATTAGTGGAGTTTTGGATCAAATTTGTTAATGCAATGGAGGAACAACGCCAGAATGAGTTGGAAGCTGACAATGCCACCTTACACACAAAGCCTGTGTTGCAGACTACTTGGGCAATAGAGAATCATAAAAGTGAGGTCTTCACGTTCGCTGTCTTCACTGAGTTTCAGAAAGAAGTTTGTGCTGCTCAGGAGCATTGCAATGTGGAGAACATGGAAACTGTAGGAGAGTATAAAAATCTCAATAGTTAACGATGACTCAAACAAGGTAAGAGAGGTATGCTTCAACCTTACAATAAAAGATGCCAAATGCTCGTACATGGTCTTTGAGTCATTTGAAATCCCTTACCATCATATCATCCATGTGCTGCAGAGTCCATCACTTAAGGAGCTACCAAGACCATTTGTGTCAAAGAGGTGGACCAAAATGGTAGGTAAGGATGACATCTTTGGGAAAGGGCAATTTGCTACAAGAAAAACTAAGAAATGCAATAGAAACAGCTAAAGATAGGTTGGCATCAGAAATACACATTAACATAGAGGAATTAATTCACCATGCTAGAGGAATAGTTGAGGGCTTGAAATTTCTTAAGGATCGGTTTGTCACATTTAGGGAAGAAGTGATTCCTCTGATTCCTGAGAATATGGTAAGTAGAGCTGAAGAGATTGAAGGATTTGCAGGTTGTCTCATCCCTAACGAAGTGAATATAAAGCCACCAAACAATGTTAACTCCAAGGATAGGTGCAAGAGAATAAAGCCAGAGCAGAAGAAAGATGAGAATGTTCAGAACAAAACAAGGGTGCTATGCCTGTGTAGGTCAAGTAAGGAGATTGTATACCATGACAACCACAATTGCCCTTTGAGGACAACAACACATTGACCATGGTATTTGCTTCCTGATTTAACCTACTTTGTAATGTTTACAAGCACCATTTCAGCTAGTAAAAATTATTTTTTTTCTTTTCTAAAATTGCACGGCTTGATGCACAAATACTTTAATGGTGCCCAGAAGATGGAAAAGATGGAAATTGATGTTCATTTAATCATTTGTCATGAATGATATTTATATGTACTGAGGTGCTAAAAAAAGTAGAAAACATCTTACTGACCTGCTGCTACTTTAGTGTATTTCCTACCATCTGTGGGCTGCAGAACATGTTAAGACATAAACATATATTACTATCAAATACTTCAGTGATGCTTGTTATTGCATATATTGTTCATTGTTGCTGCAAGAATCTATGCATATACTATTCATTATCCAAAATTGCATGTCTCTGTAAATTTAGACTATCAACAAAAAAAAGAATATTTGTGGCACTGGAGCACGTGTTGTCCACAAGTGCACAAGTGTTCATTCTCTTTGAACTTTCTACACATGAGTCAGATGAATAACACTACCAACAGCATGTTATATTTAGTGTTCTTACACTCAGGTAGTTATCTTAAAATTTTGCATTTAGTTATGCTGATTTGATTAGTGACTACAAAAGTAAAACTTGATATTATATGAAACCCAGACTAATGAGGACATCAACCCTCTGGATACGACCATATATGCTATATTTGCTATTCTAATTATAAGAGCTCCTACGCATCACTTAAATTATCAAGTGAGCTCGTTTTTAGAAGTGCTTCTATATTATATGAACTATATGATATTACCTAATGATGAATATATATATATATATATATATATATATATATATATATATATATATATATATATATATATATATATATATATATATATATATATATATATATAGTATAAATAACAGGGGCACCTAGGTGTCTGGACACCTAGTCTCCCTACCTTTGGATTGCTTTTAGATGCGTGCTAGTGTGATTGAGACTTTCCATCCATGATTAAGACTTTCCTTCCATGATTGATTTAGCATGCCTAATATATTACATACCATACATACCATTGCTCTAGCACGTATCTAAAAGCAATCTAACGGCAGGGAGCCTAGGTGTCTGGGCACCTAGGTGTCCCATTTCAGCGTCCTCTATATATATATATATATATATATATATATATATATATATATATATATATATATATATATATATATATATATATATACACGTCACTTTTGGGTCAAGATGAGCAAGAGTTCAAGCTGGGCCCATTTTGAAATCCAATTCGGCCTCCGGAGACAATATTGATTTCAAATAAGCTTAACTTTCACATACAGACTCCGTTTGAGCTCCACGAGTATTTGATTAAAATATTATCTCGTCCTCTTTCCAACGGATCTAGTCTCACCTCTAAATTCCTTCTGAGGGTGACACAATCTACAAAACAGTCCGCTGCTGTCTCTAATTCTGAAACAGACGAGTGTTGCGTCACCTCCACTTGGGCCCATGGGCCTTATAACTCTAGGGGCGTGCGCCCACCACCCTAGCCGCCACCTCTAGCTGTGATTCTCATATAATCTCATATGTGCTATACTTTAGCGTTTGGATTTCATTTATATTTAGTTTGCCTTATAACACTAATTGACTAGGATTATGAGAATAACGTTGAAAGCATACAATCAAAAATTACCTGCCTTTTCAGAGAAGAAATTAACACTGCTAATTTTGAGCTACGCACTGGCTTCTCGAAGTAATGAGCTATACACTCCCAATTTTGAGTGACGATCGTGACAATGACCTTCTGCGATGTGCACTGAGATGAGCAACGACGAACTGTGAGAGGTTCGTATTTATGGCCGAACGAAAGGTGAACTTGGTGTACTCACCCTGTACATTGAGGACCCATTATCACAAGCAGCGCTTCGGGTGACGGAGGACAACATCGTAACACTAACAAATGTGCAAACGAGGAAGCGGACAAGGGGGGACGACACGGACATAATGACATTAGTGTGAACGAGAGAGCATGTGAGAGGGACACATACATAGAGAGTGATAATTGTGTGAACCAGATAGCAGAAAATAAAATATAACATGATTGGCCGACACATGCCACTTCAAAAGATGCGTGAGTATCATTAAATTCATGATTAAGTTAACCCAATTAAACGTGGCAAATTTTGACCATATAAATTTTTTTAAAAATTACACAATAACTATAACTGTGTTAGAAGGCTTCACATAAAATTTCATAATTTTTGGAGCTCGTTTGCTATATATAAAAACTCAAAAATATCAAAATTGTATGAATTTTTTTAGCAACATTTGGAATGGATAAAATTATTAAAAAATTGTACTACGAGGTACATTATGTCGGAAGGCTGTACATAACTTTTTGTAATTTTTTAAGCTTATTTGATATTTTAAAAATTCAAGCAAACACTAAACAAAAAAAGAGCAGGTAATTAAGCCACTTTTGAATCTCCCAGACTTGAACTCTCAGGTCACTTGCACAGAGCAGCCTGCCGCCCGGTGGGGGATACTTTAACTCTGAGCAGAAGATATAGGGGGTGTTTGGGACTGCTCCACTCCACGTTTTTCAGCTCCGCTCTATGTTTTTTAGCCAAACAGGTTCCGCTCCACGCACTCTGTTCGAGGAAAAAAAGGTGGAGTTGTGAGAGCACCTAAAGGGGTGCTCCACAAACTCTAGGTTTTTTGTGGAGCTGCTCCACGGTAGAGTTTGTGGAGCAGAGTTTGTGGAGCAGTCCCAAACACCCCCATAGTACGTACGTACCAAGTTCAAGTCTGGGAGATTCAAAACCAGGTGAATGTGAGAACTGGGTGATTCAAAATCAGGTGAATGTGTGACCTGAGAGTTGCTCAATTGGCCAAGAGCGTGTGACGCCTCTCTAGCCAGGGCCGTCTCAACAATTTCAAGGGCCCTTGGGCAAGCAAGATAGCAAGGGCCCAGCAATCTAATTTTTTAATATGACGATTAAAGTATATAGTACTACTAATAAGAGTTAACTTGCAGCATATGTTTAGTTCATTAAAGATAACGATAGTACAACAAAGAAACTAAAAGAACGGTAAAATAACTATCATGATTACCTCAAATAAAACAATAATGCTTCAGTGCTTCTTAAAAAACCGCCTTCGGGCATTTCTTGATGCAAAATCTTCAAGAACAGTTTTGAGATTAATGTTGTCTCAATACTAGCATTGAAGCCTGTGTCTCTGTAGTTCTGGAAATATGAGATGACCCTTCAATTTGTTTGAGAGTAGCATCCAAGCACACAATCTTAGATTGCAACTTTTTGCTCACCATGTTGATAGTAGATAAAATATCATCCCAAATAACCATACCAACTAAAAATTCAAAATTCTCAAGTGCGGTTACCAATGATTGAGCATCACTCACTACTTTTGGGTCATCAGTAGAAGTTCTTTCCACTTCCTGCAAAGCTGATCTTATTTGAGGGGCTTGATACCTGATAGGTTACATACATACATACATATACTGATATACATACTCAGGGACCGGTGGGCCCCCCGTGGCATGACCCCCCGACCGTCGCACTTCCTGCCCCCCTAAGACGGCACTGTCTCTAGCCCACACGCATTCGAGCTCTCTTCTCTGTGCTGTGCTCACCTTTAGTTATGGTACATATGCGTGCGTATTCAATGGGAAGCATGTACCCACATTTCGTGAGGTCTAGTGTCTTCGTACGTGTGTGCACGTTTAGTGGAAAGTATGTGTCCACGTTTTGTATTCGCAAAAAATTTTCAAATGTGTGTTACACATGTACGCATGTTTCTGTAGTGCATGTGGGGTGTGAGTTATGTGTGTGTCTTTTTTGTACCCTCTAAAAAACTAGGTAAGTGTTCAGAAATCGAATTAGAAACTTGCCCTGCATGCAGGCTGAGCAACCTACGACCAATAAGCCTCGGAGAGGTGTCTGGAGTCGCCATCTCCTTCGCCTTGCTCCTCTGCTTCTGAAATGGTTTTACTTTCCCCCTCGTGTGATAGAAATGGGTTTTTCTCATTTAACTAATTTGAAACCGTCGAGTGAAACATTGCATTTGACTGGTTGAGGTGGCCTCAGGTAAGCGACACCTAAGTGGGCATGTGTCAAGAGGCATGTGCATTTGGGCCATTTCGTAAAATCGAATTATTCAAGGGACTGATTCGCGATTTTATTATGAGTAAGATCACTTCATTTTTCGCCTCACTCACTGCTAGTTAGAAGAATGAATTTTTTTTGGAGGGTTTACATGGTGTTTCTCAGCTGAACATTTGTTCTCAAAAAATGTTTTTTGCACTGTTTTGTAAAACTGAAAAATAAAGGCGGTTTTCTGCGGAATATTTGGGCAGCTATGCTGAGGTCAACAAATTTTACAGCTCGATTGTGTGTTTTTTTTTTGCTAATCCTTTATGGATCGTGCCACGAAATCCAAGTGCTTTCCGAAGCAGAAATACGCTTTCCTGCAGAAATACGCTTTCCTTGTCTCTATTGTGAATTTTGGGCTTTCCATTGTGTCTTTAGAAAGAGATTATGCACTTTTTTACAAAATGCGCAAAGGATTTTTTCAAAGGGAAAGAGATGGCACACCTTTTTAAAATCCGCAAAAGGTTTTTTTTAAAATGTGCAAAGGATTTTTGCAAAGGGAAGGAGATTATGCATTTTTTTCAAAATGTGCAAAAGGATTTTTTTCTTAAGGGGTGCAGTTGATTATCATAATCATCCTTATGGCTCAACAATAGCTAGGTCATGAAATCAACTCTCGGAAAATCTAGATAAACTGACATAACATGACAAAAGATGCGATAATGTGTTGACATATGAAATTGTTTCTGGGAGTCGTCAGAATTGTATTTCTAAGTATGGAAGAATATGCTTCTACCATGAATTCGGATGACTGTACTACACATATACTACTATAATTTCCAAGACAAAACAAAACACTTTTGTGTATGTTGATGCTCAAAGTTTCAAAAAATCAACTACTACAAAATTACTCGCTAATATGCAGAAGAGAGATATCATGTATTAGCAAATGAACATTGCGATGTCACGCTACACTAATCTTGGTGAATACCTTCAGAAGTTAGAGCTATTGATGTATTTTGTAGTGGTGGATGGTAGATGCCTCGGTTCATAGCCTATACTTAAGGTATGGTATGATTTCACACTTGCCTCCTCAACTACCTGCCATGGTTTCACACCTGTCTCCTCACCTACCTAGCATAGTCTATATATGTAACCTTTGGTTCTTCATTCTATTCATTTGCGTGATTACCCTAAATATTCCACGCTCTCATGGTATCAGAAGCGATTGCTCCTATGACCGCACCCTTCTGCTAATTCCACCAACATGGCCGGCGAAGACGTCGTCGCCACCACCACACGCCGCGAGCAGGAGGCCGCTGCTGTTGCGCACCACGCGCAGGGTACTACTGTGCGCTAGGAGGCCACACAGGCACTGTCCCTCTCTGAGGTCACCACCGTTACCTCCCTCCACGCCCAGGCGTATGGTGTCCTCAACATCAAGACCCTCGTCCCTATCATCCTCGACCTCGCCTCTCCAAACTACAACAAATGGTGTGGCATCTTCCTTGTCACTCTCGGCAAGTACGCCCTCTCTGACCACATGCTCTCCGACGATGCCCACCCCGACGTCGCCGACTCGGTCTGAATTGATTATCTCATTCTCTTATGGCTCTACAGCACCATCTCCGCCGAACTCCTTAAGATCGTGATGACTCCTACCTCCATTGCGCGGCTTGTATGGGTGGGCCTCGAGCAACAGTTCATCGGCAACAACGAGACGCATACCTTGTACCTGGACACGGAGTTTAGCAACTTCGTCTAGGGCGACCTTTGCATCTCTGACTACTGCCACATGCTGAAGAGCATGGCCAAAGCCCTCGGCAACTTGGGCAAACTGGTGCCTGATTGCAATCTTGTTCTGTCCATTATGCGTAGCTTGAATGCGAAATTCGCATACATGGTGGCCCTGTTGATGCGACAGAAGTTGTTCCCCTCGTTCATCGAGGCCCACCCTGATCTGATGCTCGAAGAAATCACGATGTCCTCGCATCCCTCCACTCCCTTCATAGCCCTCATCACCATGACACCTACTGGGAATGGGGGCCCTAGCGGTGGTGTCTTCGAGGGTGGAGACAGCACGTTCGGCCGCTGCTCTACTGGCACGCCCCAGGGCACTCCCTCCAATGGCACCGGCAGTGACGGGAGTGGATCCAGTCACCATCATCGGTTTAGCAACGGCGGTAGCAACACTAAGCCCAACAGCGGAGGTGTGAGTGGTCATTCCAGGCGCAGCACCTCTGGTTGGCCACCCTCCTTCTACAACCCCTAGACCGTCACTATCCAAGTGTGGCCCGGGCAACTCCATCTAAGATAGGCCCCCAGCCTCCTTGGCCTACACGCCTAGTGTACTGTCCCAGTCACGCCACGGTGGTGTCCCCAGCCGCATGTGCTAGTGGCCAGCCAACTCCAGGCTGGCTACCCGCTACCCTCGTACCCATCGCCCACACCGTGGCCTCCTCAAGTCGGTCCAGATCCTGTGCCTTTTGGTCTTGGTCCATGGGATCAACAGTTATTGAAATTCTTTCAATACCATGACTCTTACTTCCCCACCAACCACCAACTAGTACATAGACTCTGGTGCAACCTCGCACATGACGTCGAACGATGGTAACCTCTCCCATTCCCATCCCCTCACTCCTTCACTCCTTCCACCATTGTTGTCAGTGACGGGTCTCTGCTACCTATCACCTCCACTGGTTTCACTAGTCTTGGCCCTCTTCATCTTAATAATGTTCTTGTCACTCTGCTCCTTATCAAGAATCTTGTTTCCGTTCGGCAATTCACTATTGGCAACAACTGTTCCGTTGGGTTTGACCCTGTTGGCTTTTCTATAAAGGATTTTCATTCCTGGAATGTGATCGCCAGGTGCAATAGCTCCGGACCTCTCTACCCCTTGCGTTTGCCAACATCCGCCTCCCCTTCGTGTGCACTTGTCGCTAGCGCCTCCACCTTCCTATGGTGTTGTTGTCTTGGGCATCTTGGCCATGAGTCCTTGTCTCGCCTTGCTAGTGCATCTGCCATTGCTTGCAATAATGATCCCACCGATACTATTTGTCATGCATGTCAGCTTGGTAGCCATGTGCATCTACCTTTTGTTACTTCACAGTTTCATGCTCTCAAGAATTTCGATTTAGTTCATTGTGACCTTTGGACCTTGCTTGTCGTCAGTGTATCCGGTTACAAATACTACTTGATTATTCTTGATGATTGCTCGCATTATCTTTGGATGTTTCCTCTATGACTGAAATTCGATATTTTTGCCACTATCTCACACTTTTTCTCTTATGTTGCTACTCAGTTCAGCGCTAAGATAAAGAACATTCAGTGCGATAATGGCCATGAGTTTGACAAGTCCACCACTTGCACCTTTTTCCTCACCCATGGTGTTGCACTCCATATGTCATGTCCATACACCTCTCAGCAGAACGGCAAGGCCAAACGCATTATTTGTTCCATTATAACATTGTCCAATCTCTTATATTTTAAGCCAACCTCCCTTCCTCTTACTAGGTTGAGGCTCTTCACGCTGCTACCTACCTTCTCAATCGCTAACCCACAAAAACTCTCAATTTTTCCACACCTTTTTTTGCGCTCTTTGGTGTTTCCCCCTCCTACTCTCACCTTCGAGTTTTCGACTGCAAGTGTTACCCGAACCTTTCTGCCACCGCTCCTCACAAGCTTTCTCCTCATCCACCATGTGCATGTTTCTCGGCTATCTATCCGAACACAAGGGATATTGATGCCTCGATCTCTCCTCCAATCGGGTCATATCTCTTGCCATCTTACGTTTGACTAGTTCTCTTCTCCCTTTACCGAGCTTGCCGCCTAACCCTCCCCCATTGACCTTGATTTTTTATTGGAGCTTGATCATACACCAATGCCCATTGGGCCTCCACATCCTATAGGTCTCGGTGCTCCTCCTGGTGTGACCTGCCTGCTCGTGCTCCTACCAGCCATGGAGCTAGATAGCGCTGCCTGGCCCCAGCACGCCTGCAGCTCCCGACGTCCTGCATGTTCCCAGTGCACCCATACCTGCACACGTGACGTCGACCGACAGCATCTCTCCCGGTAGGGACCTACCTCGCCCGTCACTTCATTCGTGACTATGGTAGCACCCAGTGCTCTAGCCGTGGCTCCTCCTATGGAAGTGGAAGCACATGGTGCTCCTGCCGTGGGTCTACCAGTTAACTCACCGGCTCCCGACGTGGTCGTTCTACCGCAGTTTCCCCCATGTGCTGTGCTACTGCAGCCAGTCGAAAACTCCCATGCCATGGTGACTCGTGGAAAGCACGATTTTCAGCAGCCGCTCACCCGCATGAACCTTCATGCCGCCACTCTGTCTCTTGTTCCGACCACATACCGGACTGCTCTCACCGACCCTAATTGGCACAACGCTATGGAGGAGGAATACGCTGCTCTTCAGGCCAACAACATATGGACTCTTGTTCCATGGCCATCCAATGCTAATGTGGTCATTAGGAAGTGGATTTTTCAACATAAGTACAATTCAGATGGCACTCTTGCCTGCTATAAGGCTCGTTGAGTTCTTTGTGGTTTCACAAAGCGTCCTGGTGTTGATTTTGATTAGACTTTTAGTCCAGTCATTGTTCGCATAGTTCTCTCTTTGGCCCTATCTCGGGATTGGCCCATCCATCAGCTGGATGTTAAGAATGCATTTCTTCATGGCGTTCTCTGAAACTGTCTTTTGTTCACAGCTGGCTGGATTTGTGCATTCCTCTTGCCCGGATTATATTTGCCGCCTCAACAAGTCTCTCTACGGTCTCAAACAGGCACCCCAAGCCTGGTATAGTTGTTGCCGCCTCAACAAGTCTCTCTACGGATTATATTTACTTGCTGTCTCTTGATTTCATGAAGACAAAGTCCGACACCTCTCTTTTTGTGTCTCATTGAGGCGGTGACACTATCTACCTACTACTCTATGTGGATGTCTACCTACTACTCTATGTGGATGATATTGTGCTGACTACTTCTTCAGACAGTGTCCTCCGCCAAGTGATTGCTTCCCTCCAGCAAGCTTTTCCTATGAAGGATCTTGGTCCACTCCATCATTTTCTGGGTGTTTTTGTCAATTGTCATGATGGTAGCATGTTCCTCTCTCAACGGCAGTATACTCTCGACATCCTAGACTGCACCAGCATGACCGCTTGCAAGCCTTGCAGCACCCTTGTCGACACTCATTTCATGGTCTCCTCTACTGTTGGCACTTCTGTGGCTGATCCAACGTTCTACCGAAGTCTTGCCGGTGCTTTGCAGTACCTCACCTTCACTCACCCAGATATTGGCTACGCCGAACAGCAAGTTTGTTTCCATATGCATGATTCTTGCGAGCCACACCTCACCCCATAAAGCGCATTCTTTTGTATCTTCGCGGCACCACCGACCGTTACCTACTTCTTCACTGAGCAGTCTCTACGGATCTGGTTGTCTACTCCGACACTGACTGGGCTGGTTGTCCCAACACGCGCAAGTCCACTTCGGGCTACACCATGTTCCTGGGTGACAGTCTCGTCTCCTAGTCCTCCAAGCAGCAATACATTGTCTCTCATTCGAGTGCGGAGGCTGAGTACTGCGTCGTGGCCAATGTGTTGCTAAGGTGTGCTAGCTGCACCAACTTCTTCAGGAACTTCACAGTCCTTTACGCTGAGCTACCCTCATCAATTGTGACAATGTCAGTGCGGTCTCTCAATAAATCTAGTGCAACATCAGCACACCAAATATGTTGAGATTGACCTCCATTTCATCCGGGAACGAGTTGGTCTTGGCGATATCTGTGTTCTTCACATTCCGACATCATCTTAGTACATCGATATCTTCACCAAAGAGTCCCTACTTTTGTTTTCACCGAGTTCCAGTCCAGTTTGAATGTCCACTCCACCAATGCTCCAACTGCGGGGGTGTTAGACGTCTCGGTTTCTAACTCATACTTAAGGCATGGCATAGTTTCACACTTGCCCCCTCACCTACCTAGCATGGTTTCACACTTGGCATGATTTCATACTTGCCCTCTCACCTGCCTGGCATAGTTTCACACTTGCCTGCTCATCTGCTTAGTATGGTCTATATATGTAATACTTGGTTCTTCATTCTATTCATTTGCTTGATTGTCTCAAATATTTCACACTCTCAGTGGAGCGCGACAAAAAGAAGAGGCCAAACGCCATCGCCAGTTAAAACTACATTATACTATATTACAATACAATGAAACTAATTGCTTACTTAATTGAAATGTTGAAGGCTTAGAGAATGACGCTAAAATGTCGCTAGCAAAAGCTTTGGGAAGAAGGGAAACACCGAGAGTTCAGAGAAAGGCAACTAATTATCCAAATAGAAAACAGACTTAGAAGTGCATAGTATTTTTTTTTGGACCCAAAGTGAGGGCAACAATCGACTGTGGTGCCAAAACCCTCCGCCACGAGTATTTTTGGAGTGAACTGTTCTAGTGACGACAAAACGATGGGATATTATACAGGTCATACACTGACATTCCGGGTTATGAATCAGCAAGATTTGGCCCGTTTAAAACGGTTAAGGCTGATGGCTTTTAACTATCTTTTTTGAAATAGGGGTAGACAGCGAACATGCTAACATAAACGGCAAACTCAGGAAGCCATTAAGCCATTTAAAGAAACGATTTGCTTGGAAGAGTTGTCATGTAAGAAGTTAAAGCCAAAAGTCACCTCAGAGTTATTTTGAAAATAGCCTTACAAACTATCACTGTTGGAATTTGTCAACCCTAGTAAGAGATTGGGCTGTTGTAAAATCATAGTAGAACCGATTACCGGCAAATGGTCTAAGTTGGATTGATTAGATAGAATGGCAGCATCGAGGTATCGAGAAATTTGTAAAATAGCAACAAGGAAAGTTTTGTTCTAATTTCATTGGTTGAGTCAATATCAGGAAACTCATCCTGCATAACCTTGCATTTGACCATAATCGTCTGGTCTGGTGATACTTTCACTTTTAGACGTGTGCAGTTGTTTGCTCAAGTGGCTATACTTTTCTGTACCATTTATTGCTTTTTGGGGTACTTAAAGTGGTTCTTCCCGGCAAAATCATATCTTAAGTGTCGTTTGCACCAATTTTTTTGCTTGCCTTGTGCTGGATTCTTGTCGATCCTATGACTATCAGCCGTAGTAGTTGTCATGTCAATTGCTAAGAAAGAGCCTGGCTTCGATCTCAAGGAAAGGGGATTTGGAGATTTGGACCCTCGAGTCCTCGACGCGTCTCTTTTGCCAAACTTTCCTTGGTGTATCCCTTCGTTCGGAAGCACTTACCGTACTTCTATCGAGTTAGGTGATACGTATACAGTCTTTTAGAAAATATGTGTTATAAGAACTTCTAGATGAAACTTTTTCGGATTAGGACACTACTCTTATTTGAATGAGGAGTGTTCAAAATGGCTTTTTTAAGTGATTTATGGCTAAAAAGTACTGTAGTTGACTGAAATTGCACTGTAGTTGATGATGGTTTATTTGGCGTAATTAAATTTAAAAAATTTAAAAATAGAAAAAACATGTTAGCCCATCACGGACAGTACAAACGAATACGGGGAAAAAAGAACCGACAAAAAAAGCTCAAAAAAGCCAAAAAACTACAAAAAGACGAAATTGTTGGATAGTAAAAAATAAGACAGAAGCCAGAAGCCTAAGCCGTTTTGAATGGGGCCTAGAATTTCACTCTAAATTAAAGAAGAGCTAGAAATAACTATATAAACAATAGGGAGTGATCATGGAGAAGTAACTAAATAACGGAGCAATTAAGTTAACTCATCTAAAGCAGAGGATGCACAAGAGAATTAGAGACTAGAATATCATGTAGCACTAGATTTTGGTCTAGGGCAATGATCCGAGTGTCCTAAAAGATTCGATAGGGTTGTGAGTGAGCGACAATCCCTTATGCTCTTTTGAACTTGTGCTTGTTGGTTTCGCCAAATCTTTTTTATCTCTTGTTGTGGTTGCTTAATGTTGTTATTTTGGTTCTTTCAACGAAATTCATCTTCTTCGTCCTTGATATCGTGCATACTTGTGTCGAATCTCAAAAATTCTGATTCGATCCGGGGCTGCTGCACATAAAAAGGGTTATAAATGAAGCAGCTAGAAAAGACCTCCTCAAGCATCCAATTCCGCCACTTGGAAATGAAGATTTTTCCAGTAGTACAATATGCAGATGACACTCTACTTATTTTGCCAGCATGCTCTAGGCAACTCCTATGCCTAAGAGGACTCCTTCAAACCTTCTTTGACTCTACTGGCCTTAAAGTGAATCTTCATAAGTCAGTGTTAATCTCCATCAATGTCCTACTGGACAAAGTGGCTAATCCAACAGGAGTGTTCAGATGCAAAATTGGATCTACGTCATTTACATACCTTGGACTTCCAGTGTGGACGACAAGACTAAAAGTGAAGGATTTCTTACCTCTTGTTGACAAGATAGAAAGACGCCTAGCCAGTACGATGAGCGTATTGTCCCATGGAGGAAAATTAATAATCCTCAATGCGGTTCTCTTCCTTCAATCCATATATCACATGTGCATGCTCCGATTACCCAAGAAAGTGATAAACCACATTGATAAAGCTAGAAGACATTGTCTTTGGAGAGGCTCCAGGGACTTGCAAAGACATTGTAATTCACTGGCAACATGGGAGCACGTTTGCAAGCCCAAGAATAAAGGAGGATTGGAAGTCCTCAATCTTCAAACTCTTAATGAGGGACTGCTATTAAAACATTTGCACAAGTTCTATGAAAGAATTGAGGTTCCCTGGGTCAGCCTAATCTGGCACAAATAGTACTCAAATTTGGTTCCTCATGCGGCTAGCACATGTGGCTCATTCTGGTGGAGAGAAATCATGAAAAACATCAACCAATTCAAGGGTATTGCCATGGGACAAGTGGAAAATGTCCATGACATTTTGTTCTAGAAAGATTGTTGGAATGGAAATCTACTCTGTGCAAAATTCCTAAATTTGTACCTATTAGCTTCAAATCAAGATATCTCAGTCAAAACTACATGCAATTACATGAGCCCCGCAGTGCATTCCAGTTGCCCCTTTCACATCAAGCATACCAAGAGTATCTCCAACTTCTACATCTTATGGATCAAGTGGGGGTTAACCAAAACACACCCGACCAATGAACTTACATTTGGAGGAACTTCCACTTCTTTTCTCGAAAATGGTATACTTAACAGTTCAAATAGCTCAACACCCCACTGGTTTTCTCGCTTATTTGGAAGAATAGATGCTTCATGAAGCAAAAGGTCTTCGCATGGCTTCTTTTCAAAGAAAGACTCAATACGAAGGATATACTCAAACAAAAAAATAATCACTGATATAAATATACACTGTGTTTTGTGCAATGGCCAAAGCGCTGAGACCATCACTCATATTTTCTTTCAATGCTCCTTCTCTCTACAATGTTCGAATGCGATAGGATTTTAGTGGGACACTAATTCGGATAATCCAGTGAGAGTCCTAAATACAAAAGTAGGCTACACATGGCATTTCTTCATGGAGAAGCTTATACTGGCAACTTGACTCATCTGGAAAGTAAGGAATGAGCTTATTTTTCAACAACAGCATCACCGTTTCTCGAATTGGCTATCTAGGCTCAGATTGGAGGTATCTTTGCTGCTCCTTAGAGTCAAGCCAGCTCTTCACTCTATTTTTTCCAGTTAGATTAGCTCTCTCTAATTTTGGTTTTTGTGTTTTGGGCTTCTTCCCCTTCTCTCTCTCGCATGTTGTTTCTTTCTTTGTATATTATTATTTATTTAATATAGTGCAGTAAGAGTCTCTCCTACTATTTTCCATAAAAAAGAAGAAGGGTTATCATAGTGTAACAAGTGATATCAGAGCCAAGTCCAGATTAATCTGATTTGTGAGAAAATCGGTAAAGCGTTAGATGGTACAAAATCAAGTAGAAAAATTTGACGATGGAGGAAATTTCAGCATGTGGCGATATATGATAAATGATGTTGTCGATGTTAAAGCGTCGATCTTACAAATTATGGAAAAAAGTCAAGTCTCACAGAAGGATTGAAAAGGAGAAATGGGACTATCTTTATTGCTATATTGGGATTACGTAATACTCTTGTAGAGCGATTACAAAGAGAGTGCTACTAGCCCTAACTTTGCTATCCCTTGCCTCCATTGTCTATTGATTAATCTTGTTTGTCTCCATCTATCAATCTATCTGTTAATGCATGTCCTTTTCACCTTTTCCCATAAAGGCTTAAATAGTGCCAAAGATGTGTCGGTTGTTCTACTGGAACAAAAGCATTGCTGATTCCTCACACTCGGCCAAGTAGGCAATTGCTGTAAGTGAGAGAGATCTGATAAATAACTGTCGATTAGTTACTTGTTAGTGGGAGAAGATTATAGCAACAACCGTGAAATAGTTGTTGTTAGAGGCATATGGCTGAATCGTCGTGCGATTATTAGAGGTTAGGGATGCACATGCCCTATTTCACCACACAGGAAACTGTCGAGAGTTAAGCCTAGTTATCAGATTATAAGATCTTCGAGTAGTGGTTGGTCAGGTAATAATCCTCCGACCAAGGGTACTCGGGCAGTAATCCTCTGACCGGTGGTACTCATGAAATATTGCTTTAAGTGGTCTACGATCACAATAGTTTAGGGCCTTAATTACTTATTAAAGCCATATTTAATAGATTATTCAATTCTTGTCAGCTAGCCCCCGAACTTTAAGTGAGTTCATGACTTAAAATCCTTTGATTAGAATGCAAGTCAGAAGGTGTTTTTGATGATAGCCAATAAAGATAGAGAAGTTTTTTTCACTTGAAGTTAAAGAACCAACTGGAATAGAACTAAATGGTTTATATCCAATAGGCATAGTTCCCGTAACCATTAACTTTGGTTGTGAGGAAAGCCTTTATAAAGTGAAGAGGTGTCGATTGATTTGATGCTTTCAAGAAAACCTTTTGAACTCCTCATTTGTCCTCTATTTTTCTCTGCCATAGTGTTCTTTTCTTCCCTAAATTTCCTTGATCCGCACTAGATCCAAGCCATTCGCAATAAGAATGTTTGGATTCATCATTGAATGGCAAGGTCCGAACTAGGATCAAAGAGATTGAAAGCTTTGGAGAGCGTGGGATTGATCCCTAATCTATTTTTAGTCCCATGGAAGTCAGCTATGATGGAAAACTTTCTAAATGGTGAAGATGGTGACATGCCTATGTTATGGGCTTTCGTAGAATGTGGGTTCAAAATCCTGGTGCATCCCTTCTTATCAGAGGTGCTCAAATTCTATGGGATCAAATTGGTGAATCTGGCACCCAATTCGATCACCATACTCAATATCTTCGCGTACCTATGTGAGGCATATCTGGGAATGTCGGTGAACCTGGAACATTTCACGTACTACTATCGAATGACCGAAAGATCCGGAAAGGTAGGAATTCCACCCAAAAATTGCTCCTTGTGTCTTCATGATGGGAAGGCGAAAGAATACATTCCGATGTACTCGAAGTTTTCCTGGTCATCATGGAAGAAGCATTGGTTTTTTATGATGGTGAGCAAAGAAGACTTCCTATTATTTGTGGGAAGGGTTGCTGTAGAGAGCCCAGAGTGGAGATCCACTCGTAAGGAGGGAAGGATACAATGATTGACCGACACCATCATGTATCTAAAGGATAAGGGATTGTCGTCATGACATGTGGTGAGAGATTTTACTATGCGCCGAATTAGCACCTTAAAATTGTGTGACCATATCATGCTATGGTATAAGGGAGCAAAATATTCGACCAAAGACTCCTCAAAAGGTGAGCATCAAGGACTTGGACTGGTTAGAAATCTTTTTTGTTTAATAGTTTTTTTACTTGTAGTTCACCCTTTTGATTTTATAGCCTTATCCCCTTCCGAAATAAGAGAAAGGATGAAGGCAATCTGCGAAGGGGAACCTAAGTAGAAAGAATGGGTCCCTTTGATCCTGGCAGTTACCTCTCCAGAGGATAGGATCAAGAGGCATAAGGTAATTTACGATATCTGCAACCTAGAACTATTCTTTGATTGCTATGTTTTAATGCTACTGAATATATAGATGATGGGAGAAGATGATTCTGAACCAAAGGAGGGTGCAAAAGAAATCTCACCAATGCCCAGGAAATGAGTGACCTGTGAAGAAGTCTCATGGGGCGTCGGAATCTTCTCGTGCCCTTTTGATCACTCAACTCCTGAAGAGAAGGCAAAAATCCTCTCCGAGGTAGGTTTCTATTACGACCCCGAGAGCTTTTCATGTAAACTCACTCCTGCTCTTGTACGAAGAGCAGACAAATTACACCGACGAGAATATATTTTTTTGGTGAAGGCTTTCACTATCAAACTTGTTGCTAGTGGCAAGACCACAGGGGCGGAGCTAGAGCTGCTAGTTAGAGGATCTGAGGCTATATGACCGGTGGTGGAATCTCTTCCATCAGTCTTGAGTTCTTCCACCGGCCCAATCCTTCCAAGTGCTTCTACCAAAGAAGTACCGAGGGAGAAAGTGGTTGTTCCACTTTCTCAGTTGGCAGCGACGTCAATTGAAGAAATGGGAGCTGATACAACCAAAAATCTCTTAGTGTTTCTTATACCATTGAGGGATGTGAACATAGAGGTGGAGATGAAAACTCAGTAGATCCCAGCGTCTACTGGGTAAGCTATGGTCGAGGAGGAAGAAGTTGAGATCGTTCCTCCTTTCTTTGGAGGTCCAGTGGTCGAGTGTTCTTCAACAATCAAGCGATCTCCTCATTGAAAGGATATTCCTAATCAAGGCTATATTTTCAAGGACCAAAGACTTGAAGATCATTGTTGGAGGAAAGTATCAGACCTTGAGTTGAAGACTAGACTAGAGGAACTCTATTCCACATTTACCAAAAAGATGGTCTCGGTAAGTACTTAAGACCATTCCTATCATTTTTAACATGATCAAAAAATTCTCTGAACTTTCTCTTCTCTCCTTTTGTTTTAGCACATGGTGGAGGCGATCACTTTGGTTGATGAAGGCGACCATATGATCTCTAGTTCTCGAGAAGGAGAGAGCTACTCTCCATCGACAAGCAGATGACTGGTGAGTTTCTTAATTTATATTCTTGTATAAGTTTTTCTTTTTTTTGATTCTCTGAATCCTTTTATAGGTCAGGAAGCACGGTGAAAGTGCTCGAGGAGACCCTCAAGAAGGAGAGAGAAATGTTCAAGTCTACATTGACCAAAAATAAATAACTCCTCAAGACTCTCAAGTAGAAGAACCTTTAGTTGAAAAATAAGTCCTTTCTCAATTGTACTTTTTGTCTCTGTTTTTGTCTTCTTATCTCTTTTTCTTATCGTGATTGATAGGATTAGAGAGTCATGAAATGGAGGCAAAAGTTAAGAGTGCTATCATCTAGAAACTCGAGGATGTATGTAAAGCAAAAGACCAGTCAATGAAGACTGTGCAAGCAAATTTAAATACAACGCTTTTAGGCATAAAAAAGATATCGAAGCACATGAGAAGGTCAACCAAGGTAACCGATTGTACATACGACTAGTTTCTTAGTTGTTTATACCTCTCTTAGCTAATTTTATTTTACTTGTGCAGAGTAAGCTTTAAAACTTTGAGAACTTGAGAAAACACTCAGGGTCGGGGAGGAGAAGAAGAAAGTAGTGCAAAAAGACTTACAAGACAAAATCCTTTTTGGTAATGAGCCTGGAAAGGATCGGATAGTACTAGGAAATTCTCATAATGCGTAGAGCTAGAGTGAGAGATTTCGACTAGTTGTTGATACCTTTAGCCCTAACCGTGATATAACATAGTCATGGAACTTTGCATTTATTTAAAAGAAGAACTACACAACAACATGCATAGAAAATAAGATGATTGTTTCTATTATATTCTTATCCAACCTAGTCATAAAATAGCAAAAGACATAAGGCATGAATAAAACTTCTCAAAACGTATTATATCCCTTAGTTTCTGCTAGTAGCAAAGATCATAGGAAAATGGCCTTTGCTAGGAAACCCCTTCCAGTGGGTGTGACCACATGCAAAGAGAAGGAATTTTGACTAGGAGGTTTTTCATATCTCGACTAGAGTAAACAAGAGAAGAACATAATAAATAAGTAAGAAATAAAACCTTTGGGGCACCCGAGCTGTTAATGACTTATACCAGTTGTCTATTTTCACTTGTTTCCTTCTGAGGAAACGGGCATATTATTGTGGAGGCCTTAGTTGTCACAGTCACAAGAAAAATCTGCATGGCATTTAATTAAAATTTCAGAGCCAATATGTTATAAAGTGAAAATATCCCGAAGAAGGGGTTTTGAGAGAAGTGTGGGTATTCTCCAAGAACTTAGACCGCATTGATAATGTAAGACCAGAATCAAGACAAGGAGTTACAAATAGAAATACTTATCAGGGAAAATTGACATGTTCAAAAAGAGCTTTATTTAACATAAATAAAGAAAAGGATTGCACATAGAACTTACGTAATTGATTGATGTTCCAAGAATTTGGACGAATACACCCACCCTACATGGCAAGTCATATCGAGCCTGGTCTGGTGACTTCAACCACAGTGTAAGGGCCTTCTTATTTGGGGGAGAGTTTATTGCGATTTGCCTAGCTCTGAATTTTTTAAGAACCAGATCACCTAAAGCTAGACTACGAAGTTGCACCTTACGACTATGGTACTGTTGCATGGCTTATTGGTAAACTTTTGATTGGATACGAGTTGCATTTATTTGTTCTTCGATGAAATTAATATCATTGACTTGATGATTTTCTTGATCATTATAATTATAATGATTTGTTCGAGCATTGCCAATTTTTAGTTGTGGAGGAAGCATGGCTTCAGCTCCATAAGCCAGGAACAAAGGCATTCTTTGGTCGTACGGCTGGTCGTGGTTCGAATAGCCCATAATATAGAGGGGAGTTCTTGCACCCAAGCTCTTGACCACTATACTAACTGGTCAAGAACTCATTTTTTAATTCCTTGTATTAATATACCATTGGCTCTCTCTATTATCCCATTATTCTGTAGATGAGTTACTGAGGCGTAACATAGTTTGACACATTTAGCCTTGCAGAATTCCTGAAAATTTCCACTTGAGAACTAAGTATCGTTATATGTAATTATATGACTAGGTATCCCAAATCATGTAACCACATTTTTTAGTTATGAATTTGTTGGCTACTTCCATTGTTATTTTGACAACTAGCTCAACTTTGATCTATTTTGTGAACATACCAATCATCACAAAAATTGATTCAAAGCCCCTGGTGCTTTTGGGAAAGGTAATAGAATATCTAAGCCCTAAGTTGCAAAAGGACAAGAGAGAGGGATTGTTTGGAGAGCTTTGTGAAAGCTGATGTACTTGCGGCTATGAAACTAACATTGTACGTACTTTGTCATAAGTTCCTTTGCATCATGGAGGGCTGTTGGCTGGTACTACCCTTGTTAGAAGGCTTTGCCGACTAGTGTTCTGTAGAAATAATGTGCTCCATAGACTCCCACATGTATTTTAGATAGTAAATGTAAACCATCATTTTGAGATATACATCTCATCAACACCCCACGAGTTTCTCATTTGTAGAGGGTACATTCGATCAGAGTGTATGATTTGGCCTTTCGAGCTGTACGATCGAGCTCTACATCATCTTCAGGAAGTTTGCCAAGCTGCAGATATTCGTAGATTAATGTCATTCAATTGTTTCCGGGGTTAATCTGAGCGACCTCCACAAGACCTTCTTTGGAATTATTGACCACCGAATGTTTGTTGAGTTGCACTAGGAATACTCTGAGTGGGACGAGTGATCTTGAGGAAGGCATCTATGCCAACTGATCTGCTAAAAAGTTTTTCTTTCTAGGAATGTATTGGACTTTGAAACCAAAGAAATATTTCTCTAGTTTCTTAACTTTCAAAAGATAAGATGACATCATGGTACTAGAGCATTGATATTCTTTCCCTATTTAATTTGCTACTAATTGAGAATCACCCTTCACTAGTAGTCTGTGAATACCGATCACTTTTGCTGCTCAGAGCCCTACGAATCCCGATCACTTTTGCTGCTCAGAGCCCTAATAGTAAATCTTCGTACTTTGCCATATTATTTGTTGCATAAAAATTTAGTTTGATGACATGTTTTATCCTTTCTCCAGTAGGAGAGATTAGGACTACCTCAGCTCCTGACCCTTTTATCGTCAAAGACCTGTCGAAGTACATAGTCCATTGCTCATGGTTCTCGTACTTAGGCCCTTGGGTAGGCTTAGGATTTATCCATTCGACGATGAATTTTGCTAAAGCATGAGACTTGAGCCGCAAAAATGGCTATTCATGAGATAAAATGGAGATCAAACTCTCCAAGTTTGATCGCCCATTTTGCTATACGTCTTGATGATTCCCTGTTTTGGAGAACTTGATCGAGAGGGTATCCGGATGGCACCACAATTTTATGGGCCTAAAAGTAATTCCTTAGTTTTCTTGAAGTCATAAGGAGGGAATACAATAGTTTTGTATTTCTCGATATTACTCTTTTGGTTCATGTAAGACTTCACTTACATAGTATACTGGTCATTAGATATTGTCATATCCAATAACTAGTACTACACTGACTGCTTGTGGCATAGCAGCCAAATATAAAAGTAAAGATTATCCTAGTATTGAAGAGACTAAGACCGAAGCACTTGTAAAGTATTTCTTGACCTCTTCAATGACATCGTTGGCTTCTTTAGTCTATTTGAAACTTCTATGTTTTCAAACAAGTTTAAAGAAAGGTAATCTTTTCTCTTCTAACTGTGCTATAAAATGACTTAATGCTTGTGGTCGGAGGATGTATATGCTCGATGGCTGCTATTTTCTCTGAATTAGCCCTGTGATCAAAATGGCTTCAGCTTTTGGCTTCCGGCTTATTTTTCACTATTCATAAATTTCGTCTTTTTCTGAACTTTTGGCTTTTTGTTGAGCTTTTTTGCCGGTTCTTTTTTTCCCATATGTGTTTATATTATACGTAATGGGCTAACATATTTTTTATATTTTTTAATTTTTTTAAATTTAATTATGCTAAATAAGCCTCTGTCAGCTACAGTGTTTTTTCGGTCAGCTACAGTGCTTTTCAGCCATAAGCCACCAAAAAAGCCCAAATGATCACCACTCCTCAGTTGAGAAGCTTTCCAGAAAAAACTCCAAACACATAATTAAATTTCAAAATTTTAAATAAAAAACCATAAAAAGAACCGACCGATAGCAACAATGCATTCTTACAATCTCACCACCCAAGCAACTCCAATTAACTTACCTACCTACCTAGTTACAAGCATGTAGTACATGCTGCCGCGCACATTTAAGCACCCTGTCAATCTGTAACGCAAGCTGCAGCCTGCAGTGCCATTAATTACTCGGAACATTTCCTTAGCGTGTTAGAGCCGGCAGGGTGAGCAGTGCTGCACAGCACCCCGGGACACGGAGGTGAACACACACGATCGATACACAGTTGCTGCCACCGCTGCCCACCTGCCACGGCGTACAGCACCGCGCCGGTTAAATTGGCAGGACATCACATGCCATGCGTGCCCGTGCCGTGCGCGCGCGCACGTGTCCGCGCATCGTTTTCTCACAGGCTTTTCGAGCTTCCGGCACGCACGCATGCATGCACCGGCACAGGCGCTGCTCGTCTCCATGTGACGCTGCCAAACGCGCACCGCCACCACGCGGGTACCGCAAACGACGTTGCCATGCATGCGGTTGCAGCCAAAGTTAAGGCGCCGGCCGTGCCGCGACTGCAAGCCTGCCGGCTGCCACGCCAATATGAGCGTCACATGCAAGAGATCCAGAAGGTTAGGAGGTGCAGTAAAATTATTTAATACGTTGAGCACAAGGTTGGAGTAAGGTACAAGGGCTGGATGAAGTATTTATGAAATTATCCAATTTATCCGTGTCCATGCACGCTTGGATTGCAAGCTTTGACCTAACTAGCATGTATATAAACTGTGCATGTAACTAGCGAGTGAACTCAGATTATGATTGGCTCGATCGCTCTGGCTCTGGTATATATGTAGGTAAGTGAACGATTATTATGCTCATAGTGAGAACAGTAACATGTACCTGCCAATGTTTGCAAAGCGGAAATGCTACACGTACTTATTTCCAAAAGAAAAAAAAGGAAATGCTACACGTACAAAGAGATCTTGTGAATTGTGTATGAAATCGGTTGGCCGGAAAGTCACCAGCAGATAGGCCCTCCTAGGCTAAATTCTGCCGGTGGCTTTTGTACATAATTTGTTATTACAAATGGCATATGTGTAGCCGCCTCCTGTATATATTAGTATAATGATTTCGAACAAATGCAACTTTTGTAAACGATGTTGGTCTTGTTCTAATGCCAACTTATCTCAGTATATACAGTCATATTATATATATTCACACTTAGACAATGTTCAACACATTGGCAATCATGACCTCTTTTGAGGAACTCAATAATTAAAGCACCGTTAATATGCAAAGTGGAACATCTGGCCAGAGGATAAAACGAAGAGAACCTTTTGCGTCGGCTTATAATGGCCAAAGAAAGAGGATAAAGGTTGTCTGACAGGATTAGTTAAATATCAAAGACATCAAGCACCGCATGTAGTTTCCATCATTTGAGGAACTGTTCGATTATGGTTTTTTTTTAATTTTGTTCTGTTATATTTAGATTCAACATGTGTACATTTATGTGTTTAAAGAAGTGGAAGGAGCAAAAAAAAAAATCCAATTTTATTTCTCAACTCTTTTCAGAATCTAATTTTCACCCTCAACTCTAAAACCGTTCACATTACATCTCTAAATATAAAAAAAAGGTATTGATAAACATCATCCGGATGTTTTCTTTCTAACTATCATCCAGATTTGTGACCGTTGGATTAGAGATCTAATGGCCACAAATTCTCCCCACCCCCTCCAAAAAAAATTCACCCCCCCTCCAAAAAAAATTCTTCCCCTCCAAAAAAGAGATCGTTGGATCTCTAATCTAACGGTCCGAAATTTAGATGATTCTTAGGAAGAAAACATCCGGGTGATATCTATACACACCAAAAAAAACACACAAATCGCTTGGTTGATGTGACTGCCACATCAACAATTTTTCCCATTGTTTTGCCACACCATCAACATGAACCCACACGAGGAAGAGAAGAAAGGGTCACTGATATGTGGGGTCGGGTTGATTGGGATGCCAACATTGCAAAGCTGATGACGTGGTAGCTGATATGGTAAAAACCTCTCACAAAACCCGCCTTGGGGCATGATTTACACCGTTTTTATATTTTGGGACATAAAATAAACGGTTTTGAAGTTGGGTGAGTGGGTGGTGTTAGACTCCGAGAAAAGTTAAAAGACTTTATCCAAAGTGGAAATAAGAAGGTCATTTAAGGGTCTGTTTTGCAGTTACCCAATACCCTACTACTAGTAGGGCTACTTTGTACAATTTAGTTTTTAGAGCATAGAAGCACTGCTCATAGTACTTTGACTAGTGCTTGGAGAATTATTATCTACTAATAAACTCCCTGCATGGATTTAAAAGTATATTTCTTTTAGGGCATTTCTACCCTTGTGTTTTATGTGTTATGTTTAGGAGGAGAGAGAATGTTCCACCTCCTCAGATTCACGTAAGACACAATTGCTCCAATGCATTATCTCCGAAGTTGTCCAACAAGTATTTAATGTTTACATTAAATCTTTGCACCGTGGAAAGACACGTATGCCTCTCCATGCATATCAAGCTATGGTCCAGTTTTTTTTTTCAGCTAATGACTTATGATTTCTTTCGAACAAATACACAGGATGACTTCTCCGTTGTTTTTTCAAAGCGACTGATTGGGTTAACCTTTTCGAAGTGACTTATTGTTTATTGGTGTTGAGTTCATTCACACAAATATTCATACTAAAGATAAAAGTCATTAACTACAGTAATAAGTTATCAATCTCACCGAAACATGGTGTAAAGACACCATGCATGAGATAGCTCTATTTTCTCTATTCCACCCCATCCAAAATCTCACATGCATAGCGAGAATTTAGACATGGCTTAGATACAGCGTTAGAAATACCCTTACAGAACGCACATGATGGCAGCCATAGTACGTATCTGTAAAAAGAAGCAATCTTCCGAGGGAAATGGCAAATAGGTTCAGGAGAAAAAGACGTAAAGCACAAAATGTCAAGACAATCCAACTAAAAAGGTGGTTCCTTGCGATCCTACGTGTGTGCTTGCAAAGCAAGCCACTACACCGTCGTCATCAGAGAGAAATTGCTTGTAAAATGGAGAACGGAAGCTATACTGACTCACCGACAACTTGTATTAAAGTTCTTGGCGTCCGCTCCATTGAATTTAAAGCTTAAGGTTTTGACACTGCTTGTATTGTTTGCGGTTTTTTTTATACTATAGCTGTTGTTGGCTTTTTCAGTGTAATTAAATTTAAAAAGGAAAAAGAAAAATATTACATTATCACGAACAATACAAAGAAATATGAGGAAAAAAAGAAAAGGCAAAAAAACTAGAAAAAGATGAAATTAAAAATCTAGAAGTTTCTTGTTCACTTCAGAAATGGCGTTCAATCTGCCTATTTTTCCAGTGAATTTTAGTTTTTAGCTTATCTCGATAATCACTATCAATTAGACTAATAAGCCGCAGTTCAAAGAACATGTCCAAGAAAATCTGTTTGCTTGTAACTTTGTATTAAGGTAAAATTGGGTATATGATGCTGATATTTTATGGTATTTACTTTAGGACACTTGTTTTTTATGTCTTTGTTGAAACTTACTGCTATGGCTATTTGATGAAACACACTTTAGCTATTAAAATAGCATTTTCGACTAAAAGAGGAGGGAAAATGTTGGCGAAAAGTACCAAAAGAGGAGAGAAAATGTTGGCGAAAAGTTTATCTTACCCTTCGGGTGATGACACAGGTGGTGGATTGGGAGCATGTGAAGCGAGTGGAGAATCTTGGGAGGGAGTTACAGTTGTGTCGGTGTATAATGCTATCCATTCAGACCTAGGCAAACGACTTAGTTCAACAAAACCGGAAGGTGTTTAGGGGGATCGAAAGTCATTATAAAATTTTTTTCTCTCCTTGTGGTCGAAAATGATATTTCAATGGCCATAGTGTGTTTCAACAAATAACCATGATTTAATAGCATGTTTTAGCAAAGCACAAAAATGATGTTATGAGCAAATGCTAATTAATTCTTTGAACAACAATTAAAATGCCATCCCTTAGAATAGTTAGCTTTTATTTAAAATGTGGTGTATTTTATCAACATCAGTGCTAGTTTCTTTAGGTCTAGCATATGAGGCATGGTTAGTTTCCTTGCCAAGGCTAAGCAAGGGTAATGAAACGGATTCTTTCGATTGTGGCTACTAGTTTATGGTGGTGACTGATGATTTTTAACTTTAGCATAAGCATTTGTGTAAATGAACCGAATGCCGATAAGTCTCTTTGAAAAAGTGACGGAAAAACCGTCCTATTTATTTATTCAGGAGGAGTTATAAACTATAAACTAAAAAAATAAGGCCAGTAAAACTAAAACATGCCCAATAGTTCTTATTTATCTGACTAATTTGCACCTTTAATTCACGGTGCTGTTTTGTTTTCTCACAATTTGCTTCAAAATATGACCTTATTCGCAAGGCAACAAGGTATTTTTTTATTGTAATTTATGGTTTTTTGTTATAACTTATTAGTTTAATAAATAGCGATTGTTAAAAAAGTCAAAATTAAAATAGGTAAAAAATCAAAAAGAAGACCGATACAATCCACCCCGAAAATCTAACAATTTTCCACCTACGAAATTCCTGTGGAGTTTCCCGTTCCAAATGGGCCAAGCGAACTCATTGATTGAACCGTATCCTATAACAGGAAATCTCCATTGAAAGCGCTCCATCACCAGACACACCAATAAGCCATCAATGCAAGAATCCGACACCATCAAATGCCCAAGCAGCATCAGCAGCTCCCGCAATTCTGCTACCAGCGTTTAGATCCTATTCTCTGTGAGAGGATCCAGATCTCAGTAGGCCAATGCCCGAAACAGAACATGGCATCTGGCAGCAAGATAAAAGGGGAGAGAGATGGTCTCTAGCTAGCAGCAGGGAGAACGGGCAGAGACGAGAGAGCATGTGACCTCCCTGTGTCTCTCTTCAGCCATCACCAAGAAGCCACCACCACACCACACAACCAAGAGCAAACTCCTCTAACCTCCCGACTCCCCATTCCTCTGCTTGCTTCGTTATCTTTGTGACTTGGCCATGGCGTCCAGTGCCTCCCGGTTCATCAAGTGCGTCACGGTGGGGGACGGCGCCGTCGGCAAGACGTGCATGCTCATCTGCTACACCAGCAACAAGTTCCCCACTGTAATGCTCGTGCCCCTTCCTCTCTGCCCTTGTCCATTTCTTGTGGAAACTATTCGGGCTTTCTCGGGTTCTTGGAAAGTTCAGGGTTTCCCCTTTTTGCTTCTAGGTGCGATTGTTTAGATTCTCTTTTGCCGTTCTTGATTTCTTGGGGACCGTGTGGTGTGCTAGTATGGAAACAAGAGTTGGCAACTATGGAGTCAAAATTTTATCTCTCTTGGGGTTTATCTCTTCTTTTTCTGGGTGTTTTCTTCTTGGGGTCACCTCCTTGTCTACTTGTGTGTGCAAATGTTTTAGAATCATTGCTAATGTTTCATCTCTGCCAGTACATATTCTGAAGTTTTTTTTCCAAAATTTTCACTTATTTTTTCTTTGTATTCGGTCATTTGGCAGGATTATATACCCACTGTGTTCGATAATTTCAGCGCAAACGTGGTGGTCGACGGCACCACGGTGAATTTGGGCCTCTGGGACACTGCAGGTAATTTCGATCTCTTGTGTGGATACTGTGTTTGTTTGTACTACACTTGCAATTTATTTTTATCTCGTATCACTCCTTGCGGCGAAAATTTTTGCGTTCTTGGTGATCTTGATAATGTGGAGCTCAAATTGTTTATAGGGCAGGAAGATTACAACAGATTGAGGCCGCTGAGCTACCGCGGAGCGGATGTCTTTTTGCTTGCCTTCTCGCTCGTTAGCCGAGCTAGCTATGAGAATGTCATGAAGAAGGTGCATATCTATACCACCTTGGATTGATTGGTTCCAAAATTTGTACTAGTGTTTCTAATCATCTTGTTGCTGATAACATCCATACCATTCAGAGATTCAGTTAATTTTACCGTGTGCTTATTTTTCCCTTTCAGTGGTTACCGGAGCTTCAGCATTATGCACCCGGCGTGCCAATAGTACTGGTTGGGACCAAATTGGGTGAGTTGTGTGATAATGAAAGCACAATTTCCATTTGATTGCACATTTATCTCTGAGATACTGAGATTGGTGAGTTGTACATTCTGTCTTGTACCTTGTTGGTAGTGGTTAGGACTTATTTGTCTCTTCATTGTTGGAGTTATGAGGCCTAAAAAAAATTGTTGGAATCATGTTAGTTTTTAGTTCCCCAAGATTAATCATTGTGATGTTTAAAGACTATGGTTCGTACTATTTTACTGCATCGTGATAATGTTTAAATGCTATAGAAAGTAAAGTATAAAGGATAAGGACAGTTTGAAGCGTAGGAACGCAGGAATTTCATAGGAACTAGTTCAATTCCCGCAGGAACCTGGGAAATTTCGCATGTTACAAATGGGCCCTATATTACTCAATTCGTCTTTCAAAACTAAAAATCAATGGCCTAGGACAACAATTTGATAAGGATCTTGTTTTAGTAGCAAACCCTGGGAAGAAGGATTGTTTTCTCCATTTCTTCTACTTTGTAAACTTGCTGATGTATAAAGATATAGCATTTTCCATGGTAAATAATTAGCTGCTCAAATGAGAAATTCGAGGGTTATACAAATAGCCCAAGGAAGGGAGAACAAGTTACTTGTTAATGAGGTCTTAGTTTCCACAAAAAAGAAGGGTCTACAAGATGAGCTAATAAGGTTTTTCTTCTGAAAGTTTTCAAGAATTTCTAGCCTCCAGAATGAAAAGGAGACTATAATCCCACCTATGTTTAATATTAGATATCCGGAAATACCAAATCATGTTTTCTACAGATTGAAGTTCCCTCGTTACCTTTGCTAGAAGTAAGGCTTCATTTTTCCAAATTTCAAAATCCCAGGCTCTTAGGCTCTTCACAAGAGGGAAGACACCATGCATTCCTTTGTTAGTTCATCGTCTAACCTCCTGCAGTCATTAAACGGATGGTAATTTCATATCACTAAATACTTAAGTAAAAGCTTTAAAAATACGGACTTATTTTCTGGAACTTCCAACATTTCATTAAACACATATTACATACTAAAAACCGGTTATACATCATTGCACTGTTAACATCACATTTTGTTGTCTTGTTTTTTAGTTTCTTTCATTTCACCTGGGGTTTTTAATATCATGTCTACAGCCATATCTTGCACAAGGTTTCTTAATTAAATGCTCTATTGGACCATAATTTTTGTCAATCATGATATTGCATACAGATCTTCGTGAAGATAAGCACTACTTGCTTGACCATCCTGCCATGGTGCCTGTTACCACAGCACAGGTATTATCTCTGGAACGTTGACCTTTGTCTTTCTTTGATTTTAACCTAATTTGAGATATCAATGCATTCCAGTATCTTATATTTCTGTGTTCTCCTTGCCACCCTTTCCTTGCAGGGGGAGGAACTCCGCAAGCACATTGGTGCAACCTGTTACATTGAGTGCAGCTCAAAGACACAGCAGGTTAATTGCTTTTGTTGGCTCCCTGAGTCCCTTAAGTCTCTGAAGTTTTAATTTATCCTTGTTGTATTCTGGATGCATCCTTTAACTTCATAATATTTCACTAATATGTAGAATGTCAAGGCTGTGTTTGATGCTGCCATCAAGGTAGTAATCAAGCCTCCAACAAAGCAGAGGGAAAGGAAGAAAAAGAAAGCACGGCGGGGATGTTCAATATTGTGAGCGAATATAACTTTCTAACCGACGTTTGCTCGCTTCTATTTTATACACTTGCAGTCATAAAGCTTCTTTTTTCTGATTACTGCTGGGAGAGAATTATGTTAGTCTGCATCTACAATTGCCATAGTGGCCTCTCCGGCCATCCTCTTGAGCATACACTGAATTACTGAAAAGTTGTGAATGTTTTTATGTTCATCTGCCATTTCTGGGAAAACTGATCTACTATGAATACCTAACAAAAGTAAGATTAGTGTAGATCACTCTCGAATGTTTAGGAGTCGTCTTTTTTGCACTCTGCAGTCTGCACCCTTGTTCTTGTCCTAGGTGCCTCATTTTATTAGTAGTACCTGACATTGCCTGGGAAATCATGAGTTTACATTCACTGAATTATGCTCAAAGAAGCACTAGTATGACAAACACCATGCCAATGACTTTCCAGTAATTGTGTGCATTTTTTTTCTTTTGAAAAGACTAAAGCCTTTTTTTTTCTGGTATTGCAGTTGCAGGGGTGTCATGTCCAGGAAACTAGCATGCTTCAAATGATCAAAGCCGTTCTTTGATGATCAGAGGTCTGTGAGACGAAAACAATATCATCTGTAGCTTTATCCCAAGTTTTAAGGTGCTGGTTGCACTTGCAATGTGTATATTAATACATCTTTCATGTTCGGCAGTTAACTACTAGAGGTAGATTAGTATGCTGTTCTTGTATCGTTAGCTCATAATGAGTTAGGAAGTTTAATACAAACTGAGCAACGATGAGATCTTTCTTTCATCCCAACAAAAGAGCTTCGTTCGGCTGCTACTGAATTTATCCGGTAATTCGGTAGCAGAATTATGCTTTCTTCTGACATGGACTTCGAGCCTGGGTGTACATATAACAGTGCAACATACAATGAACTCAAAACAATGGGGTGAGCCTGACAAGTTCTGAAACAGCCAACATCAACAGCCCCCGCGTCACCGAACAACCAGCGGCGGCGAGATCTCGACGAGCCGCTGGAGCAGCACGTCGTTCCACATGTCGATGGGCCCCGGCAGGCACAGGTGCAGGCAGTCGTTGGCGTTCCTCGGCAGCCACTTGTTGAAGTGCTCGCCCGGGTGGCCGTCGGCGCGCATCATCGTGGCCTTTGTCACGTCCAGCACCCCGAACCTCTTGTTCCCGCTCGTCTCCCTCACCCTCCTCACCTCCTCCACCTGCACCCTCCTCAGCGCCCACGCAATGGCTTCTAAGCTAAACTCTCCTTCCTCCAATGGATGCGTCCAGTTGCAGTAGCCGCCGCTGAACCACGAGCCGTGCTCGAAGTGGTCCGGCGTGTATGTCCGCAGGAACGCGACGAGGCTGCTCTTGCAGTCTTGGCACCGCGCGATGGCCTCGATGGCTGCCCTCACGACGCGCCCGACGGCGTAAGCCATGCCGAAGTCGGTGAGGTTTGACTCGCGGCACTGGACGCAGCCGAAGCGGCGGCCGCCCTCCCAGAGGTAGTTGGCGCGGAAGAACCAGTTGCCGCCAGAGATGACGGCGTAGTCGAGCTCCGGCAGGCGGCGCTACCAGTTGGTGTTGAGCCTGTCGAGGTGGATGTCGAAGGGGCCGGTCCGCTTGCCGTCGATGACCGGGACGACGTGCACGTAGAATTCCGTCCATATCGACATGAGTGTGAAATTGTGCTTCGGGGAAGTGCCATTTCCGGGAATTGTTGGACGCGTTGCCGGCGTTGGCGTACAAATCTGTGGGCGTCTCGGCCTGCATCAACACTAACCAACCGTTTCTTTACTGGAAAGGATTTTGTTAAACATTATCCAGAGGGATAGACTATTATACAGGTGACTAAAATTTTTTTGGAGAGGGCTGCAATTTTAGTTGATTGAGAGTGCAACAATTTCAGGTCACCTGAAGTTGCACTCTGAATCACCTAAAGTTGCAGCTGTTTTTTTAGAGGAGGATTGCAATTTTAGTTCATTGAGAGTGCAATTTCAGGTGACTGAAACATAAATAAATTTTAGTCGCCTGTGCAATAGCAAAACTGTTATCCAGATATTTTTTCCTAACTATCATCCAGATTTAGGATCATTGGATTAGAGATCCAATGGACATGAATTCTCTTCCCTCCCACTTGAATTCTACCTCTCCACCTTGAAAAAAAAATCCCCCCTTTAAAAAACAAGGGCCCCTTAATCTCTAATTCAAAGGTCACAAATTTATGATTTTATGATATTAATTTGGAAGAAAACATCCGGGTGATGCTTAGACACTCCCTACTGCAAATCTTGGCAAGTATCGAACAACTGTAGTGGCCGGATGTATGTACCTGAGACAAGAGGTAGAGCAGGGACTCCATGTGGTTGCGCGCCAGCGAGTCGCCGATGAAGGCGAGCCGCTTCCCGCGGACGAGGTCCAGGAACCGCGGCCGGCCGCACCCGTCGGGCTGCCACCGCCAGTACAGGTAGCCGGGATCTTTGCCGTACTTCTGGCAGTTCACGTAGTCCGCCAACATCTGGCACGACAAGTTGGTGTAGGTCGGGCCCCCCGAATATGGAGCAACCTAGCTTTTTTTTAAAAAATATTCACATTTAGATCTCTGGACGTCTTAATTCCGTTTTTGGACCCTAGGCTCGGCGCCGTGACGTACGGCGCCGAGGTAACACGTCTCGGCGCCGTAAGTCACGGCGCCGAGCTGCGTGGGCCGCGTATGCGTGGCGGCAGACGTGGCGGTGACATGGCAGGCACCTCGGCTCCACTGGTCACGGCGCCGAGCTTGGCGCCAGGATCCACGGCGCCGAGCTCGGCGCCGCGACCAGTGGCATGTATGGAACTCTGTACTTGTAATGTTCAGAACTCCACCACTAGTCCTAACATGCCTTAGGGAATATAACTTGCTGGGTCTATTACATTTTGTCTACTGGGTGTAGCGTGGTTGTTTCCCCTTTTTCTCGCGCCCTGAAGATGGCTCCACTGCATCCTTCTTCCTGTCACTCTTGGTCTTAAGAGCTGCCTCACGAGCTTGAAGCTCTTCCTCCTGACGCTTGATGGCTGCTTCACGCAGACTTAACTGCTCCCGCCTCCTTTGCAGCTCATCCTCCTTGCCCTTCAGACGGATTTGGTCCACCCTCACGCGGCGCTCTTGCTCAAGCCGCATCTGTCGTTCCACCTCGCGAGCCTGAGTCATCTTGACAAAGTATTGTTCTTTGTTTTCCACCTCCATTGGCCGGTTCCGTGGCCATGCCGGCGGCACTCGATCCACCCATTCGATGAACTTGCAAGGCTATGTGTGGCGTGGTAGATGTCATGGATCAAGTTGAAAAACGATAACGAGAAACAAAGGATTTATTGTCGTCGTTACCATGAAGTCGTCATCCAGGTCTGGACACTTGAAGAACCTACGGCCGTAGTTAGCTCGTTGTACTCGATCCGTCCAGACGCACAACATCATCCTAAAGCCGCAATGGCACTTCGGGCGCTCATGCCACTCCGGCACTCCAAATGGGTCGGACCTCCAGGAATACATTATTGTGTAGTAGTATTGTGATGGCTTGAGGAGGAGATGTGGTATGGAAGACATAGGAGGCCTTTATGTAGGCAGGTTATCTGGTGCAGTGGGCATAGTCCATGGAGAGGACGACATGGGAATCTTTTCGCTTTTTCAGGATTCCAGTGTAACAATAAATGTCCCTATGAAGGCTTTTCAGAGCCTGTAGTCTCGTAATAAATTCAGAGCTTGGACCATTCAATGTATTTGGTACAACGTAGCCTTTTCAGTCGTTTGCAGGAAACAGTACGTTCCACGAAATAAGTGCTACAACATTGCCTTCGCAGAGCCAGTAATCATAATTTCTGAACACAACAAGCTACGGTCATTGCAAACGTGTCGGCATATCAACTACTTTTATCATGGACGTCAGAAAATTTCGGCAGAGTTTCCCTTGTTTTTGGAGCCATTCTAAACACAAATATCATATGAATATAACATATACATATATATACAACAAGTAGCTCATTACAAACCCATCTCAGTCCATATACACATATATATCACATGAAGCACGACTTGTAAGCCCAACCATAGTCCATAAGCATAGTAATAGTCCATACGAACAAAGTTCAAATAGTCCATAACGTTCAAACAGTCCATACATGTTAAACTACCACAAGTCTACCATGGTCCATAATGTCCAAACAGTCCATACAGGTGAAACTACCACAAGTCTACCATGGTCCAAAAGAACAAGTCTCCATCACTGCCTCCTAGTCTTACCCTTACCCTTACCAAGTGCGTCGGTGCCTGGAGTGTAACGGCTAGGCTCGCGGCGGCGTCTGCGTGGTAGAGGCTATGAAGGCTGAGTCGAAGGAGCGTCTACGAGCTGAGATGGGCCTATCTCATCGTATGTCTGCTCCACCTCGTCCTCGTCGTCGTCCTCACCGCCCTGGGCTGGGAAAGTGTCGCTTCTCGTGCGGGACGAGCTCTGTCCTGTGGACCCTGCAGCTGCGTGGGAAGATGAACCCGGGCCTGCAAGTCTTGTCGAAGGCACGTGTACGTCCCTCGCCGCGCCTGTCCTACAACCACAACGACCAGCCGCACGACGTAGCCGACCTGCTAGCCTCTGTCGACCCGCCGTGTCCCAGTCAGTGAGGCAGTGGATGTACATCCACGACGCGCTGTCCCCCGTTCCGTCGGGGAAGAGAACGCAGCCAAACAAGTGAAGGATCCATGCCCTGCAGTAGTAGGCAACTATCTGCTCGTCCGCACCTTCAGGACACTCTGCGAAAGACTGCCGGAGCCAGGTGATTGGAACTCCAGAAGTGCGAAGGCCTGCCTCAGGAGGAAGCTCTCTCCCGAGGAAGGCCTCTACTCGGGCTCTCCAATCTGTAGGCACGCACGGTCCGATTACTGGACGGCCGTGAATGGCGACACCAAGCATCTTCTGAGTGTCCTCGAGCGTAATTGTCATCTCCCCGAAAGGGAGGTGGAAGCTGTGAGTCTCCGGCCTCCACCTACATGATACAAAAAAGAGGACTACATGTCAGAGAATTTGAGGTGCACATAGCCGATACACAATGAACATGCAAGTGGAGCAATGGTTTAGGAGAATACCTGTCAACCAGTGCAGTGATGGCCGGGGGGTTGAGGGTGGGCAACCACGGTGAACCTGGTAAGAGATGGCGTCTAGGCCAGCCCTCTCCAGGAAGGGAGTGTACCTCTTGTCGTACCTCATGTCCAGGAACCCGTCATGGGTTCGAGGACGAAGGATGGGCAGCTCCTGTATGGAATAGACCAATTTTTTTAGTTAATGCATCAACATAAACGCAAATTGCACAGGAAGTGATGAAGGCAGTACCCTCCCCTCCGCGGTGAGCCGTCCTCGGTGGTTCTCCTCGTAGTATGGGTCTGGCAGGTGGAATTGCGCCATCCTACAAAAAAATTGAATTTCTCAGTCCAACATAGAAGTAAACAAAAAATTGAACATGCATAAAATATGGAAAGAATAAGAAATTAAACAAGAAACAAAGCAAATTGCATATGGGAAAACAACTAGACGAACTATGAAACATAACGAACAACAAGCACTCGCACCTGACTAAGTGGCCAATGGCATGTGCGTGAATTGTGGCCAAGTCTACCACATCTGCTACATTGGTTCTGCTCGGGGTCAGTAAGAAAGGGGGTTGCTCTCCCTCGCCTCATTCTTCCTGGAAGCTGATCCCTAACCATCATGTGTCTCGTCCTCTTCCTGGTTCCACGTTTGTTCCAACGGCTACCCGGATCCGCAATGTATTTGGGCCTAGTGTATGGTGGCCACTCTCCCTCATCCCGGTAAGGCTCGAAACGGGGAGACCACGTAAGCACAAGGTTGTCAACACTGAACTCCCGAGGTATCTTGCTCTTGTAGTCAAAGTTGCGATGCCTTGCTGTTGCCACATAATGAGAACATGGAAAGTGGTACTGTCTCGGTTTACCACATGTGCATGAGAAAGCAATAAGGACAACCTTATGCCTCCTCGTCGGCCGGAGCTCTCCATCGGTCGTTGTACCACCCCTTTCTACAACCTCGTAAGTGCTCGTGGCGTTGTCAAAACAATGTACCTCATGTGCCTCAGCCCTCGCCTTTGCCTTTTCAAGGTGGCGCTTCGGTTTTGGCGCCCATCTCTCTTGTTTACTCTGTAGCGCCATTGCATGTGCGTGTCTTTCGTTGAACCAGGCAACAAGCCTGTAAAAGGTGAAGGATACGATAGCATTGACGGGCATACCACGTATACCCCTAAGCAAATTATTGAAGGATTCGGCCATGTTGCTTGTCTAAAACTCGTACCTCCAGCCACCATCGTCATGAGCCTTTGTCTATTTGTCGACATCTCTCATCAATCCCGTCAACCACTGTCTACCTTCTGCGTTTGTTGCAGTTTTAAGCTGCTCCAACTTCTCCTGGAAGAACTTGACCTCAAGCATTCGAGCGACCTCATCGAAAAGAGGAAAGTTATCCTTCGTACCATCCTTACGGAGTAGATTCTTGGCAAGATGCCGAGTGCACAAACGGTGGTGCAAAGCTGGATACCCCAGTATCTGCTCCTGTACGGCAGCAAGTATGCCCTGGTGTCTATCAGATATGACACCAACCGCCCTACCAGGGCCGACCACGTGCCTCCGAACGAGCCACAAGAACCATCCCCAGCTGTCTTTGTTCTCCCTCTCAACCAAAGCAAACGCCAAAGGAACCAACGCGTTGTCTGCGTCACAGGAAATGGCTATCAGAAGTGTGCCCTGGTACTTGCCAAGAAGAAACGTACCGTCAATGGAGAAGACGGGACGACAATGCCAAAAGGCCTCGATGGACTGAGCAAAGCACCAGAAAGCACGGAAGAATATCTGCCTCCCATCTTGTGTCCATTCATTTGCTTTCGGGACGTACTCATAATGCATGCCTGGATTAACCGCTTTGATTGCATTGAAGAGTGCTGGCAACTGCTCATACCCATCTTCCCAGTCCCCATATATCATCTTCCAGATGCGTTGCTTTGCCCTCCATGCTTTTTCATACCTTATCTCGTATCCAAATTTCTCTTTAACAAACCCAGCAAGTGTCTTCACCTTCATATTGGGTTCTCCCTTTACTATGTGCCACAGTGACTTGGCAATAATGGTAGAGGTCAACTGCCGATGCTTCTGTTTGAGCTTTGCTTCGGCACAAGTGTGTGGCCAACGATTCTTGTGATCTTGAACTTTCCCGTGTCCTGTTTACTAGCACAAACCCTCCATTCACATGTTTCCTTCTCGCACATAACTGTGTACCTCCGCTCCTCATAAGAATGCCTCACCTTGAATGACCTTTTACGAATCACTGAATACTCCTGCAGCCACCTTTTCAATGTAGGCAAGTCCTCAAACACCATGCCCTTCTCAATTGTCATGCTTGGCCCAGCCTCAGGAGCATCTAGCAGCTCGTCATCCCTTCCTTCTGCATAAACCTCATGAGAATGCCTAAGATCGCTGAATTCATGAACTGATGGATCCCGGCCAGGGCAATAACGCCTGATTAGCTCAATATCACTTTCGGTCAGCTCTCCAAAAGGGCGGTCATCATCAGAATCAACGGCCCTTGCGATCTCGTAAGGCTCCAGATCATCCACAATTTGAACATCCACATTGTTGGAGTCCCTGCAGACTTCTTCAACGTTGCCAGATGGAGCAACGGGAGGAACATCCACATTATCAGGAATGTCTCCTGCATCATAAGCATGCAAATGATGGGATTGAGATAAAAGAATGGAATGACGGGAAAAAGCTAAAGTGTTGCTCGACACTTACTGGGATGATTCTGGGTCAAAGGGATCTCCTGAGGGGCCGCCACGACATCATCAGTCCGACATTCAACTCGAACTGGTTGAGAAATCTGAACCTTGTTCGGGGCAGTTACAGCATCAGGCACCTCAGGCACTTCTTCCACATCCACCGCAAGGTTCGGTAACGGAGGGTCAAAGGGTGCCTGATGACCTAGTTCTGGTGAATAACCATAAGGGGTGGGATCAATGGACACCTTCCGCACAACAAGGTCCAAACATTGGAACTCATTCCTCATAACCAATTTGACATATTTGTCCCACTGATCCTCACAACCAATTAAGATCAACCGCCTTAGAATTGTGTCTTTCGAACCGAAGTGAAGTAACCCCTCAACTGTGATGCTCTCCTTGTTTGCATGACAATGTAGCTCCTCCCGGGCCCTAGCAACCAACTCACTAAATGACGGCCGATCACTGAATATCAGAGGCACCCTTTGCATTTCAACAAATCGAACATTTCCATAATCATCACTTGTCACACTGCCTCCATGATATAGGGTGACTAGGTTGTCCATCTAGTTCATACAGAAAACCAAACTTAATACCTTTAATCGAAATTGGATACTAGATAGTAACTAATAAGTACCTAGTCACTAACTAAATGCTACCTAACTAACTGGCTGACTACCTAAGTACCTAAATTAACTAACTACTACACTATAATTGATGCTAATTAACTAACTAAATTGCATAGTCAATTTTACCTATCCGACGATGGTAGTGGACAAACCGGGCGGCGCGGTGGCAGGGATGAGCCCTAGCCGGGCAACCGGGCCATGGCCGGTGCTGCTGCTGCGTGCAACCGGCCCCTGGCGAGGCCCCCGGGCACCAGCCCCGGCCCTCGGCCCCCAGGCACCAGCCCCCGGCCGGTCTTGGAGGCGGCCGGCGGGGAGGCGGGCTTGGATGGGGCGGGCGAGGAGGCGGCCGGGCGGCCGCGACGGGGAGGCGGGCTTGGAGGCGGCCGGCGGCGTGGATGGGGCGGGCGGGGAGGCGGGCGGGTGGGGAGGCGGTGGGGGCTTGGCCGCCGGAGGGGACGCGGGCTAGCGGGGAGGGGAGGCGGCGGCACCACGGGGCGGCGGAGGGGAGGCGGGCGGGCACCTGAGCGCGAACAAGAGAAAAGAGGAGAGAGAACGAAAGAAACAGAGGGAGAAAGGAGAAGGCCGTGTGGGGCCCGCTGGCCAGACCTCGGCGCCAAGATCCACGGCGCCGAGCTAGCCACCACGTCGGCGCCACGCAGGCCGCCACGCTGACGCGGGCCTGGGACCTCGGCGCCGAGACGTGTTACCTCGGCGCCGACCCCCTGGGTCCAAAAACGGAATTAAAACTAGCAGGGGTCTAAATGTGAATATTTTTTTTAAAAAAGAACTAAAATAGAAAAAATGCGGTCAACCCCCTTGGCTCCCTCACCCATTTACCATTGACATGTCGCACTTCTCCTCAACTTCCATTCCCACCACACCTATGCAAGTAGATAACCAAAGTTATCTAAGCACATTGTAAAAGTGTGCTCGTAAAAAGTGTAGCCTTGCTGGAAGACACCGGAAGATTGTTAATTCGTTGCTGGATACCAGTATATTACAGAATTGTGGTTATTTGTCAGAACACATCATGACCATTAAAACATTATTACTTGCAAATTTAGGAGGGGAGCATGTAAATGTTCTACTTTAAAAGTACCTTTTAAAAAAGACAGGATTTTCTGCCTAGGGGATACGGATCCTCTGACATTAACGTCAGGCGAGACCCATCACTGCCTAGGGGCGGCGGTAGCTACCCACAAGAAATTCACCGTTGGATTTGCTTCAAGATGTGCGCCCTCTTCTTTCCTGTCATGTATATATTCTTCGCTTCCTCATCTCTCTTCCGTTCTATTCAACTCAAATTCAACAACTTTCAGTTCCAAGAAATCGTGACCTTTCAATTCACAATTGAAAACTATCAACTCAAAACCGGAAACTTTCAACTCAATTTGGAAGATTTTCAACTCAAAATTTTATTTGATGGAGAGAGGGTGGGGGGAGCACGCCGATGACAAGGCACGGAGAGGGAGGCCACCGGCTGGCATGGAGGAGCCCGAAGAGGGGTGGGTAGCTACGCTAGGCAGCCAGCTATTTTCGATTTTAAAAGTTTGACCATCCAGATTCGATAATTCGGCCATCAATAATTGAACCATTCACACTTAGTTAAAATTGTTAAGCAAATAGAACTTTTCACGCTCTCTCCCTCTCTTCTCAATTTCAATATTTAGTGGGAGCGAATTATCTTGACATTTGTTTTGATCTTTTTTTTAGAGAGCGGGGACAATTGATAGTATAGTCATGTTAAAGCTTACAAGCCACGAGTTCAAATCCCAAAAAATTACAATCGAATCACGCAAATAACTCATCAACCATAGTTATTAGAGCAAGTTTAATAGAAGAGGTGGCTGTCACCTCTAGGACTAGCCAAATAAGCAAAAAGAGTACATGTGGCTTATGATGGAGGTAGCTAATACAATAAGTTGAGTAGAGGTTACCTCTACTAAAGCACTCAAACATTTAATACTTGCATAAATATATCAATTAGGCCCACAAAACGCGTGGAGGTAGCTAATACAATAAGTTAAGAACTAGCATCGCCTCCAAGCTGCCCCTAACTCCTCGTATGATGTGCTAGAGGCCACCTCTTATATAAGGGGCAGCTTGCCTCTCTCTCCTCTTTTCTCTCTCTTCCACTTAGGATTGTGTTGATGTGGATTTCGCTAGAGACGACCTAGTCAGCATTATTGTGCTTGCTCTTAAAGATTGAACTATGGTTATCAACCAAAAAGACAACGTGCCACACTGTTTGACTTTGCAACGGTTGGTATCTTTGCTTTGATCCAAACAACCCACCGTAACATTGAATTTAAAAATGTGAATTGAGAAAGGGTGGTTTTATGGGATAGGTACTTCGAGATTTGTGAAGCCAGATGCGAAATAGAGGTATATTGCTTGATGTGACCAAGACCAAGCCCACTGTTAAGGCTGGCCCTTCTCAGAGTCGATCGGGGGACCCATACAAAAGCTAAGAAGATGCCTTTGAAGGCTACTTATTATTAGCTGTACAATGGAGCCATTATGAAGGGATAGACATAATATGGAGCTCTTCTCATCACCATCCGATCGTTTCACCAGAACAATCCCCATAGAATGATTTTCCATAGCAAGGAAAGCGACAATTAATTTTTGAATGCTTCTGATGATGAGTAGAGTAGAGGTGCTCCACCCATACCCTCGGATTGGAAGAGTATGAATTTGACAAGCTAGCGGTGAGCTGAGGTGAGCGGACGGCCTAGGAGTACTCGCAGAATAACATGAGGCAAGGAGGCTTCTACAAAAGTAAAGGAGAGGTGCAGGAAGTAGTTAAGTTGTGGACCATTTCATTGAGGAGGATGTTCAAAGTGGTTAACTCCAGTGCACGCCTGTACGACGTGAAGTGTTAGACAGAGGGATGCCATTGGAAGTGCTCTATAGTCGTCCTGTACACTTGTGTGGCAACAATCCATGTAATTGCATGGAAAATATGTCATTAGGGTTTGTTGCAAATGTCATGTATAAAGAGATTGTTGATAACATGGATTTTGAACATGTTCAATTATTTGTGCGGTCGAGCAGAGGTTATAATACAAAATAAGCTATACTAAGAATTGATAGGCAAAATAGAAGGCCAAGCACATTGTCTCGCTGACATCATGCAGGAGGACCAGGAGCAATGTCGTGCCACATGCTTCCATGGTACATGCATGAGGGGTCGACTAGAGCACACCACGCATGTTGCACGCACCCAACGCACCTCCATCAGACGTTGTGGGGGGCTCCTCATGGCAGGCTATAGCCCCTATGATTTCATACGCCCGAATGTACCCAGGCATACCACTCACCCTTTTGCCTTTGCTTGACTTTTGATAGACTTTTGAATTGTATCGTACCTATGTTGTAGGCCACCAGCTCGAGGCCTACGTGGAGGACTGGTCCAGCCATAGGGCGCAGGCTGTGGACAAGGCGACAGGCCACAGGGTGGAGTAGGACAACGATGACGATGACCCAGTGGACAACTGGTTGGCATAGCTATTGGAGGATGAGGCAGTGCATGTACTCGATGGTTCGTAGCTTTCTGATGCACCAGGACCGAGCTAGCCGACACACCAAGACGTTGTGACTCACACCTGTCATTTACCCAGCCAGGGCACGGCACGCACTGGACTAGTTAACCTATCCATTAGGTCACTCACAGCGCCAGAGCAAGGCTAGGGCCACTCGTGGGGTTGTGTCAGACCCAGATTTTTCAATCTGAATCTTACTGTGTTTCACTGCACTAATCCCTGGATCAGTAGTTAGTGCACACAGGTACATTGCTGAATCATTTCATACATCGCAGAATCAACCATTATATTACATAAACGGAAATACACCACGTCGGGTGATAGAGTTTACAAAGGGGCCGACTAGGCCAAAAGTCATTATTACAAACACGCACAGCGGAATTATAACAAAAGTAAACCCAAATCCACAGGCAAGCGACTGGAAGGTACTGTGTGCATTATATGTCACCAGCTAACTAGTAACATACGTGCACACAACGCCGGAGGTCCACTTGTCCATGTTTCATCAACGAATCCTACGCCTTAGTTTCCTTCGTCGTTCTTCTCCTCCGTAGCGGGGGCTTCCTCGAAGGCATAGTGGTCTTGCGCTCCTGCTTCTGGATTTTTGCCGCAAAGCGAGCGTGAGCACTCCGACCCCGTGCTCAGCGAATCAACACACAGAATGCAGTATATAACATGTATGGCTATTCAAAGGATGGCTTTGGTTTATTTTATTTTTGCGAAGAGTGCTTTTGAATATAATTATGTAAAAATTCCTAAGACCTAGCATTTGAACAAAAGCATAATGTTCAAGGAGTATTAATATAAATTTCCATACATATGGCATCACACCATATGCCTAATATCATCATAACTTCTCTCTACATACGGCATCACACCGTATGACATTTTTCATCGTTATAGCCGCTTAACTTACCACTGGGACGACACCCAGGAACCACTGGAACGACATCCAGGACACACTGGGACGACACCCAGGAACCACTCAAATCTGGGCTTTCCTCTGCCCTTCCACTTTCCCATTCCCATTTTTCAAATACTTTTGTAAACAGAACTATATCTAGTTAAGTTCCCATGTCTGCCCTTGACCGTGGGCACGGCTATTCGAATAGTTTTGACTATGCAGAGTTTGTACACTTTCACCACAAGAGACAATCAACTCATTGCCCCCACACGATTCCTTAGTCATGTGGTTGAGCAGACCATCACAGTAACCGTTCAAAGTACCTCGCCCCTTCCATCATTTCACCCTATGGGTCGTTCCCACTTGCGATGGGTCCCATACGTTGTGCAGGATGTTCTCCTTCTGAACGTCTAGCAGCTGGCTCCCCACCCCTGCTAGCCCGCCACAGCAGAACTTCACCCCACCGGGTGTCCCATTCAAGCCGTCACACAGACTGCCGCTTGCACATCCTCACACTGCCTCCTGGATGGATGACTTTCAGGGTCCGGTAATTCTACTAAGCCAAGTTGTAATTTACAGACTTGTGGTTGTACTGTTGTACACGGGTTGACATGACAAGATTCGGTCCTTATTGGTATCTGGGCGGTCTACCACTAATCCACTTTGTGCATCCACTGCACCACACTGTGCATCCACTGCACCACACTCTCACACCATCGAACCAATCCGCCCAGATTTTAAAGCATGTTGGGGTTTTTGGAAACATACGATAATCATATCCATCATTTATCAGTCATTACCACCATGACTGCCCGAACAAATTTTCTCATGAATAAATATGATGCTCGGGACAATTTCTTGCCCCGGATTCCTATTCAATGCTAAGCATGGCATATGGTTACGGACTTATTTTCGAAATGTTACTATTATATTTTTGCTAGGGCGACAAGGTTCACACATTCAAATACTCAAGGAGGGGGTAATATTATTCAAGGTAAACAACGGCATATAACTAGAATATCAAATTTAGCATGCATTTGCATAAAAATAACATCATGCAATTTGTTAATTTAAAACAAAGTAATTTGCAGAAATGTAGGTTCAACATGATCAAAGTATTGACTCGCCTTGGTCACAGTGGTCGGGGTCTGGATTTTCTGATGCTTCTAGTGTTGCGGCCTCGATCTCTTCCTCTTGTGCTTCGTAGGCTATTGTAATCGTGCGCGAAAATTTGGATAAAAAGAAAACATCAAATCAACAAAATATCACCAGAAATTCAAATGAACTTTAAAAATTATAATTTCAGTTCCATTGGATAGATATTGATTTTATATGAATTTAGAAACTTGTCTCATTCAATTTGGAGTTAAAATGAGAAAGTTATGATTATTTGAAGTTCTCAGTTCAGTAAATTCCAAAAATTATTAAATTTCTGACAGTGGGACCCACTGGTTATTTAAATCTTTTAATCTTTTTATTATATTCTTTAACACGTGTGTATGACATGTGGGACCCACATGTCGGCAGGCATCATTCACTGACAAGTGGGACCCAGGGGACCCTGGTCCCATCAGTCAGCGGGCGGCACCGACAGGCGGGGCCCAGAAGGCAGCCGGCCCACGGCCAACAGTGGCTGACGGGCGGGGCCCAACTGTCAGCAGGAGTTTTAAAAGAAATCGCTCGACCGCAGGCGCGGAGCGGGGCTCGAACGCGCGCCGCGGGAGCGAGGGGGAGGGAAGAGACGCGCTGGTAACCAAGTGGGCGGGGAGGCTTTGCCTACCCCATAAGGGCGGCGTACCCTTTTGAAGTAGCTCGAGGAGGCGGCCGGGCAGAGCAGTCGGGGGCGACGTCGCCGGCGGCGAGGGACGGCCGGAGGGGCTCGGGACGTTCGTGATATACAATCCTTGTGGGCTGGGGAGTCTGCTGGCATAGGCGGCCGGGGTGGAGAAGCACGGTGGCAGGCCGGCGGCGTGCGACGGCGGCGGTCCAGAGAGGGGATCGACGCCGGCGAAGCTCAGGCAACGGGAGGTCCGGTGAGGGAGGGGGTTAGCTTCACCGTGCTCCCACGAAGCTCTGGGAGCTGGGAGGAGCCTGGAGGCGGCCGGAATCGGCGGGGAGGGCGGCGCCGGAGCTCGGGACGAAGAAGTGGCCAACGGCGAATTGGGATGCTACTGCTCGATTACTCGCAGGGGAGGGGGAAGTGAAACTTGGCGGCGCTATTGTGACTCCTAGAAGGGGCTTTTATAGCCGGAGGAAGGCGCGCGGCGAGGCGGCATGTGGCGCTCCGCTGTTCACGCGAGGAGAAGGGGAATGAGCGAAATCTTCGCCGGGATTTTGCAGGAGAGAGAGCGCGGGAGAGGTTCGCCTCCCCTCCTGTTGGTGCTTTGAATCCTGCTCGCGAGGTGAGAGAGAGAGTGGCGGATTTGCTGTGGCGGAGAAGCAACGCGAGCGAGAGAGGTAGCGCTGGCGCGTGGAGGAAGAAGAGGGAGGAGGAAGAAGCGAGCGCGGGCGGGGCCACTCGGCAGCGGGCGCAGGCGCGTGCGGGCGAGCTGGGCTGCGGGAACGCGCCCGGCTGGGCCGTGCGTGCGTCCGCGCGCGGGGAGAGGCTGGGCCGGGGTGATGGCCGGCCCGGCTGGGTTATTTTCCTTCTCTTTTTCTTTTTCTTTTATTTTATTTTGTTTTTGCATCTAAATTTTGTATGTATATACACTTGCACATACATCTTGGGTATATATCTATACACATACTTTCATCTCCTTCTTATGTTTGTGCATAAATATATATTTTATTTATTTATGGTAGTCATGTGTATATATGTATATATGTCCTTATATACATATGGTTATTTGCATACATACATGAATATTAACTTCCTTTAATTTGTTTGCCCTAATAATTTTGGGATGATATCTTATGCTTACTTACAATTCTCTTTTAGCACTTTATGGATCATCTTTCCAGATTCTTTATTTGATGCTCATATTTTATTGTTTTATATGCTCTTTTCATTTTTGGAACTCCTTTATTTTTACAAAAAGCCAATAAACTCCATATTCAAATAGAAAACAAATAAAATAATTCCAAAAACTCCATAATATATTATTTATACTTTTCAGGCTGTTACAGGTTGCGCCTAGGAGAAACCCCGCGTAGGCATGGTTGGGTTAGTGGGTGCTTGTGATATGGTGCCATGTGTTATCCACGTGCTATGATGTTCATAGTGATACCCTCTCCGCTCTTTGTTCTTGTTTTTTTGTAAAGTTATCGCACTACCTGATTTCTCATACGAGTATGAGATAGCCCCCTTCTCAGCAGCATGATGAAGGGGCATTTTATTGAACCAAGGTAAAAGAAAAGTTTATAAGGCATCTCCAAAATTATAGATCAACTTGTACTTAAAGAAAAGTTTATAATGCTAAAATAACTTGCATTTACAATAATAAAAGTTTGTGAAACAAATTACTTAATGAAGGAAGAAACAAATGTAAGGACAATTTATTGCAATAAGGTGACAACGTAGGAAGATGTTGACATATAGTGACTCACATCATAACCTACTAGAACTTAAATACTTTTTAATAAAGCTATGAATTACATGATGTTTAGGGTTTTGTTAGGTACAAATGTTCGCTTCACTACTCCCATGATACAAATGGCAACATACATGAACCATTAACCTGAACTATAATTAAGATACATGTGCACCAACTGGAAGTCCGGCTTATAGTCATTCGTCATATACATTTGGTTACATCGGTGCCTTTCACTTGTCTCTCCTATGTGCTTTCATCTTTGCAACGGTTGTCCAGTACTCGGCTTTCACAACTTCCATAGGCTTGTCCCAATCCAAAATAACCTGGCGTTTAGTAGGGGTATTGAGGACCATTGGTGCATTTGCCGTGTCTTACACCCTCTCAACCTTTCCTTGTCCTCCGTGGTGTAAGGTTTCCAATTAGTGTTCTTAGGCGCTACTGGGTAGTTCAGCATGTATTTTTGCATGATGAATGCCCTGTCATACCTATCCTAGCTGTCGATCCATTGAAAGAGATAGCAATGCTCGATCACCTATGGGGATGCACAGAGGGACTTAGTGATACGTGGAACAAAACTTGCAATGTAATTTATCAATATGTAACATTCACTTATGCGGATATTGCCATAGGTGTAGTGCGCTCGGGTGGTGGTGGATTACTACAATCGCATTGTGAGCGTGGAAACTCTAGTCGCATAGGTGCATCCTTACATGAATTGTTAGGGTAGGATCCTTTCTTCTTGGCCACCCATTTCCACTTTCGAAGCATCTCTCCTTAGTTCAACATCCCAAACCCAGCCAGAGTGATGCCCTCTACCACTTGTCTCTTCTCCCTCCTCTCTCCCCATGTTTTTGAGATTAGCTTGAGTGTGGTGTTGGCCCTAGATAGGGAGTCTAGCCCTTTTTAGTAGTCGCTCATAGCATAGTATTTGGGAGTAAATTTTACTAAATAGAAGAGCACCCCCGTCCACAATAGTGAATCTTGCAGGCACAGGATAGGTCACGTCGATGTCAATTAGCCAAGAAAAGGTGGTGCATGTTGTCTGTTGTAGCACAGCTACAACAGTGAGTACAGGGTACTCTTCTCCATGGGAGACATAGCACCAAGAAAGCTAGAGAGATAGCTAGTGGTAAAAATGAGTGAATCTGCCCTCCTTATGCCCCTCTTAGGGGTTTATATACATGAGTGGGGTAGGATAGGAATTTCCCATCCTACCCCTTAATACTTACAAAAGGTAGAGGTACATTGGTATATTCCTCTATACTATTGGGTCTATTACATATTAGGCCAGTTGTAAGGCCCAATCACCGGGGGGCACCCCTACAACAAGACTCCATCGACAGTAAGCGCGGAGGTCCCGATGGGTAGGCTGATGTGACTAACTATCCTAGCCCTCCATCCCCTGATAGTAAGTGCGATGGTGCCGACTGGTAAGCCAATGCAACCAGTAGCTTGCAGCCTCTAGAAGAGGGTTCTTCTTTTACTGATCATAAGGCAACTGTAGAGTCCACTGACAAATCATGGAAGTGGATCCGAGGTGAGGCCATCCCTCCAAGGAGATGCCTACGAGGAGGTCGACGAAGTCCCACGTCGAAGCTAGGCCATCCCACCGAGGCGATGCATACAAGGCATTCGGTGAACTCGTGCCGCTTCGCCGAGGTGATGCCTCCAAGGCAGGTGACGAAGTCCTACGTCAAAGCCCGACCATCCCGCTGAGGCGATGCCTACAACACAGGTAGCGAAGTCATGCCGCCCCGCCGAGGCGATGCCTCCAAGGCAGGCGGTGAAGTCTCCTAGTGAAGGTGTGCCGTCCCATCAAAGCGATGCCCATGAGGCAAACGACAAAGTTGTGCCGCCCCGCCAAGGCAATGCCTCCAAGGTGGGCGGCAAAGTCTAGCACCGAAGCCAAGTGGTCCCGTCGAGGCGATGCCACAAGGCGGGCGGCGAAGTCGTGCCACCCCGATGAGGCGATGCCTCCAAGGTGGGAAGTGAAGTCTCCTGACGAAGGTGTGCTATCCCGCCGAGTCGATGCCTATGAGGCGGACAGTGAAGTCGTGCCGCCCCGCTGAGGTGATGCCTCAAAGTCTTACATCGAAGCCAGACCGTCCCACTGAGACCATGCCTACAAGGCAGGAGGCGAAGTTGTGCCACCCCATCGAGGAAATGCCTCCAAGGCGGGCGGCGAAGTCTTGCCCGTGAGTTGGTTGGATGAAATTTCTACAACCACGAGGCGGTCGAACGAGGTCTCGAACATGATGTGGCCAGACGAAGTCACAACCATGAGGTGGTCAGACGAAATGTCTATGACCACGAGGTGGTCAGATGAAGCGTCTATGACTACGGGGTGGCTGGGCAAAGTCACTCATGATTGCGAGGCAACTAGACAAAGTGTCGATCGCGAGGTGGTTAGACGAAGTCTCGACTACGAGTTGGTCAAACGAAACGTCTATGACCAGGAGGTGGCTGGACGAAGTCACAACCGTGAGCGCGGTCGGATGAGGTCCTGACATGCGTCATTTTTACATATGTTTACGTGTCATTTTACTCCATTATTTTTCGCATTTCAAGACCATTTATCATCATTTACACGCTTTTACATATTTAATTGCTCAAAATGGACTATTTTACATTTTTCTATATCTTTCTACAGGCCGGTGCGATCGAGGCGCATAAACGACAAATTCGGCATTCTGGGACTGCCCCATACAGATGTACGTGTCATCTCGGACATGTAGGATCTATCCGCGAAGAAAACGGAGCTCCGGAGGTCTAAATTAGAAGAAATTACAATGGAAAAGGGCTTCATTGCAATTCCTGAAAAGTGGGAGGACTAAATCGCAAAATAGCCAAATCCCCATTCAGCCCTAAAATCCCTAGCCGCCGCCGCAATTTTGGCTTGAGCCCGGTTTTTGATTTTTCCCCAACGCCTTCTTCTCCACACTTGGCCGCCGGCGAGCGCCGGGCCGTAGCTCGCCGTGCGCCCCCGCTGCTCCGCCGCATCCTCTTCTCTACAACCTCGGCGCCTATCTCCACCGCCTCGACGCCGACGCCAACCTCGGCGACTGCGACTCCGACCTCTCCACTGCGTCTTCTTCCTCTACGCCGCCGCTCTGCATCTGCGCCCACATCTGCTTCGCCGACCGCCACCATCTTCACCGACGGCGCCGGCGACCGCGACATCTGCTTCCCTGCTGCATCCACTTCACCGAGCCTCAATTCCTCCCCTGCTTCCTCTCCATCTAGGTTTAATTCTTCCTCTGCTTTCTCTTAATTGTGCACTGTGATGATGAATTGTGGATTATTTTCTGAGATCTGTGATGGTGCATGTACTCACTTAGATGACATTGTTCCATGTTCTGTTATTGTGATAAATGCGGATGTGATATGTGATTTTGATCTGTGGATCGTGATGGATTTGGATACTGGTTCAGCTCATGTAATTTTGCAATCTCTGTGTTAGTCATTTAGTGGTTGTTAGTCTTCTGTGTTAGTACTTGTTGATTGTGATTTTGTTTAGCTTTGTTAAGTGGTTTTATGTGTTAGATTGATTAGCATTGTGTGAGGTTAGGTTAGTGACTTGAGTGTGTGTGTTTGTTCAGTGCTTGTTTAGCTCTGTCTGTTGTGTTATGTGTTAGATGTCAGTGTTGTCTGTGGATCTCCTTGTGTTTGTGTTTAGCGATTTAGCGATTCGGCGACCGTCTCCCTTCCCCGTGCTGTCTCGACTCCCTCTTTGCTTCTAGACTCTCTCTTTTCTTCTCTCCGCGGTCTGTCGATAGTTAGGTCGAGCGTTCGTAGTTCTGTGCTTGTGTTGTCCTGCCGCTGTCGTCTAGTTAGCTGTCGATCGTTTCCTCTCTCATTCTCTCTCGACTCCCTCCGTGCTGCTAGACTCCCTCCTTCTGTCTCACGATCGATAGTTAGTTAGGTCGTCGGTCGGTAGTCGTGTTAGTTCGTGTAATCGTTAGTGTCGTTCGTGCGTCATTTGTGTAGTCGGTCATCGTGTCGTTAGTTCAGTCGTACGACTTCCATTCGTACGGTCGTTCGTTTCGTCGTCATTTGATAGTTCGTTCGGTCGTTTTAGTCGTTGTAGGTTTAGTTTTCCCCCGTTTTGTTTGACCTAGCTTTAGCTGAGCATCGGTAGCCTCAGTCTAGTCCCTGTGGAGAACACGACACTCGCCGCTATTTCAGTGGCAACCCGTGCACTTGCGGGTGTGCTATTTCGCACGATCAAGCAGGTCCTGACCACGAGGCGGTCGGACAAAGTCATGACAATGAAGTGGCCAGGCCAAGTCATGACCATGAGGTAGTAGGACAAAGCGACAACCATGACATGGTCAGGCGAAGCCACGACCACGATGCGGTCGGATGGGATCGTGACTAGGACACAATTGGATGGGGTTGCAACCAAGATGTGGTCAGACAGGGTCATGACCAGGATGTGGTCGGACAAAGTCACGACCACCGGGTGGTTGGATAGTTGCTGACAGAGTCAACGGAATCACGACCATGAGGTAGTCGGACAAAGTCATGACTACGACACGGTTAGACAAAGATAGGACCACAGGGTGGCCAGACTATCGTCGACGAAGTCGACAGTGGGACGAAGACTTTGGAACCACGCTTCATCCTCCCTTCAGACTATCGTCAATGAAGTCAGCGGCGCAACAAAGACTTTGAAAGTGCGCTTTGCACCCACTCTTCGGACTGTCGTCGACGAAGTTGGTAGCAGGACAAAAACTTTGAAAGTGCACTCTGTCCCCACCCTTCGAACTATCATCATCAAAGTCGGTGGCGGGATAAAGACTTGGAAAGCATGCTCCGTCCCCTACCCTTTGGACTATCGTTGACGAAGTCGGCGGTGGGACAAAGACTTTGAAAGCACACTCCATCCCCCACCCTTCGGACTGTCCTCGATGAAGTCAGTAGCGGGACAAAGACTTTGAAAGTGTGCTCTATTCCCCACCCTTCGGATTGTCGTTAATGAAGTCGGTGGTGAGATGAAGACTTTGAAAGTGTGTTGTTTGTTCTGCCAAGGTGATGCCTACGAGGCAGATGGCGAAGTCTTGACCGTGAGGCAATCAAACGAAATATCTATGACCACGAGGTGGTCAGATGAGGTCTCGACTTTGGTGTGGTCGGACGAAACGTCCACGACCACAAGTGGTCGGATGAAGCGTCTATGACCGCGGGGCGGTCGGATGAAACGTCTATAACCATGAGATTGTCAGACGAAGCATCTATGATTGTGAGGTGACCGGATGAAGCCACAACCGTGAGGCAGCTGGACAAACTATCAACCACAAGGCGGTCGAACGAAGTCTCGATCACGAGTCGATCGAACGAAACATCCGACCATGAGGTGGCTGGAAAAAGACACGACCGCGAGGCAGTCGGACGAGGTCCTGACCTTGATGTGTCAGATGAAGTCATGACCGCGAGGCGGTCGGATGAAACGTCTACGACCACGATGTGGTTGGATGAAGCGTCGATAAGCGCCCTCGAAGAGCGGGCGTGAGCGGCATAGGCCGAGACGGGCACTACACACGTAGTGGTAGGGAGGCGGAGCTACCGTTACCCTACCTTCGAAAATAGTGCCCACGAAGGGCCAACGCAAGCGGGGCATTCCCTAGTGTGATGCGTGATGGTGCGATATTCATTACGTACGCCACTAATGCGGGGCACTCCCTGGTGTGACGCGCGAAGGCATGATATTCATTAGGTATGCCACTAAAGTGGGGCACTCACTACAAGAAAACCCCCCTCTAGGCACGCTTTCATAGTAACGCACGCTGAAAGCGTCTCTACATGGACACGTAAAGACGCTTCTTGACACGACTTTTTGAGCATATCAATGTGACACGACATTTGACACGCTTTCATCGTCAAAAGGCATCTAAAGACACTTTTTAACATGATATTGAAAGCGCCTCAAAATGACACGGTGTTTGACACGCTTTTAATCGTTAATAGCATCTAGACATGTTGTTAAGCGTATCATACAAGCGTCCATAGCCATCTAAAGATGCTTTTTGACATGATACTAAAAGCGTCTCAAAATGACACGGAGTTAGACACGCTTTAAATCATCAATAGCATCTAGACACGTTGCAAAGCGTAACAAACAACTATCTGCATACATATTAAAAATGTTTTTTGCTTTGATATTAGAAATATCTCAATATGACATGAAATTTTAGATACTTTTGACCATCCGTAGCATGTAGACACGTCGTAAAGCGTATCAAACAACCGGCACAGCCACTTCCAAATTTCCCGGTCATCCGAGGCTTTCTCAATCGCACCATCAATCCATCACGTCTCCGCATGGACATCCGCTGCAGCTAATTAAGTTACTAATATTAGTGTGTTGTTTTATTAAGTGTGATATTTTGTCTAATAAAATATCAGTTTATAAAGAAAAAGGTTTCTTAGTGTGGTGGTTTGGCCCTTTATTGCAGCTTTATTTATATTTTTAATTAATTTAATAGGTAGGTCTCTAGTTCGAGTCCAACTTAATGCAACATTTTTTTTATCTTTTTCAACTGTGGAATTAGAAGAAACAAACAAAAACTAGGACAATGAGTCCAATCGAAGAGATTGAATTCATACAACCATTGTGAGTGCTAACCATCAACCTATAAACCAATTTGTGAAGGTCATTAGGAAAAAATGCTAAAAACATTTATATGTCAATATCGTTTGGTGCAAAATGTTAAGATTTATTTAATACTTTAAAAGCTCGTTAAAATCTATTAGTAGGATTGTATACACAACTTTATACGTTAGTACAGATCCAGAGTTTTGTTCGGTGTTAGCGGACAACAATACAGTAAAATAGGCATAACTTTTGCATACCAAAGGCTTATTACCAAGTTTGACTCCCAAAATTCGATCATTTCATGCCTTTTTGAGCCTTGCAAGTTTCAACACCTGCATACTACCCGCACTTGCGAACACGTAGGTAATTTATACCTGGCTCGGACATATATGTACCATCATAAATTTAACCTAATATAGCATAAAAACACACTTGTGGCCTAGCTCAACTATCAAATCTATGACTATTAGACTTTTATTTGGTGAACTTTTGTTGCTACGTTGTTATTGTCGACATTTACGTACAGATATTTGTCGACATGTGATTTTGATCGTGTGATATATTCTTGAGTTTTGTTGTCTGCAGCGGGTGTGCATTATGCGGTGGGTTAACCGTCAGGTATTTTTATCTGCACGGATATAGATCTGGGTAAATATAGCCAAACGATGTACGTACTGCCTTCTACGATTTCTCATGTGCAGTACAAAATGAACTTTGGCGGCGAATTCCAATGGCATGTCAATGGTACAGATTCGAGCCAAACGTGAAATTTTCAGCTCATTCAGAGTAGGACTGCTCGCTTGCACAGGCCCATATAGGTTGATATAGCCAAACGATGTACGTACTGCCTTCTATGATTTCTCATGTGCAGTACAAAATGAACTTTGGCGGCGAATTCCAATGGCATGTCAACGGTACAGATTGGAGCCAAATGTGAAATTTTCAGCTCATTCAGAGTAGGACTGCTCGCTTGCACAAGCCCATATAGGTTGATATAGCCAAACGATGTACGTACTGCCTTCTACGATTTCTCATGTGCAGTACGAAATGAACTTTGGTGGCGAATTTTAATGGCATGCCAGCAGTACAGATGAGAGTCAAATGTGAAATTTTCAGCTCATTCGGAGAACGACTACTCGCTTGTATAGGTTGATACAACCAAACAGTGTACGTACTGCCTTCTATGATTTCTCATGTGCAGTACAAAATGAACTTTGACGGCGAATTCCAATGGCATGTCAATGGTACAGATTGGAGCCAAACGTGAAAATTTCAGCTTATTCAGAGTAGGACTGCTTACTTGCACATGCCCACATAGGTTGATATAGCCAAACGATGTACATACTGCCTTCTACGATTTCTCATGTGCAGTACGAAATGAACTTTGGCGGCGAATTCCAATGGCATGCCAGCAGTACAGATGAGAGTCAAATGTGAAATTTTCAGCTCATTCGGAGAACGACTACTCGCTTGTATAGGTTGATACAACCAAACAATATACGTACTGCATTTCTCATGTACAGTACAAAATAAACTTTGGCGGCGAATTCTAATGGCATGTCAACGGTACAGATTGGAGCTAAACGTGAAATTTTCAGCTCATTCAGAACTAAGTTGCATAATTTTATTTTAGCCTAATTTTATTTTTCTTCTCTTCTCATTTTTTCCTTTTCCTTTCCTTTTCTTTCCTCTTTCTTTTCTTACCTCGGCCGACTCTCATTTCCCCCCTCCTCTCCATCTCCCTCTCTCGCCTCGCCAGGTCCGGATGTTTCACCCTCCTCCCGCCGCCTCCCGCCTCCCTCTCCCGGCCGCCTCCTCCTCCCACCTCCCGCCTCCTCCCCCGCCCCCCCGGCCGTCCCCGGCCGCCTCCTCTTGCCGCCTCCCGCCGCCTCCTCTCCCCCCGCCGCCCCTGGCTGCCTCCTCCCCCCCCCGCACGAGTCTCCCGCCGCCCCCTCCCTCCGGGCCTCCCGAGTCCCGCCTCCCCCACCGCGCCCTCCCTCCCTCCCGGCCTCCCCCAGCCACCTCCTCTCCCCCACCTCCCCCGCCGCCTCCTCCTCCTCTCCCCACCTCCCCGAGCGGCCGGGCCCCTCCCTCCTCCCCCCACCGCGCCCTCCCTCCCTCTCGACCTCCCCCACCGCCCCCTCCCCCAGCCACCTCCTCCTCCCCCACCTCCCTCGCCGCCTCCTCCTCTCCCCACCTCCCCCGCTGCCGCCTCCTCCTCTCCCCACCTCCCCGGGCGGCCGGGCCCCTCCCTCCTCCCCCACCTCCCCCGCCGCCGCCGCCTCCTTCTCCCCCCACCTACCCCACCGCCCTCGGCCGCCTCCCCCCTCCTCCCCACGCTTCCCACCAATTGCAGTGCAAAAATTAACTTGCCGCCTATTGTATTACTAATTACTTTCATTTGCCGCCAATCGTCCCTATGACCTCCGAGAAAATAGCCAAACTGCCGATTAATCTACCTCTCCCTCTCCGTAGAAACTTCCCCCATCTGTTCCATCTCCTAGATCCAGGGGCCCTCTGCGGCACCAAAATATAACAACCTCCCAATCCTCGACCCCGATGCATCAACCGCCTAATTCTTGGCCGCTCCTCCGACGGCACAGGCCATCCACCGGTCGTCGTCGCTCTTGTCCATGTCGCTGTGATCTTCACGAACTCCGGCTGTGCCGCAAAGGGTGGACATCTTCCCTTCTCGTCACTGCCGTAGTGCCGTCCACATCTGCCATCGGTGAGCACACTTCGCCTTCGTTCCCTCTTCATCTACCTGTGAGAGAGGTACTGGGGGTCGATCTTTGGTGAGCCTAACATCTTTACCTCTGCATTGCGGTGGCCCTGTGAGAGATAGGGCTGAAGGAAGAGGGGGGTCGACATGATGCTTTGCCATGGGCGGGTGTGTGAGTTCAGTTAGGTTGCAGGTCTGCTTGTTGCTTCTTTAAATGCTTGTGTCCATCATCTGCGTCACTGCTGCTTGGTTTGAGATTTTGTGGAGACTCGTTCTGCATGTTCCCTTTCATCATTTGAATCTCGCAATTTTGGGTGGTCAAAAGTAGTTACTTGTAATGGCATCAAACACTAAGTTCTTGCAGAAATTGAATGTAGTGGTTGGTTCAGATGCTTAGTCTTTGAGGATTCTGATTTGGTGACTGCAATATTGAGAGTAGCACTCTGCCTGAATTGAAGACCGACTATTAGTATTAATATGCACAAATAATTTCATCTGTCCACATTGGTAATGCTAGAAAATATTCAGTGTTGATCTGTCCGAAGCATCAAAAAATTAGATTTTGTGCTATCTCTATCTACTATTTCTATCTGCAACGTGGCCCTAATTATGTAGCTCAGATTTTGTGCTTGCCCCTAATGTTTCCATTACTAAGCATCAAACAATTTTGAGGATTGGAATGTTTCTGCTGCAAATTTAGGCTGTTAAGTGCTAATTAGTAAGGACACTGTGGGAAATTTTTAGGATTTCGTGTATCTTCAACATACCGTCGCTGAATTGATGCATATGGTTATGTTTCCTTGCAAGTCAATAAATCTTGAGAATAGTATATAATAATGTTACCTACCTTGCAATATATCTTTTCACATGGTGTTGCTTTACTATAATTTGATTTTATTTTATTGGTGATTTCATTTAGGAGCATTATATTTCTATTCCTCGCTAATTATAAGTTGTTTTTAATTAAGTGCAGCCCATTGTTACATTTCCTTCCGAGTGTTGCTACTACTCTGAATATGATATTTTTTTGGAGGGAATCTGAATGTGAGATTTAGTTTACAGTCTTGCTGCAACTCCCAATATGAAGTTGAAAACAATAATCTGCGCTAAATTTATGGAATATTTGTGTTCATTGGCTATAGGCTTGCTAGAGTTTTCTTGCATGAACTGAAATCTCCAATATGCAATATGGTCTGAGATGTGCTAACATTATGAAATATTCCAGTCATGTACATCTATTTTGATTATCAGAAATCTAAATTGAGTGGTAGATAACCCATGTTACATGTCACAAAACTGAGAGTTCAACTATGACTGCAGGTGGCACATATTGAGAATCAGGGTCAAGCAGATAAGGGTTCTAAAGGCCTAACTTTACCACGTGGTAGCATAATGACCAATATGGTATGTCTATGTTCCTATTACTATAACCCTTCATATAGATAGTATGGTTGAACTTGCTAGATCGATGATATGCTTTGATTGTGTCTACTGCAGAGATCTCAAAGAATTAAAGCTCCAGCTCATAATCAATCAGGATCGGTATGTACTTGTTTCCCCTGTTGTTTCAAAGCTAAATTAATTACAAGTTTAAAGATCATAGCTTTATGTTTTACAAAATGGTAGAGCCAAGTGGAAGTCTATCTTTTTTCACTAAGAAACAAATATAAAGTCGTGGCCAAAGGAAAGTTAGTGACTACTGACAGCACTCGAAATATTGGTGGCACCATGCTTGGGAAAGAATTTGTTGGGGTTTATGTTGATGCCCTTGAAAATAATGGCAATGGAAACAATGGAGATGAGATGTTACCTAGACCACTCTATTCTATGAAAACTATGAGAGATGCTATTGGCTTTATTGTTGCTTGGCCCCGTTCACATGTAAGTTTTCTCTTATATTAACCAAATGCTTTACAGTTTTGTAATTTCCTAAAATTGTACTATCCCTCTAAACACATGTCTCATTGTAGGTTAAAAGACTTAAGAGTTCAACTCAAACCTACACAACCTTGGTATGTTTCGTTCTTCAAGTGCTATATCCGTTTGATTAGAATTCATGTGCGTCAACTTAATCTCCTCTTATTTTGCAGCATGATGGAAACATGTAACTTGATGTGGATGGAAAGACAAGCTACAAGTTTCGGAGTGAACAAGATAGATTTTAGATGTTAGAGAAAAAATATAGATATTTGTACGATATTGCCACTTTTCCTATGCTTCTTTATGAATATGGTTTGTATTTGAGAGTGCACTTTAATGAGTTATTAATCAATATCTTGTTTTGTAAAGACAAAATGGATTTTTCAATGCAATGCCTTCATGATTCACTTTCTCATTATCTAATCATGCAAATTCATTTGTGTCCAAATTTGTAAACAATGTCTCTTTATTTCTAGTATGTAAGAAGGCATTACTATAAATGTGCCTATATTAATAGACACGCTATAACGATGCATCAATATCCATATTTTTGATATTATGTTATAAAACATTACTATACAGCGTTTCTATATTAGTAGACACGAAAATAAATGTATGTATAAAATTGTCTCTATATTTCTTGAAACGCAAAATGGTGTTACTATACAATGTATCTATATTGTTAGACACACAATATAAATGTATCTACTCAACCGTCTCTATACTTCTTAATACACAATATGACGTCATTACACAACGTGACTACATTAGTACACACATAATATAAATGGATATATGAGAACGTCTCTACATTTCTTAACACGTAATGAAGCGCTGCTATATAACGTAACTACGCAAATAGACACGTTATATAAATGTATCTATAAAAGTGTATCAATATGCGTAGGCATGCAACTAACGTCTCTACAAAACGTCTTTTTTATCTCCTTGATACGTTTAGAGAACTCGTTTCTACAAGTCCTGATACGGTCCATGCGAAGACGCTTCTAACACGCTTCATAAAAACGTGCCTACAATCTTGTAGAGATGAAATAAAGCGTGTCTAACGTATAAATAAAGCGTCACTACAGGGGGGATTTCTTGTAGTGACTCCCTGGTGTGACACACGCGAAGGCACGATATCCATCAGGTACACCGCTAAAGCAGGGCACTCCCTGGTGTTACACGCGTGAAGACACGATATCCATCAGGTATGCTCGTAAAGCGGGGCACTACCTAGTGTGACACACGCGAAGGCTAGATATCCATCAGGTACACCGCTTAAGCGCAGAGTGGTTTGAGACACACGTGATTCCTAGCTCTTTATACTCTGCAGAGTACGCTGGGGCGTAAGACCACCGTGCGATTTCTTATACTCCGTAGAGTTGCCCTGGATGGCTAAGTTCCATGTGTTTTATACTTCACAAAGTACGCTAAGGCGTGAGGCTATCGTGCGATTTTTTTATACTCCATAGAGTTGCCCTGGATAGCTAAAATCCAGGCGCTTTATACTCTGCAGAGTACGCCGGGGTGCGAGGCCACCGTGCAATTTTTTATACTCTGTACAGTTGCCCTGGACGGCTAAGTTCTAGACATTTTATACTCCGCAAAGTACGCCGGGACGGGAGGCACCCGTGTGATTTTTTATACTCTATAAAGTTTCCCTAGATGGCTAAGTTCTAGGCGCTTCATACTCCGCAGAGTACGCCGGGGCACGAGGCTACCGTGCAATTTTTTATACTTCGTAGAGTTGCCTTGGACGATTAAGCTCCAGGCACTTTATACTCTGCAGATTACACCAGGGAGCGTGACCACCGTGTAATTCTTTTCTCTGTGAATCAGTCAAACGCGTGTGGTAGGTAAAACAAAAAGTATAGCAAGCCCCTGCCGCCAAGCTCCACACCGACTGTCAATGAGGTTTGCAATGCGGAGGTAGTCTCTGCCATGGTGAGGGCAGCACGGGGCTGACACCAGAGACCGCCGCGGGTGCGGAGGCATATGTCGATGCGGATGTGGTGGCGGGCATACGGAGGCTGGAACCGATCTTCACCCGCGCCTAGGCGAGCAGAACACGGAGGCGAAAGCGGAAGCTAGAGCAGGTCTTCGCCCATGCAGAGGCGAGCGGACGCGAAAGCCAGAGCCAGTCTTTGCTAGCGCGGAGGCGAGCTGATGTGCAGGCTGGAGCATGTTTCGGCCGTGCAGAGGTGAGCAAACACAAAGGCCAGGGTAGGTCTTTGCCCACGTGGAGCTGGTCTTCACCCTTGCAGAAGCGAGCGAACGCAGAGGCCAGAGCCGGTCTTTGCCAATGCAGAGGCGAGCTAACACGCAGGCCGGAGCAGGTCTTCGCCAACGTGGGGACGAGCGGACGTGGGAGAGGTCCACGTCTTTGATGACAAGCGGAGAGTCGGCCATGGATGGATGATTCGCTCAAGTACATGCAGAGTGCGCTCGGCTTTGTGTGTGCTTGTTGAATGCATCTAGTGCCCACACACATGCCTACTTTTGGCACTGTAATGCAGCTACATGTAGACGAGGCACTCCGGGCGATGAGGCCCGACACGGCTCGACAATGCGCAAGGTTCGACGCGGGCACTGAGGATCGAAGGCTCGAAGACCAGCTCAGCTCGATGCTTCTGCCAAGGCACGACGACGCTCGTAAGCTCAGAGGCGAGGTGCTCCCGGTGGCGAGGCTTGACATGGCTCCATGACGAGTAGAAGCCGGCGCATGGTGCGGAGGCTCGCCGACGCCCAGAGGCTCGGCGAAGTCTCCAGGCGGAGGCAGACGTGCATGTTGGCGTGGCACCTTGGCTGAGTATACGCTGCACACTACACAAGATACTCCCCTATACTTCCATGCCCGCAAGTTGCCGCCATGCTTGTACTCCAAAGGAGAACTATCCATGCAACACAGCCATACCCACGAAGGAACCAAACCAAAGACAGAGATAGGAAGAAGTACACGTATCCACGAAGGGACCAAACCAAATGATGGTGTTACTTACTAATGAAGTCCATCCGGGCTCCGCCAATAGCTATCCCAGCGCCTTTCCATAGGCAGCTTCTTACACGGTCTCCACGAACCACTACTACAAAAGAGACTATACTGGACGGTTACATCACATACGGTTCCCTATGAACCGTACCGTCTGTGATTAAAGTATCACAGACGGTTTATACTAACAACTGTCTGTGATATTTTCACAGACAGTTATTAACATGAGCCGTCTGTGGTAATTGAGACATCACAGACGATTCGTGTTAATAACCACCTGTAAAACTTGCGGCCATCACAGACGGTTTGTATAAAAAATCGTCTGTGATATTACGGACATCACAGACGGTTCTTATAACAAACCATCTGTGATATTGCGGACATCACAGAAGGTTTGTATGAATAACCGTCTGTGAATTATTATAGACGGCTATTGATACCAACCGTCTATGATAGTCTCGTATCACAGACGGTTTATGATTGGAACCGTCTGGGATAATCTACGCTAATAAATAGTATGTGTACGTGGTCTCAACACAGATCTGTCTTCATTACACGACATCGGTGGAGCGAGGCGGCCACCGGTTTTGGGGAGTTTGGTGAAAACATATCGCTTATAGATCTATATACGTCTTCTTGGTGATTAGAGGTTTGTACTGAATTGCTTCTAATAACTTATATGCCTTGTAATATAAAGAGATGATAGCTAGGTTTTTATTTAGATCTAGTTAGCTAGCTAGCTAGGTTTAGAATGATAATGGTACTTTGCTTAATTTCAGAATGGGTAAGTACTTGATTCTAGTTTACTTCAATATATTCTTACTTAATATTATTGTTTCATGAATACATGGCTAGCTAACTACCAATATAGATGTGTGTAATTAAGTAGCTAGTCTGATTTGCTATAGTAGAGCTAATAATCCAATTTGACACCCATTTGTTACATGTGTAGCATAGATAGATCGAAACTGGATGTTCGTTGAGAACTGTGTAAGTGAACATTACATTAATGACATGTCTACTTTTAGAAGAGCGACCAAGCTGGAAATGTTGAAAAAGGGGATACAATATATGTACTGTCTATGCATTGATTGTGATAATCTAAAGATGTTTAGCAACTCAATGCAGATCGAAACTCACTTGATTCGAAGGGGTTTCAAAAAGGGGTACAAATATTTGATCAGTCACGGTGAAGAGAAGATAACACAAGAAGGTAGTTATGACATCGTCAAGGAAGACAACGATATGCTATTGTGGACTGTGTTTTCGATGAGGATAGGTCGCAGGACGACAATCTGGATTAGATACTACATGATGCAGAAGGGAACTATAGTAAGAGAGAGTTTGGTAAATTCGAGAGCTTGATGGAGGACTCGGAGAAACCTTTGTTCTCAGGCTATAAACTGCAATACACAAGGTTGTCACCCGTTCTAGAACTGCTGCACTTGAAGACAAGCAATGGTTGATCTGACAAGAGTTTCACGGCATTGTTAGATCTCCTAGCAGACATGCTTCCAAAGAAAAATGTGTTGCCAAGAACCAGCTACCAAGTCAAGAAGATTCTTTGTCCATTGAAAATAGAAGTAGAAAGAATACATGCATGTCTGTAACATCCCAAAAATTTAAAATTTGAAAATGTGAAGCTTTTGAATTATTTTTGCAATATATTTTATTTGAATTTGGAGTTTATGGCATTTTCTGAAATTTGGTTGAGGTTCCAAAAATTGAAGAAATTCATAAAAGATAAATACAAACATTAGTAATGCCAAAAAGGGAATATGCAAATAATAGAAAACTAAAATTTTAATACGAATATGAAAAGATGATCCAGTATGAGGAGGAAGGAACCTGAATCAGAATATAAAGTCTTACCTTGGAAATAAAAGCATAACCAGTAATAAAAGTAAAAGAATAGAACACCAACAAATATGTGTATATACATATACATATATGTATACGAAGAGCTTAGAACAAAACATAAGATGTATACACAAGGATATACATGAAGAAAAATATATATATGCATATAAAATAAACAAGTAATTAACTAGATACATAAACACATATAAGTGTGTGTGTGTCTATATATATATATATATATATATATATATATATATATATATATATATATATATATATATATATATATATATATATATATATATATATATATATATATATATATATATATATATATATATATATATATATATATATATATATATATATATATATATATATATATATATATATATATATATATATATAAAGAAGAGGAAGTCAGGTCAGCCGAATGGCCCGGCCCAACCCCCTCTCCCTGCTTTTTACCAAGCCGGCCCAGACAGTTCCCCCCTCTCCCTGCTTTTTACCAAGCCGGCCCAGACAGTTCCCCCCTCTCCATTGTTTATCTTCCCGATCCCCTCTCTTTCTCTTCCTCTCACAGGCCGCAGCTCTGGCTCGCCCACTCGCCCGCAGCCCAGCTGTCTCCTCCCAGCCGTGGCGCCCTTCGGACCGCCAGTTCCCTGCCCGCGTCACCGCCTGTCGCGCGTCGCCCCGAGTCAGCGCGCGTCACGCCTGGTGCACTAGCAAAAGCCACGCCACCTCCTGCAGTACCCGCGCCGCAGCTGGATATTCCTCCGCTTCCTCGCGTGCGCGGCGCAGAGCTGCGGCCCTTGAATGTGGCATCACAACCGAATCCCAGGAATTCCGTCGCGGTGACATTGCCGATTGACGCCGACATGACCGTACGGGCAGTTGCCCATTGCCAGCACCAACCGGCCGCCTATAAGAACCCCCGAGGACCTCTGCGGATTTCCCACAGCACGCTCTCCTTCCCGCAGAAAGCAATCGAGCCCTGAGCCCCTAAATCGCCAGCGAGCCTCCTTCTTCCCCAACTCCGGCCGCCGAGTTTCCCTGTCGATCCACGCCGCTAGAGACCAATTCTCGACTCCAGAACCATCTCCGGCACCCCACGAAGCCATCTCCGGCCTTGCCCAAGCCCCTCGCCGCCCGAACCTTGCCGGCGCCGAGAGCCTCTCCAAGCTCACCGCCGCCGCTCGCCGCCGGCCCGCTCCGAAGCTCCCCGGACTCCGCCGATGCTCCCACTAGCTTCACCAGCCCGCGGACAACTCATTTTGGCAGTCACCCGACCTGCTCCGGCCACCCCTCGCCGCCGGTGCCGCCGCCCGCACCGCCCCAAAACCTCCTCTGTTCTCAGCGCCAACCATTGGCTTAACTATCTTCACCCTTCCCCCTTCGTCAGGTAACACCGTGATCCCGCCTGGCTAGCAGCGTAAAACCTCACCTCAGCCGCCCGCGTTCGAGCCCTCGCTCCGCAGCGCCGAGGTGCGGTTTTATTTCGATTTTTTCTGAGTACAGTTAGTTGGTAATTAAGGAAAAAGTTAATTACGATGATTACTGTTCAAACAAGAAATTAATAAGTGCTAATGACAATTAATTAGTGGCTAATGATGGATTAGGACATACAACTCACACTGACATGTGGGCCGTGCCCAATTTAATTAAATAGTAGCCGGGCCCACCTGTCATAGACACCGTGTATAGAAAATAAAAATAGAAGAATGAATTAAAAATAGAAAGTGGGACCCACCTGTTAGATTTTTGGTAATTTCTGGATTTAGTTGAACTGAAAACTTTAAATAGGCATAACTTATACATTTTAACTCCAAATTGAATGGGACAAATTTCTAAATTCATCTAAATTCAAGATCTATCCAATGGAACTAAAACCAGGAATTGTAGAGCTCATGAAATTTTGGTGAAAATTATAGACAATTTGGGAATAATCTAGGGAATGTAGTAAATTTAATTAGGTAATAAAATATAGTGACTGTGGTTAAATATCCACATACAATAAAGCTTACCTTTGCTTATAATTTTAACATACATGTCTTGACATTTGTTAGACCACCATGGAATAAACCTTAGTGGTAAATTTTGCTAAATAGCAAATATTGAATTGTGACCCTGTAAAGCAAGCCTTGCCCGGATAAACAATTTAAAGTTAAAATCTACAGCTAAGCCTAATCATAACTAAAGTAGTAGACAAAATAACAACGGTGTCATTAACTAAATCTTAACATTAGATTTAATAAGTAATATGATAAGCATGATTGCATATAACAAGCTAGGACCCGTACAAATGAATCCTAATTCAACTTGAATTATGCTTAATAATACCCAAAGGTACATAAAATATCGTACTGCAAAATGCTATAAACACAAACTATAAGATTGATTTGGTAAGCTAAAATTTATATACATTGCATATATAGCATCTGCCCTGAATATGAGCGCTCAACAAAATAATGCTCCGCTAATCTTGCACGCTGATTCCTAGGTCTAATCTAACCCGTGAAACTTCCTTAATGACCACAAAAATAGTAAAAGAGACTATTAATAAAAACATCAAGTCATCATATTCTACCACCGGCCTTGCCTCAAATCACCCATTAACTCAAAGTAAAACTAAATTGAGTTTATTCGGATTTATTTGGATCTTTTGAGTTATTTGCTTTTATTTGTATTCAGTCATTTGACGCGTAATTAGAAACTAGAGTTCTGAAGATTCTATGGATCAAGCGAGATCGAGATCGATGAAGACCAGGAATTAAAGATCATCGTATGAGACAACTTTGTGTGAGCTCAAGACCGCGGTTAACCACGCCAGGCGAGTCAATACTTTGATCATGTTGATCCTACATTTTCTGCAAATTACTTTTGTTTAAATTATTAAATTGCATGCTGTTATTTTATATGCACATACATGATTAATTCAAGATTCTAGTTATATGCCTATTATTCAACTTGATTAATATTACGTCTCCTTTGGAATATTTGAATGTGTGAACCTTGTCGCTCTAGAAAAATTATAATAGTAACCTTTCGAAAATAAGTCCCTAATTATGCGCTGAAATGCCCCAAGCATCATTATCATTTTTTATAATGAGAAACTGGTTTGGACAATCATGGTGGGAATGACTGGTATATTTTGACATGATTATTTTATGCTCCCAAAAATCCCAACTTGCTTAAATATCTGAGCGGATGGTTTGGGGGCTGGTATGTGGTGCAGTGGAAGCACAAATTATAGAGTGTGGTAGAACCGCTCAGGTAATCCTAAGGACCGAATCTTGTCATGAAATCCTGTGTAAAACCGTACAATCACAAGTCTGTAAAATACAACTTGGCTAAGTAAATTTATCGAAACCCCCGGACTCATCTCACTGGTAGTGGATAGGAGTGGTCACGCAAGGGCAAGAGAAGGCCTAAAGGGACACCGAGTGGAGGGTGAAGTTTCCCAGTCATACTAGCGCTGAGGGGAGTGGAGCCCGAATAACGCTAGTAACCATGGGGAACATCCCGTGCACAGATGGGACCTACCGCAAGTGGGAGCAGCCCATAAGGTGAGATGACAAAAGGGACTAGATATTTTGAAAAGTCACTATGATGGTTTGCTCAACCACATGACTAAGGAATCGTGTGGGGCAATGAGTTGACTGTCTCTTGTGGTGAAAGTGTACAAACTCTGTAGAGTCAAAACTATTCAAATAGCTGTGCCCACGGTCAAGAGCGGACATGGGAACTTAACCAGATATAGTTCTATTTCAAAAATTTTGTGGGTGGCATTGGTAAAGTGAAGGGCTGCAGATGGTCCTGGTTTGAATTGTCTTGGGTGTCATCCCAGTAGTAAGTTAAGCGGCTATAACGCTGAAAGATGCTATATGGTGCAGATGCAATGTAACGGTGGATGGAATCTGGATCATTATTATTATTGCATTCTCTTACACATTATGTTTTTTGTTCAAAATTGCTTGGTCTCAGGAAATTTCTATGTATTATATTTCTGAATAATGATAATACATCTCACAAAGTAAAATGTCAAGAAGAATAGATAGAGTCGTAAGAAAAGTAGATGGTTGATTGTGTTAACCGTATAAAGTTGTTGATGGCTTCATGTCAATCATAAAGGTAAAAATGATAGTGCGGATTCTGGGAGAAATAAATTGGAGCCTAAATGAATATATATATATATATATATATATATATATATATATATATATATATATATATATATATATATATATATATATATATATGTTAGAAAGATGATTTAAATGATTTTCGGAGAATTAGGGAGTGCAAAGGTAATTGCTGGATTACAACACTGATAACTAATATTAATTCTTGGAAGATGTTGGCGATAATGGGATTAATAGGATTTGATCAAACATTGAGGTATGAAAACAATGCTTGGAGTATAAACTTGATCAATGATATTCTTGGTGGATATATACTAGTGAATTGTAGACCTAATCAATGATATTATTGGTGGATGTATACTAGTGAATCGTAGGCTTGATCAATGATATTCTTGGTGGAGGTATACTAGTGAATTAGTTAGAAATAGATAATGGAAAATAAGGTTGATTATTAGAAGAGCAAATTATGGTTGTGGATCAATAACAAAAGGATTAGATTGTTAGGAATTTAGAATACAAAAGATATTGGTGGATTAATTAAATGATATTAGATAAATGATGTCACTAATGTTTGGAGTTTTAGACAGCAATTGATCGGTGGATTATATAAATTATGATACTTGCTGTTTGGGGATTTAGGCAGCAATTGATTAGTGGATTGTATAATCGATGATATTCGCTGTTTGGAGTTTTCTACAACACTGAATAAAGAAAGTGTATTTTCGGTGGATTAAGTCAATTATGGCAATCGTTGTGTGAAGTTTAGGTAGCAACAATAACACTATGATTAAATAATAATAATGCTACTAAAAGCGATTTTTGGCAAATAAAATAACCCGAGCCTCTCCTTTGATAAGCCATGCATACTATTTATTTGCATTCTGTGTATTGGCTCGCGGAGCACGGTGGTTTGTGCTCACACTCACTTTCACAATAAATCCAGAATCAGGAATCAGATCACTTCACCTCAGCAACACGATTGGATATGATGGTAGAAAAGATGAAGATGTCAAGGGCTAGGTCGCGAACCTCCAGTTGGCTGCCTGTGGGTATGTCCTGAAGGTCCCATCTGTGTGCTTTGTTCTTCCGTTGCTGCAATTTAATGATTTTGGCCTAATCGGCCCATGAGTAAGTCTAATAATACATTTACGCTTCCGCATGATATGTACTTTGATATTCAGAACTGTAATCTGTGAGCACTATCTACTGATCCAGGGAATAGTGCGGTGGAATCACATAAGAATCCAGATGGTAAAATCTGGGCTTTTATAATGTCCGAATGATTGTATCCTCTACCGTAAAGAGTATGCTAGCTTACATGTTTGTCTGGTGTGCAAAGCATCTCGATACAAGCGTAAAAATAACTCCGATGATGGGAAAGGCATCGAGGTGAAGCAAGGACCTCCTGTTAAGGTGTTATGGTATCCTCCTGTAATTCGCCATTTGAAGCATTTATTTGTAAACCAAAAGAATGCAAGATTGGTGCGTTGGCACTCGGAGCAGCGTAAGAAAGACAGAATGATAAGACACACTGCTGATTCTGTCTAGTAGAGGAACATTGATAGGATGTTTGTAGACATCGGTGTGAAACTGACGAATATAAGGTTTGGGTTGAGTATAAATGGAATGAATCATTTTGGTAACATGAGCAGCCGACATAGCACCTAGCATGTGACTCTGTGTATGCACAACCTTCCTCCTTGCCTGTATATGAAGCGGAAGTATATTTTGATGTCACTACTTATCCAAGGGCCTAAGCAACCTGGGAATGATATTGAATTGTACCTAGCACCATTGGGGGAAGATCTTGCGATACTGTGAAATGAAGGGGTACATGTATAGGATGCGGATAAACGAGAGAATTTTACTATGCACGCCATGTTGTTCTGCACCATTAATGATTTTTCTGCTCTTAGTAACCTGTCAGGGTTGAGTACAAAAGGAGCCAAAGCCTGTTCGCATTGCTTAAATTATACCGAGAGCGTATGATTGAACAAGTCGTGCAAAACTGTGTACATGTGTCACCGTAGGTTCCTTCCAAAGTATCATCCATACCGCAAGATGAAGAAACAATTTGACGAAAAAAGAGGATGACTTAGTACCAAGGCTCTTTAGTGGGAAAGAGGTGCATGATATGGTCAAGGATATCGACATTGTGCTTGGAAAGGGACGTAAATTGACGTCCTATCGGAAGAACATGTGGAAGAAGATGTCAATATTTTGGGACTTGCCTTGTTGGGAGAACTTAGAGGTTCACAATTGCATTGATGTCATGCATGTACATAAGAATGTTTGTGATAGTTTGTTTGGTGTCTTACTGAACATTCCTGACAAAACAAAGGATGGTGTCAACGCAAGGCGTGACTTAGTCGCTTTGAACATCAGGACCGAGTTAGCACCGATAGAGACTGATAAAGGCCAGACGTACCTTCCCCTAGCTTGTTACACGTTGTATAAGTCCGAGAGAACTCAACTGTGATAGTGCTTGCATAGTGTGAAAGTTCCGTCCGGTCACTCCACCAACATGAAGAAACTTGTTTCCATAGAACATTTGAAATTAATTGGCATAAAGTCTCATGACTGTTATGTGCTAATAACACAAATGCTATTTGTTGTAATTAGAAGTATTTTGCCGAACATAGTTTGAGTGACAATCATAAGGCTGTGTTATTTCTTTAATGCAATTGCTTAGAAGGTCATCGATCTCGATGGACTAGATGCTTTGCAGATCGAGGTGGTGAAGAATCTATGTTATCTAGAGATGTATTTCCCTCCGTTATTTTTTGATATCATGGTCAATCTCATTGTCCACCTTATGAAACAGATAAAGATATGTGGCCTCGTGTTTCACATCATATGTACCCATTCGAGAGGTACATGGAAATTCTCAAGTCTTATGTACGCAATCGATTTCGACCGGAGGGGAGCATCATCGAAGGTTATACAGCCGAAGAGGTCAATGAATTCTGCATTGGCTACATGGCTCAGGTTGAACCGATATGTGTACCTCTATCTCGTCATGAGGGTAGGCTAGAGGGTATTAGGACTATCAGAAGGAAAGCAATAACTTCGGATTGAGACACGTATGCTCAAGCCCATTTCACAGTTTTACAACACATGACTGAAGTGACCTCATATATTGAAGAGCACAAGGACATGCTACGCCAAGAGAATGTAGACCAGTCAGATGTTTGGATCACGAGATAACACAACCGTCAATTCAACGAATGGTTGAAGGTGTGATTGATTGGGAGATCGTCAAGTGAAACACTACAATGGTTGGCAAAAGGGCCAAAATTTACAATTGTGACATGGCAAGGATACGACATTAATGGCTACACATTTTATACAACAGATCAGGATAGAAAGAGCACAATACAGAACTTAGGTGTTAGCATAGATGCCTTTGAGCTTGTAGAGGCGATTTAGGAGCTTGCCTATCTAATTTTCAAGATTCCTCTATTTCGGTGCCGTTGGGTCCAACTCCCACGGAGTGTAAAGGTCGACAAGTACGGCGTCACTACCGTGAACCTTGAATGTATAGAATACAAAGATGAACTATTCATACTCATGAGGCAAGTTGTTCAAGTATTTTATGTAACTGACCCGGCAAATAAGAAGCGTCATATAGTTCTTCATGAAAAAAGAAGGATTGTCGGAGTTATGAATGTCATGGATGAGGAAGAGTACAATCAATTTGATGAGTTGCCTCCATTCAGAGATGGCATCAGGCTTGAGGAAGAACAAGGCAATGAAGTAAGCTATATGCGTGTCAATTATCGTAAAGGGCTTTATTTAAAAGGAGATAGCCAAGTGTAATCAATGATCCCACATAGCGAGCACCTATTTGGAAATTATTGTAATGTAATCATAATTAGGAAACTTAGCATGTAATTATAGAATTATATTCCATTGTAATTGTAATTGATTCAGTAACTAAGAAATAGTTATATTTATGATTATGCTTGCTTTTTTCATATTGCATGGCTAGCATGCATTTCTTGTGGCTAGATGAAGAATAGGGAACTATCACAGGCGGTTTACCAGAACAAACAGTTCTAATTATTCTTTTATAGAACCGTCTGTGATATGTTGAATATCATAGATGGTTCTAATGATTCTTTTAACGAACCGTTTGATTCTTTTAAAGAACCGTTTGTGATATGTTGAATATCATAGATGGTTTTATAAAAGAACCGTCTGTAACAATCTTATCATAGATGGTTCCAAAATAGAACCGTCTGTGATAGTTTATCTATAAATAGACCCCAAGGATTAGTTCTACTCACAGAGTCCTCACTCACGCACTCCATCTTCGTCGCCCCTGCTAGTTTTTGCTAGATCTGACTGCTCACTCACGCGCGATGTCGCCTCTCCCTCCCGACACCGCCTCTTCCTCACGATGCCATCTCTCCCTTCCAACCCGCCTCTCCCTCCCGACGCTAGCCACCTCTCCCTCTCGACGTTGGCTACCTCTCCATCTTGATTCTAGCCGCCTCTCCCTCCCGACGTCGGCCTTCTTGAGAAGCCCCCAAATGAAGATATTACGACATTAGGGGATACCATCCACACATTCATCCAGTGCCCCAAAAGGGACATAGCCCTAGACTTGTCACATCAGCTTCCGTGGCTCCACCTCCAGCTCCGTTTCTGAAGCCTATTGCATCGGCTCCCATGGAGATGACGCCGAAAATGTATCGTAAGCGTTGTGCTAAGACCAAACCGAAGAAGATTAAGGCACCTCTCGGACAATGGAAGTTCATTCTCAGAGTGTCGTTGGTCTCCGAATCACAATTACCCAGGCTTGGACTGGTTTGCAACACATTGCATACCTGGTACATGCAGAGGTCCAACATGACGCCAAATAGGCATAGTGAATTCACTGTGAGATACACAGAGGCACATTTCCTCCACGACTCGGGCTACTTCGTTGTGACCTTCGAAGACTTATTATTACTATTCAATCTCGACGAATTCGACGTCTCACTTCTAAGATGTTGGACACTATAAGTATACTGTACAATGAAGTTCTACATTCATGTCATACCGATAAATGTTATTATTCTTTGCTTATGTATAGATACATGATCCAATAATTTAGTGATGGAGACAACCGGTGGGTTTCCTCGACCTACACTTGGTCTCTAGCAATCTATCAACGATAATACATCCTTCATCCAAGATTACATAACGAACGGATTCCTTGCTCACAGTGACAAGGAGTACATTATGGTACCCTTCAACCAAGGGTAAGTGCTTCACTAGTTGCCACACAAGTTTCATTTGCACTTTATACGCAACATGAACTTAGGATTAATCACTATGGCAACACACAACTAGGTCTCACTGGATTCTGATTGTGATTGTACCAAAGTAGAGCAACCTAATATACCTTGATTCCCCACTTAGAAGCAACCACGACTTCACTCGTTTGCAACAAGCAATTGATATGTAAACTCATTTCCTCCATACATAACTCTATTATAATAGGTTAACTTTTTTGGAATCACATAGATCGTTTAGTGCTTATGTTGCCCAGGGAGGGAGACACAAGGAAACCAGCGACACACTACGACATAGGATGCGATTTTCGGTACCCGCTACAACACAACAATTCTATATCATACTTCATTATAATGCCTCTAGAATTGATAATACCTATGTATGTAATTCAATTTTTGCAGTGCCACCAGCAGCTATAGGGCAACATATGTGGATTCTACGTTTGCCGCCATATGAAGGAAATCATGGATGCTAAGACGAATGATCTAAAGGTTTGTCAACCTTTCAATAATTATTATTTTTTATTATATATGTATATATATACATACACATGCTAATTAATGACTTAACATTACTCCTAGCAACAATGTGTTGACTTCGACGAAAGTACAATTGATCTTGACAAACTCGTCAAAATTCGAGAAAACCTTTTCCAATTCTTGCAGCAGAGGTCATAAACAAGACCGGAGAGTTCCACCCCGGCAATAATGATTAGATGTTGAAACATTGGATTCAATTGTAATTACACAATTGTGTTTAATCAAATAATTAATTCAATTTAATTCATGTATGAGATCTGTGTAACGATTCTCATGCTATATATGTGATCTGCTTGTATTGTTTCATTCATCTATGAGATTTATGTAACGATTGTCCTATGCTATATATACATGATCTTGGTTGTTTTAAGATGACATGGCTAGCATATCCTGAGGCTAGCCGAAAAAGAGCAATCAACATCGCTGTTGAAATAGCTATCACAGATGGTTCAGAACAAACAGTTTGGAACACCAAACCGTCTGTGATATGCACGATATCACAGACGGTTTGGAATACTGAACCGTCTATGATAGTCAAATATCACAGATAATTTTTCAGAAAAACCATCTATATTGTAAGTTATCACAGACAGTGTAGGAGCTGTCTATGATAACTAACTATTATCACTGACACATAAATACAGACGGTTCAGAAACCATCTATGATAACACTGTCTGTAGTAGTAGACGGCGCCAGCTGTTATAGCACGGTTACAACAGTGGGTACAGAGTACTCTTCTCTATGGGAGACATAGCACCAAGAAAGCTAGAGAGATAGCTAGTGGTAAAAATGAGTGGATCTGCCCTCCTCATGCCCCTTTTGGGGGTTATATACATGAGTGGGGTTGGATGAGAAATTCACATCCTACCCTTTATAACTACAAAAGGTAGGGGTACATTGGTACATTCCTCTATATTATTGGGTCTATTACATATTGGGTTAGTTGCAAGGCCCAGTCACGGGGGATTGGGCCACCCTACAACATTGTCAAATCATTGACAAAAACTGGTGTATGGTGTCAACTCATTGAGAAAAGCTGCAGCGAGCTATCAATTCACTAAAGAAACCTAGTGCATATTGTTAGATCACTAACAAAAATTGGTACGTGCTTTCAATTCACTAAGAAAAGCCGGTGCATGTAGTTAACTTACTGAAAAAGTTGTCGTGTGTGGTCAATTTATTGAGGAAAGCTGCTACATGTTACCAAATCACTGATACAAGATACTATGTGTTGTCAACTCGCTAAGAAAAGCTGGTGCATGCTATCAAATCACCAAGAAAAGTCTCATGTGTTGTCATTTCATTGACAAACTCTGGTGCGTGTTGTCAACTCACTGATAAAAGTTGTCACATGTTATCAACTTGATGACAAAAGCTGGTGCATGTTGTAAACTAGCTGCGAAAAGTTAGCACGTGCGGTAAATTCTCTCACACAAGCTGATGTGTGCTATCAACTCATTGAGAAAAGCCTTCCCATGGTTGCAACACACTGGCAAAAGTTGGTGCATGTGGTCATTTCGCTTGAAAAACGTGTTGTTCGTCGTAAAACATTCCACACAAACACGGCAAGCCTTGTGAAACATGCACCTGAGTCGTTCAACTATTCGACAGATGATCTTCGTCTGTTCAATCTTATTAACGCTAGTAACAATGCCGTTTTGTATATTCTCCTGCTATTAAGAAGGTTCCTCCTACCTGTTAGTGCTCGATCGATAACAGGCCTAGAATGTTGTTTCTGTCTGAAGCGAGAGCCTAGAATGTTGTTTGTCTGAAGCAAGAGTTTGACATGTCCTAAAACGCTAGTAGTAGGTGTAAAGATCTCACATCCTCGCAGAAGCCATGTAGCCACACATCTCACTTGATGACGTGTGTAATCCACATGCTAATGAGGTTGTTCGTGTGCTACTAGCGCACAGGCTGGCCTGTCGAGACTGTTGGCCGCAATAGAATTAGGTTCTCTGAAACTTCTGAGCAAAATTTGTACGGTTCTATGAAACAATATCTTGAAAGTGCATTTCCCCCTGGCTGACGGCTGACCGAGCACGTGCAGTTCGACGTGCACAGTCGGTTAAAAGACTTCCCAAACCCGAACTTGGAAGCACCAAATGCCACACAAAAATCGATCCGTATTACTCCCTCCGTTCTTTTAAATACCATTTTGTAATATGTGCAATTAATATTTTAAAACTTTGATATCTAATATGCAAAATATTTGAAATTGTTATATAAAATGATATTACTAGATTTGTCGTGAAAAATACTTTTGTATACTTATATTTTTAATATTTTTTACTAATATATAATTAGAAAAATAGATAATTAAATATATATTAGAGGTACCGATGTCTAAATAAAGTAAAAAAGAACATGGTAGTATCAGCTTTGGATTCGGCGGAAGTTTGACTTCACTAGCGAGATTTGCAACGTCTCTACGCAGTCTCATCGGGATCGATCATTCATCCACCAAATGTGGGGATCATGCACGCTACTCCATAGTCTGACCTCACAGTGACCTCTTTCTCGATTAGGTGAAAATAAACTGATTTATGGTTGAAATTGTATTGTAATTGATTGAAATCATACTATAGTTGATAGTGGATTATTTAGCGCAAATAAATTTTAAAAATTTTAAAAATAGAAAACAGATTAGCCCATCATGGATAATACAAACGAATACGAAAAAACTAGTAAAAAAGCTTAAAAAGCTAAAAAGCCAAAAAAAAGATAAAATTTATAAATAGTGAAAAATAAATTATAAACCAGATATTCAAGCCAAAATGGGGGTAGCCTTAGGGCCTGTTCTTTTCGGCTTTTGAAATCGGCTTTTGACTTTTGCTACAGTACCTAACTTTCAAACAGAGTATTTTTCAAGACGGAGTCTATAAGTTAATTATAGTACACGTTAAAAGCCCAACATCTGTATCATCTAAAATCACAAGCGAGTATCTCTTTCCATAATCTCTGTCACAAATAACTAAAATTTAAAAATTTTAACCAAAAGTCAAAAGCCGCAACCATAAAGAACAGACTCTTAGAGTGTGTTTGGTTGAGCTGTGGCTTCTGAAAAAGCTGATGTGAGCTGTGGGCTGTGGAAAAGCTGCTGTAGGTTGTGGGCTGTGGAAAAGTTGTAAGCTGTTTGGTTCAAACAAGTATAAAACTTACCTCCTATCTCTATTTTCACCATTTCAAAAAGCAGAAAGCCAAAAGCCAAAAGCAGAGTCCAATGTGCTTTCAAAACTGTACTACCAAAAAGTAGCTGCTTCTGAAAAAACAGCTTCTGGTTTCCACCCCTTTAGTTAGCTTTTGACTTTTTGGAAGCAAAAGCAGCTCTCAAAAGCTCAACCAAAGGCACCCTTATTCATTCGCCATTAACAAGGAGGGCAATTAACGTAGAGTATTAATAGGGTAGCACACATCTGTCTTGTACTCTAAAAAATCAAAGTCTACGAAGCAAGATAGAGGCGACCACTCTTCTCTTATGTGATTGGCAAGGCGGCGACTCTCCAGCGGCCCGACAGGCGGCCGGCGGCTCGGGCCGTCAGGCGCTCGGCCTCGGTGGGCGGCCAATCTCCAGCGACCAGGGCTACGAGGCTTCGCCGTCAGCTTCACCAACTGAGCTTCCCCAGCATCTCGCGCGGCACCTGTTCGACGAATTGCCCGCTAGGCAATCCAGATCAGCGGAAGACATCGGAGATGCGTACGACTTTGCTCAGAGATTCTGATAAACACTGCTGGCCGTGGAACAAGAAAAAGGGCTGGAAAGGTCCGCTTCCCCAACCTAGATCTTCACCACCAAGAACTCTGGGAGATTGTCTTGCGCCTAAAATTAAAGAGGCAGCATTTCGACGCTCTCATCCGCAGGGGCTTGTTCTTGGCCAAGATCCACTTTCTCAGGTAATTCAACTTTCAAACAAAGAAGTTGTTGGGCCATTAAGTGGGTTTTTTTTCTGATGTGGGCCGCAAATTAAGATGGTCTAGTCGTAACCCTGGTTTAGACTTCTTGTGCCGGCGGCTAGCTCCTCGTTCCTTTGTGCGTAGAGGACGATCTCTCGCACAAGTCGTCATGGCTGGAGGTGCGGCGCCGGCAACGGGATCAGGTGGTGCTGGTGGCGGCGATCAACGCAGTGGCAAGAATTATGGTGGCCAATTCCGGACGGCTCCCCGCGGCAGAGGACGAGCTCCCAGACCATATGGTCGTGGCCGTGGTCGATATCAACAGGGAGGCCGAGGCCGAGAGTTGAGAGGTGAGGGGACTGAAATCAACCCTGTTGCTGCAACACGAGATGGTGATCATTCCTCGCATCCTGGAATTTCCAAGGAGCGTAACCACAAGGGGAAGGAGATGGTTGAGGGCTCAACTTCTATGGCAGGGAAGCACAAAGGTTCACATGTGGGTGAACCTGCACCCAAGAAAAAGAGAAATTTCATCTTGTGCTGTGAGATCTGTGAGGAAGAACATTTTACTCAGCATTGCCCTTTGTTGCATGGACCTAAACCAACCGCAACGTTCAGTGGTCTTGCAGGTGATGGATTAGGTTTTTTCCATATTCCTTATTCCAAGGTGGCAACGGCAACTCAGAAAGTGTCAGCAACTGCTCTGATTAAGATTATTGAGGGCTCAGTTCCAGCGGAGCTAGTCAAAACAGAGCTTGCTCGAGCAATCCCGATAAAATGGGATTGGGAGGTATGTGTGCATGGAACCAATTCATATATTGTGCCGTTTCCCTGTCAGATTGAGCTTCAGAGGATGATAAGTATGAAGAGGCTAAGGACAGACAACAATGAGGGGGTGATGTCTTTTGAGGAATGGAATAATGAGATCAAGCCTAAGCAGCAGCTTCAGAAAGTTTGGGTACAAGTCTATGGTGTCCCATATGAGATCAGGTCCTTTTTACCTCTCTGGGCTGTAGGTTCTATTCTAGGTGTAACTCAGCGAGTTGACATGAGATATATGAAGAAAACTGGAGTGGTTAGGCTTATGGTTGCAGTTCTGGATGTTAATTGTATTCCGGATGATGCAGACATTGTTGTGGATGATAGCCTGTATGAAATCTTTTTCAAGGTCGACCACATTGTTCCTAGCAGTGGTGGAGAGCCTGATGACTTTGATGAGGATGACGATTTAGATTCAGAAAACCGAAATAAGGACACAGATCAGGAGATGGAAAATATGGATAACCAAAACAATAATGGAACTAGCTTCTCTGGTCCTTCCAATGATACTGACAATTCAAAATCATTGTCCAAATCTAACCAAGCTCCAAATGATGAAGCACCAACTGCATATGAAGTGCAAGTAGTTGAGGGGGCAATTGACAAAGCTGTTCAGATTTTATTGGAGGATATTAGTGCTTCTGTTGTAGCTGAAATTGACAAAAGTTCAGATGTATACAGTGCAGCACCTGTGCCACTTGATGGACCTATTTCTGAAGAGATTTTGGTACAGGAAATTAGCAAAGATCACACCTTTTCTGATGAAGTTTTGGACACGGTGACTTCAGTTCAGTCCAATCCACTTTTAACCTCAGTTACAGGTGCACCTTCCTTTGAATTTGATTCTGTTCTTGCACATACATATGATGAGATTGCTCTGTATTCGCATATGAATATTCATGTGTCCTTAAATTGTTGCAGGCAATTTGGAGAGATTGTAAATGGAAGCAATGGAGCGCATTTTTCAGTGGTCGCAAATACTGGTGGCCAGGAGGCAGATTGTCCAGAACAGGGACCAGTGATTTTTCAGGCGGCAAATACTTATACTTTGGGGAACCAATTACAGGAGGTTGGTTCAGGGCAACAGGACCAATCAATTCCTTTTGAAGAAGTGTTTTCAGTCAATGAGGATGGCTCTGATTGTGAGGCTTTTGCTCCAGCGGTGATGAAGGACCATAATTCTTCTTCTCCACTAGATTTTCATAAGCTCCCACGAGTTGCTTTGCAAGCTCTGTGTAAAAAGAATGGCATTCGGGCTAATATCACAAATGTGGCAATGGCAAGTGCTCTTCAGTTATTAGATGTGGTCGTTGGCGTTGAGGATCTGCGAGGCTCGGGCGCGGTTGGCGCTGTCTCCTCGGTGGACTTTGCAGCAGAGGAAAAGGAGGATGTCAAGAATAACAACAATGAGGAACTCCCGTCAGGCAGCAATAAGATGGTACATCTAAGGCGCAGCAATAGGAGTTCCGCAATGAGTGATGAACACACACTCAAGAAGGTGGAACGCAGGGTGGCAGCTTGCAACCTGGAATTCACAAGTACCGCCACTTCTTTCCTCTCTTTTACAGATTCTCGCATTGCTTCAAATTTGAGCAAACTAGGTGTTTCTTTGGGTAGAGATGCTAAATTGATTAACAAGTCTATTGTCTCGATTAAAAACATAGAAATAGATAGAATGTCGGTCTCCCGTAACAAGAGAATAGTGGATAAGAATAAAGTAATTACGCATGCCCCTGATGATGAGGAGGAAAGACTTGATGCAATCCTCGGCCACGTCTGTGGTCATTCAAATGAGGATATGCAGGGCCGGGAAGATGATTACATATTAAGTGATCTTAATCCTGTCCCTCGTAAGAAAAAATCTAACTCTGCCAAAAAGAATAAAGATGGCAGACCTCCAAACAAACCAAAAACTCCGTCCAAACTGTGTCTCCAATGAAAGGAGTTTTTTGGAATAGCAGAGGTCTTGCTGACTTGGCTAAACACAGATATTTGATGAAGATGGTTCGAGAGGAGCAAATCAATTTCGTTGCACTCTCCGAAACAGGTCGTGGTGATTTTTCTGATGCGATCCTTAAGAACTTCAGTGGTGGGCGCGAATTCATTTGGCATAGCATGGCCCCATCTGGACGCTCTGGTGGTATGTTATTAGGCGTTGACTTGAGTATCTGCGATATTGGTTCCATATATGAGGACGACTTTTATATTAAGTTCTGCCTTCGTAATAAATTTGATGGTTTCAAATTTGCGCTGTATACGGTATATGGGCCAGCACAACAGCAAAATAAAGAAGCTTTTCTTATCGAATTGGCCCATATTTGCTCGCGGGAACCACTCCCATATATTGTAGGGGGTGATTTCAATATTATGAGACACCCAGATGATAAGAGCAAAGGGCATTTTGACTATAAATGGCCAAATATTTTCAATGTGGTCATTGAGTCTCTTGATCTTAAGGAAATCGTTATGTCAGGACGGCAATATACTTGGGCTGGACCTGGAGACGATCCTACATATGAGAAATTAGATAGAGTGCTTGTCAGCACTGAATGGGAAAATAAATTTCCACTATCTACAGTTCAGTCAAGAGATAGAAGCCAATCTGATCACACACCTCTTATCTTAAATACTGGATCTTCAACCCATAATATTAAGCATCAAACTTTTAAATTTGAAAGGGGTTGGTTGATTCGGATGGGTTCTTCGATACGGTGGCCAATTTATGGCAATCAGAAAATCGAGGTGATAATGCTATGGAAAGATGGCAAAACAAAATAAGACATCTTCGCCGGTATCTGAGAGGATGGGCCAAACATACAGCAGGTTCATATAAAAGAGAGAAGAAAAAACTCATCTCATTGTTGGACGCCATAGATAAAAAGGCGGAAAACACTACTCTTTCTGATAATGAGATAAATATGAAACACTATCTCAAGGAAAGATTGGTTCTCTTATTACGAGAGGAAGAGATGAAGTGGTATGAAAGAGCGAAGGTTAAAAACCTTCTTGAAGGTGATGACAATACTCGTTTCTTTCATTTGGTGGCCAATGGCAAACAACACATCTTTAAATTAGATCAAGAAGATGGTATAGTTGTTAGCGACACCGAATTGAAAAATTACATTACTAATTATTACAAAGGCCTTTTCGGACAACCACAGGACAATAATCTCTCTCTCGTGGAAACTCAGATAAATGATATACCACAAGTCACTGCTGTTGAAAATGAGATGCTTACATCAACATTTTCTGAAACAGAGGTCAAAGCGGCTTTGTTCCAAATGGAACACAACAAAGCTCCAGGTCCTGATGGCTTCCCTGCAGAATTTTATCAAGTATTCTGGGAGGTGATAAAGGAGGATTTAATGGCACTCTTCAATGATTTTTATGACGAATGCCTACCGCTCTGTCGTCTAAATTTCGGGGTAATTACCCTTCTGCCTAAAACTAAAGATGCAAAACAGATTCAACAATACAGACCAATCTGTCTTCTTAATGTCAGTTTTAAAATTTTCACAAAAGTAGGCACAAACAGAATCAACAAAGTAGCGCAGACAGTTGTGAGTCCATCTCAAACGGCTTTTATGCCAGGCAGAAACATAATGGAAGGCGTGGTTATTTTACATGAGACCATTCATGAACTTCACACTAAAAAGCTTAACGGGGTGATTTTCAAAATTGACTTTGAAAAGGCCTATGATAAAGTTAAGTGGCCCTTTCTTCAACAAACCTTGAGAATGAAAGGCTTCTCACCAAAATGGTGCAAGTGGATTGAGAGCTTTGTCACTGAGGGTAGTGTTGGTATCAAAGTCAATGATGACATTGGACACTACTTCCAAACAAAAAAAGGTTTTCGTCAAGGTGACCCAATGTCACCTATTTTGTTCAATATCGTAGCAGATATGCTTGCACTCTTAATAAAAAGAGCAAAGGATGATGGACAATTAAGGGGGGTCATTCCACACCTTGTAGATGATGGTTTGTCAATACTGCAATATGCAGACGATACTATTATCTTTATGGACCATGACCTAGAACAAGCAAAAAACATGAAACTTTTATTGTGTGCTTTTGAACAATTGTCCGGCCTCAAAATTAACTTTCATAAAAGCGAAATCTTTTGTTATGGCAAAGCAAAAGTTTTTGAGGACCAGTACATTGAGCTCTTCGGATGTGATGCAGGTGAATATCCCTTCAGATATTTAGGTATACCTATGCATCATAAAAAACTCCATAATGTTGATTGGAGGAGCATCGAAGAGAGGTTCGCGAAAAAATTGACTTGCTGGAAGGCGAAACATTTATCTTATAGAGGTAGATTAGTCCTTCTAAATTCAGTGCTTAGCAGTCTACCCATGTTCATGATGTCCTTTTTTGAAGTTCCGAAAGGTGTTCTTAAAAAACTAGATTATTACAGATCTAGATTTTTTTTGGCAAGGTGACAAAGATACAAATAAGTATCGCCTTGCACAATGGAATATCTTATGTCGTCCTAAAGACCAAGGAGGACTTGGGATCATTGATCTCCAAGTCCAGAATAAATGTCTATTAAGCAAGTGGATTATAAATTTGCTTAACGAAGAAGGAACTTGGCAAACCTTGCTTAGAAACAAGTATCTATGCTCAAAATCTCTTCCACAAGTCCAAGTCAAACCCAATGATTCTCATTTCTGGAAGGGTCTGATGAAAATAAAAGATCAGGCTTTGGCTTGTGGTGCTTTCAAAATTAAGGATGGTTCACAAATAAGATTTTGGGAAGATACATGGGTAGGCAATCGGCCTTTTAAAGACCTTTATCCCACGTTGTATAATATTACAAATCGGCCGCATGATACAGTGGCCAATATTATGAGATCAACACCATTAAATATTTCTTTTCGGAGAGCTCTGGTGGGGGATAAACTCGATGATTGGGAAGACTTAGTAGCCAAAATCACTCATATCAATTTAACTGATGAAAGAGATTTGTTTGTCTGGAGCTTACATAAAACTGGTCAATTTACGGTCCATTCTATGTATCTTCATATGATAAATCAGAATACGCCCTTTTCTCATAAGTTGATTTGGAAGTTAAAAATTTCTCTAAAAATCAAGATTTTCCTTTGGTATCTCCAGCGGGGGGTAATTTTAACAAAGGACAATCTAATTAAGAGGAATTGGAAAGGCAGTCAAAAGTGTTGTTTTTGTAATTGTAACGAAACCATTAAACACCTTTTCTTTGATTGTCATCATGCCAAGACAATTTGGAGGACTATCTATATAGCTACTGGGTTAACTCCTCCCAGCTCTGTCTCCCACATGTTAGGGAGTTGGCTATCAAATTTCGATTTAAAAGACAAGAAATATATTTTGGTTGGGGTAGCCGCTTTATGTTGGGCAATTTGGAGATGTCGTAATGATCTAATCTTTGAAAATTGCAAATATATGTCTTTTATGCAGGCTATTTTCAGGGGAACATACTGGCTGCGGTTTTGGGCACTGCTGCAACGTGATGATGTAACAAAGGAGTCTTTTCAGTCAGCGAGCAGAAAATTAGAGACCACTGCGATGGAACTGTTTGCTTCCCATGGATGGAAATTTAATACTAGACTTTGTTATGCATAATTTTTGCATTCCTTGTTTCCCTAATTCATCAGCAATGGTGCTGAAAATTTGTAATAATGTTAACGCTGTATGCGGAAACGCAGAGGCGGGAAGTTTTATATCTTCCATTTTCTAAAAAAAAAAATTTAAGTTCTACATTAGGCACCAGTATTGAATTAACCATACAGATGGCTCGAATCTAGCTATCCGCGACACCCACGCACGCATGTGCCTTCCTGGCATCCAGCCGGTCACCATGTGTCCGTGCACGTACGCCGTGCCGGCCAGTCGTCGACGGCTTCAGCCGGCCGCAACTATCATCTGCATCAGTATGTCGTTGAACGTGTCGACAACCCCCGGCGCGCACCAGTGGAGGCAGTCGTTCGGCACCGTCTCCGGCACCGGACGCCCGGCGTACGCGTACTTGAAGATGTAGGGGCCGGGGTGCCCGTCGGGCCGCATGGACGCCAGCCTCGTCACGTCGAGCACCTCGAACCGCACCCCCGATCGCCTCCTCCTCGCCGCCGCCGTCGCCGCCTCCTCCAGGACGGCCTTCCTCAGCTCGGCCTCAGTGCTCGCCACCTCCGCCTCCCTGTCCTCGTACGGCTTCGGCCGCGAGCACGAGTCGCGGTGGTTCCAGCTGTACCTGGCGTCGAAGTGCCCCGGCGCGATGGTCGCCACCACGACGAGCTTGTCTCTGCTCGACTTGGCGTTGACGTACTCGAGCGTCCTCCGCATCACCTTGCGGTACACGCCGAGGTAGCCGATGTCGGTCTTGTTGACGTCCGGACGGGAGTACACGCCGACGATCTCGCCGTCGTCGTAGTAGATGGCCGGGTGTGGGAACCAGTGCCCCGCCGAGATCACCATGATGTCCATGGCGTCGACGTCCGCCGTCCACGGCTCGGTGAACGCGTCCAGGAACACCGTGTCCTGCGCCATGCCGTAGTCCTCCGATTTGCCCTCAGCCCGCACGAGGAACGGCGACCAGTACGTCGAGATGTTGACGCTGTGCGGAGCCGGGAGGACCCACTGCCAGAACTTGCGCCCGAGGCGCTCCTCGTACCGGTGCACCGTCTCGGGCCGCGACACCGTGGAGAGGAAGCACACGAGGGACTCGGCCAGGTTGCGGGCCGTAGAGTCACCGACGAAGGCCAGGCGCTTGCCCCGGACCAGCCGGAGGAACTCCGCCGGGTCGAGAGCCGAGAGGTTGCACCCCGCCGGCTGCCACCGCCAGTGCAGGTAGCCGTTGTCCGGCTTGCCGTTGACGACGCACTTCTCCGTGCTCTTCATGTCGCAGTTTTCGCTGTCGTACCGCGGGCCGGCGACGCCATCATCCCACACCCACTTCCCGTCGCTGTAGTCGCATTGCAGCCAAGCTGGCCAAAGGAATTAGGAACGCAAGAAATGTGGCTCTCCTCAGTGAGATCAAGCTATATATAGTGTGACAGGTATATACATGTTCACAAATTAAGAAAGTTTACCTTGAGGAGGTGGGAGAGGAAGGTGATTGGTTGTCTGATGTGTTTGGAACTGGGCGAACAGATTGGTGGAGGAGATGAAAGACGGAGGGGAGTAGAAGAGGAAGTAGATGAGAGAGAGTGTGAAGAGTGCATATAGGGCACAGGTGAGGAGCTTCCTGGGGAGGGAGCCACGGCTATGATCTGCTGCCGCTGCTTCTTGTGTTGCTCCCATTGTCTGATGATGCTATGGCTTTCTTGGTACTATGATCTACTGTACTACTTATTGGGGAGGAACTATATATGGCGAAGGTCTGCTGCTACTACTTCTGGGAGTAACAGAGAAGGATCCGGTGAGAGCTAGCTAAAATAGAGAATGTGTGCTCTGTATAGTCTGTGTGAGATCTCGGTGGGTACTTGTAACGGTACAAATGCAAGTTTGAGTCATCCGGCTGGAAACCCAAGTCAACGGAAAGATCTCGATTCGGCTTGAGCTTCTAGCTTCTGGCTTATTTTTCACTATTCATAAATTTCGTCTTTTTCTGAACTTTTGGCTTTTTATTGAGCTTTTTTTCGGTTCTTTTTTTCCGAATTCGTTTGTATTATATATATTGGGCTAACATATTTTTTATATTTTTTAATTTTTTTCAAATTTAATTATTCTAAATAAGCCTCTGTCAGCTACAGTGCTTTTTTCAACCAGCTACAGTGATTTCAGCCAAAAGCCACAAAAAAAAGCCCAACTGATCACCACCAAAATGTGTCTACGCTTGTGATCCCATGTGCCAGCTACTCGGTAAGCTTCACTACACCCCACGAACGCTCATGCTTGCCGCCTTGGTTGCAGCGTTGCCCCTGTGACCTTGCCGACTTCCCCACAACCCATCTCACCGGCTATCGCCACTATGCACTGGCTTACATTGTGCAGCCATGGTCGAAGCCACAGATATCATGGTCGAAGTTGTGACTGCTATAGCAGTCGTAAGTCCTAGTAATTATCCTATAGCAGCCGTATCCGATAGAGTTGGTGTAGTCGATAGAGTTGGCATTGTCGTAAAGCAGTCGTGGTCATAAGGCCAACATGGTCGTAAGTCGTAGCGGCTAAAGGGTCATCGACCACAATGCCTCCATAGCACCGCCCCTTCTCTTTGGCCAAGTTGACATTTACGACCACTCATTGTCTTTTATGACCACTCATAGTCGTTTACGACCACTGCACAGTCGTTTCTGACCACATTGAGGTTTACGACCACTCAGCCCCTTCCGCGTTCAACTGCTTTGAGCTCAAAAGTCTTCGACCACTCCACTGTCCAAGCTTCCAACTAATAGCACTCAGAGGTTAAGACCACGTAGCGCCTCTGGCCACACTCAACTCCAACTTACGACTACAACTAATCTGCCGCCGGTCCTCCCTCAGCACCGACCGGGCCTGAGCTAACGCCTCCCCTGGCCTCCTCATCTCCTCAGCCATCCATTTTACCATGTGCCACCCCTTCCTCAGCTGCCACCCGCCGCTAGTGAAGCCACTCACCGAGCACCGCTCTACTCCACTCCACACATCCCTCTCCCAATTGCAAACGCTCGAGCCTCAGTGATCCCCTCGCTGTGCACCCTTGGCCTCCAAGCTTGCTCCACCACCGACGAGCAATTCAGGCCGCTCGAAGCCCCGTCAAGCTCTACCATCAACACCATATTCTTCACCGTGCCAGCATCAACCTCGCCCACCCCCTCGCTGTGCCTCTTCACTGCCAGAAGTACTTCATCACGGGAACTTGAGCCACCTTCGCCACCACTTCTCACCATTGGTCACCTCCACGTGTCTTTGGCCCCCGCATGAGGTATAAAAAGATTCCCTGTACTCTTCCCTCTTTTGTCCACCCCTAACTGACCACTGTCGAGCGTCAGCGATTGCCATCACCATGCACCACTACACCGGCAAAGGCGCACACGACCGCAGCCACTCTTGACCACGCATGCTCGATAGAAGATAGCATCCAACCGCTCCGAGCCATTTGATCCATCCGACCGCTTCGAGCTATTCGATCCATCGGATCACTCTGCGCCGTTGAAGCCATTTTCGACCACTCAGTAGACCTCACCATCCCCGACCACTCACTTCCACTTCCGACTATTACCGCCCTCTTTGTCTTCGCCTTCGACCATGTATAGAATTTTGACCATGACATTTAACTACCGACCACGATATAATTTTCGACACCTCTGACCACACACCAATTACAGTATCTTTTGACCATGTTCAAATTACTGTAGCTTTTGACCGCCACCATAGCTCTTTGACCACTTTATAGTTTCCAACCCTTAGAGTTTTTCGACCACTCTATAGAGCTTCTGACCGCTCTTGTTTCTGACCACTCTTGCCTTCTGACCACTGCGGATCTTCTGACCACGTATAGCTTTCGACCATGATGAAATTTCTGATTTTTCATTCCTTTAGATTCAAACTTCTAGAAGTCCGTTCTTTTTCATCCTAACTCCGATTGATCCCATTCAAATTCCTAAATTCATTAAAATTTCCAATCTATCTATTTTTCCCTTCTTTTAATATTTTGAGTTTATTTGAATTTGTTTGGATTCAGTTATTTAGCACGTAATAGAAATCGGAGTCCTGAAGAATCAACGGATAAAGCGAGACCGAGATCCAGATGAAGATGAAGACCAGTAACTCAAGACCATTGAATGAGAAAGCTTTGAGTGAGTTCAAGACTGTGGTAAACCGTGCCAGTAGAGTCAATACTTTGATCTTGTTGAACCTACATTTTCTGCTGATTATTTCCATTTTAAATGATCAAATTGCATGCTGTTATTTCATATGCAAATCTTTGTTTGTTTAAAGAATTCTAGTTACATGCCTATTATTTAACTTGTTAGTATTACACTCTTTTGAAATATTTAACTTTCTAAAATAAGTCTATAATTATACGCCATGCTTAGTGCTGCTTAGATACTCGGGGGGCACCAAAATGCCCCAAGCATCACTTTCAATCATGAGAAAATGATTTGGGAAGTCATGGGTGAAAATGACTAGTATATTTTGACATGATTATTTTATGCTCCCAACCCCCCCCCCCCCAAACTTGCTTAAATATCTGGGTGGATGGTATGGAGAGGCTGATGTAATGGTGCACGAGAGTGTGGTTAGTGTTAGAACCTCACAGATAATCCTAAGGACTGAATCTTATCATGACCTCCCATGTAAGACAAGTACAACCATAAGTTTGTAAAGTACAACTTGGCTTAATAGATTTATTGGACCCTGAAAGTCATCTCATCAGTGGGGAGAGAGATAGTGCAAGTGGTTGTCTGTGTGACGGCTTGAATGGGACACTCGTTGAGGGTGAAGTTTTCTGTGGCGAGCTGGTCAGTGTGGGTAGTCTAGCTGGGCTAGTCGCTAGGGGTAGAACATCTCGCACAACTTATGGAACCCACTGCAAGTGAGAGAAGACCATATGGGTGAGATGATGGAAGGGGTGAGGTATTTTGAAAGGTTACTGTGATGGTCTACTCAACCGCATGACTAAGGAATAGTGTGGAGCAACGAGCGAATTGACTCTTGTGGGTAAAATGTACATACTCTGCAGAGTGAAAACTATTCGAATAGTCGTGCACATGGTCAAGGGCGGACATGGGAACTTATCCAGATATAGTTCTATTTCAAAAACTTTGTGGGTGGAATTGGAAAAGTGACGGGCAGTGAAAAGCCCTGATTTGTGTTGCCCTAGGTGTCGCCCTAGTGGTAAGGTAAGCGGTTATAACGCTGAAAAGTTAGCATATAGAGCAGGGGTCATGTAATGGTGGATGGAATCTATGCTACTATTATTACAGCATTCTTTTTACTCAATATCTTGTTTTAATTCAAACTGCTAGGTCTTAGGAAATTTCTATGTATCGTATTTTAAAAACAATTTATGGCAAATAAAACAACCCAAGCATTCCCTTGATAAGCCATACATGTGATCTATTTGCATCTTGTGTATTGGCTTACGGAGCACGGTAGTTTGTGCTCACTCTCGCTCACTCAATTAATCCAGAATCAGGAGTCAGATCACTACGCTGTAGCAATACACGTGGTCATGATGATGAAGAAGATGAAGAGGTCAAGAACTAGGTTGCGAACCCCAATTAGCTGCCAGTGGGCACGTCCTGAGGGTCCCACCTATGTGTTCTATTCTCACTGCTGCATTTTATTGATTTCGGCCTAATCGGTTCATGAGTAAGTCTACTATTATATTTACACTTCCGCATGATATGTACTTTGATGTTCAGTTATGTATCTGTGAGCACTATCTACTGATCCAGAGAATGGTGTGGTGGAATCACAGAGGATTCTGGATTGTAAAATCTGGGTCTGACATCGTGTTTCCTAGGGGTTGGTGAGATTTCTTCTATGCCCTCCTTTCGCTCAGAATCATCTACTTTGATCATATGTATATGTCAGGAACGTTGAAACACAATGATCAAAGAATAGTTCTGGTTTACAGGTATCAGAAATTACCTTAATCCTCTTGATCCTGTCCTCTAGAGAGGAAACTGCCAGGATTAAAGGGATTCCTTCTTTCTACTTAGGTTCACCTTTGTAGATCGCCTTCACCATTTCTCTTATCCCGGAAAGGGATAAGGTTGTAGAATCGAAATGGAAAACTATAAGTCAGAAAAAACAATATTAAGCAAAAAAGATTTTCAACTAATCAGAGTACTTGATGTTTACTTTCTGAGGAGCTTCTGGCTGAATCTTTTGTGCCTTCATATCATAGCATGATATGATTATGCAATTTTAAGGGGCAAATTTATCGCATGGTGAAATATCTCACCACGTGCCACGATATCAATCCCTTATCCTTCAAATACACGATGGCTTCAACCAGTTGTTGTATCCTTCCCTTTTTAGGAGCAAATCTCCACTCTGGGCTCTCTACAGCAACCCTTCCCACAATGATAGGTTGTCTTCTTTGCTCACCGTCATATAGAACCAAAGTTTCTTCCATGATTACCAGGAAGACTTCGAGTACATCGGAATATACTCTTTCATCTTTCCATCATGAAGACACAAGGAGTAGTTCCTGGGTGACAATCCCACCTTTCTGGCTCTTCCTGTCATTTGATAGTAGTACCTAAAAAGTTCCAGGTTCACGTAGGTACACAATGATACTGAGTATGGCGATCGAATTGGACGCTAGATTCACCAATTTGATCCTCTATAATTCAACAACCTATGATAAGAAGGGGGTGCGTCGGGGTCCTGACCCCGCATTCTACAAATGCCCAAAACATAGATATCTCACCATCTTCGCCATTTGAAAAGTTTTCCCCCATAGCTGACTTTCATGTGACTAAACTTGGATCGATGATCAATCCCACGCTCTCCTAAGCCTTAGATCTCTTTGATCCTAGTTTGGACCTTGCACATTCTGTAATGAATCTAGACATTCTCATTGCAAATGCCTTGGATCTAGTGTGAATCAACGGATTTTAGGGAAGAAAAGAACGCTAGGTAGGTGAGGAATTCAAATGGTTTTCTCAAAAGCGTGAAAATCAATCAGTACCTCTTCAGTTTATAAAGGCTTTGCTCAAAAACAAAGTTAATGGTTATGAGAACTATGCCTAATGGATATGAACCCTTCGGTTCCATTCCAATTGGTTCTTCAACTTGAAGTGAAAAAACTTATCTATCTTTATTGACTATCATCAAAAAGACCTTCCAACTTGCATTCCAATCTTAGGACTCTAAGTCATGAATTCATTTAAAGTTTGGAGGTTAGCTAACGAGGATTTAATAATTCATTAAATATAGCTTTGATATGTAATTAAGGCCCTAAGCTATTATGATCACATAGGTACACAATGATATGCCTCACATAGGTACACAATGATACTGAGTATGGCTAATGGATATGAGAATTATGCCTAATGGATGTGAACCCTTTGGTTCCATTCCAATTGGTTCTTCAACTTGAAGTGAAAAAGCTTATCTATCTTTATTGACTATCATCAAAAAGACCTTCCAACTTGCATTCCAATCTTAGGATTCTAAGTCATGAATTCATTTAAAGTTTGGAGGTTAGCTAACGAGGATTGAATAATTCATTAAATATAGCTTTGATATGTAATTAAGGCCCTAAGTTATTATGATCATAAACCACTTAAGCTATATTGCCCGAGGACCACCGGTCAGAGGATTACTGCCTGGGTACCCTTGGTCAGAGGATTATTACTCGATCTCAGAGATCCTATGATATGATAACTAGGCTTAATTCTAGGTAGTTTCCCATGTGGTGAAATAAGGCACGTGCGTCCCTAACTCTAATAACCACGCGACAATTCAGCCCTATGCCTCTGATAACAACCGTCTCACAGTTGTTGCTGCAATCTTCTCCCACTGACAAATAACTAATCAACAGTTATTTGTCAAATCTCTCTTGCTGACAGCAACCTTCTGCTCAGCCGGGTGTGCGGAATCAACAAGGCTCTTATTGCAGTAATCCAACCGACACCTCTTTGATGCTATTTAAGCCTTACGGATAAAGATGAAAAGGGGATATAGATTGATAGACGGAGACAAACAAGATCAATCAATAGACAATGGAGGCAAGGAATAGCAACGTGATGGCTAGTAGCACCCCTTTTGTAATCGCTCTATAAGAGCATGTTGTAATCCTGATATAGCAATAAAGACAGTCCCCTTTGTCCTTTTCAATCCTTCTATGAGACTTAGCTTTTTTTCTACAATTCTTAAGATCAACGATTTGACCGTCGACAAGCATAATGGTAGATGGGAATTACCATGATATGCTTGCATATATTATTTTTTGGGACTAAGTTAGAAAATAGTTTGTGTGAATATTGCTTTACTTGTAAATGCTAGAGCTAGCGAGAGAAAAAATAAATGAGTGCAAGAGAAAGTAAAGTAATATTACATTTACAGCAAATTAATGATGGTTTCTCTTTTTTCCCTTTTATTATGAAAGTATTTCCCGTAAGGGCAGTCCCAATGGGTGGTTTCTATGGCATTAAATAAGGTGCCAAGTAGGCAAAATGCTGATGTGTCATTAGAGTTAAGGAGGAGAGATAAGGAAATGGTTTCTTACACGGGAACCAAGATAGAAAGAGCTGTGATAGGTAGATGATAGGAGCGAGAAGATAGATGATTAGATGAAAGTTTTATTTGTAGAAACTATCCATTATGAGTATAGTTTCCATAGGTAGTGTCTACATTAATTGGTAAGTATAGAAACTACCTCATAGTTTCTGCATTGGGAGTGCCCTAACAAACCTAATGACATAATATTATTTATATGGTCGATCTATGTACTTTTAGGGCCTGTTTGGGAGAGCTCCACCAGCTCCAGATTCACCAAATTCAGATCCAGATCCACTTTTCCAAGCCAAACAGTTCCAGCTCCAGCAGCTCCACCGTGGATCTGCTCCACCAAAACCATGGATCTAGCTCCAGATTCACCAAATTGGTGGAGCACCTCAAGGGGTGCTCCACCAAACTCAAGTTGGTGGAGTTGGGGAAAATTACCCACCACTGCCACTGGTTACACAAAAAAACGATTCGTTTTTCTTCTTTCTCGCAGCGCCTCCCCTCCTGGCGACTTCTCCTCCTCTGCCGTGCCCCCTCCTCCTCCTCCTCGGCCAGACGCCGCGCCGCCCCCGGCCGGCCGCGCCCGCCCCCCAGGCGCCGCCTCCTCCTCTGCCGTGCCCCCTCCTCCTCCTCCTCGGCCAGACGCCGCGCCGCTCCAGGCCGGCCGCCGCGCCCCCCGGCCGGCCGCCGCGCCGCCCCCGACCGGCCGCGCCCGCCCCCCAGGCGCCGCCTCCCCCGCTCCGCCTCCTCCTCTGCCGTGCCCCCTCCTCCTCCTCCTCCTCGGCCAGACGCCGCGCCGCTCCAGGCCGGCCGCCGCGCCCCCCCCCCGGCCGGTCGCACCCTCCCCCCAGGCGCCGCCTCCCCCGCTCCGCCTCCTCCTCTGCCGTGCCCCCTCCTCCTCCTCCTCCTCCTCGGCCAGACGCCGCGCCGCCCCTGGCCGGCCGCCGCGCCGCCTCCTCCTCTGCGCGCGTGCTTCTCATCGGGAGTAAGAAGAATGGAGCTGCTCCACTGACGCGTGGGGCCCAGGTGGAAGTGAGATAGAGAGGGAGGTGGAGCTGTACCAAACACTTTGACGAATCACAGATCCACGATGGAGCTGCTCCACGGTGAATCCAGCTCCAGATCCATATTTTTGGTGAATCTGGAGCTGGTGAAGTTTCAGAACTTTAACCGCATTTATCCCAAGGACGTTTAGTATATGCATGGTCTATGCAGTATGGAGGGAGTAATACAAGTACTAACAAAGTTCATGAAAAAAAAATCGAGGTAAGAAATTGCGTGCCTGCTATCTCTCTTCAAGGCTTGAAAGTCAACTCTACTAGAATTTACCAACTTCAGTATTATTTGACCTCAAAAGCACCACCAAATTAAATGCTGGTACAGCAATTTGGGTCTTTTTTATTCCAAAATCTTGATATCTAGAGCTAACTGCAAAAAATAATACGAGACGCATGGAGATCTACGTAGACAGGACATGTAGTCAGAGGGAGATCGATGCGTCTAGTGCGCCAAGAATCTCAGCTAGTCAGAAAATTTTTTTGGAAGGGTAACTAGTCAGAGATTGAGACCTAGGATATCTCTAACTGGTCAAGTTTTAAGGTTGTCAACCATCTCTAATCAATCTTGGGTACATCGTAACATCAAGTAGCAAGTAATTCCATCTATGCGTGAATTTTTGGCACATATGATAATATTTGAATCCATAATTTGAAAAACGTCAGTATGCCTACAAGAATAGCAAAAAGACACTTCTGCCGTACGATCACTACTACAGAAAAGGTCATCACAGACGGTTCCAAAACGTCATCACAGACGGTTTTGTGAACCGTCTGAATTTATGGGTCAATGATAATACGAGGTCATCACAGACAGCTTTCGAACCATCTGTGGTGCAAATATCACAGACGGTTTTTAACTAAAAACCGTCTGTGATATGTAGTTATCACAAATGATTTTAAATAAAAACCGTCTGTGATATATCAACTATCACAGACGGTTTTCAGTTAAAAACCGTCTGTGATATATCATCTATCACAGGCGGTTTTCAGTTAAAAACCGTTTGTGATATTCCTTTCTACCCCTAAATCTATTCCTGTTTATTGGCTAGCCTCAGGAAATGCTAGCCATGCCCTCTGACACAAGCAGATATACATACAATTTCTGACAAACATACAACATCCAATTCACATACAAACATACAACATCCAATTCACATCGCACTTCATTTGACGAACATAAAACATCCATTTGACAAACATAAAACATCAATTTCGCAAATCAATTAATTGAAATGAAATAACATATCCATTAACAAATATACAATTACAAAAGATGTACGTTGCATTTCCACTTACATGGTAACATTGCATTTTTTATTGCTCTATCACTCCGGAATCGAGGTCTCGCGAAAGAAACAGAGCCATAATCAACGAACTTTGTCAGGCTGCACAAGCAATACTTGGATGGTGCATGATTGCCATTCAAGTATTGCTTGTGCAGTCTGACAATGTTCGTTGATTATGCATTGTTCCTTTCGCAAGACCTCGATTCCGGAGTGATAAGAGCAATAAAAAATCATGGTGCGCAGTAGAACTTTCCAGCTGGGTTTATGACGTTAGCCACCAGAAAGTACGCCATCTCTCCTCGAATGTGTGAAAGATCGAGCTGTTTCAATGCAGTTGACGGGATGAACGCAGCCTGTCGATAGGAATATCAATGTGCGTATATATATAACGTGATAAGTATGGAGTAATTATGGGAAGATTGACAAACCTTGGAATTGGTGATCCTCGAGAAATCGAGGAGTAGTTCCATATGGTAGCAAACGTAGAATCCACATGTGTTGCCCGGCTGCTGCTGGTGGCACTGCAAAAAATGCAATGTGTTAATTCAAGAGGCATTAGTACCAACTGTTGCATAGGATTAATTAATGTGTAATAGCGAATACCTTAAAATCTCGAGCATGTGTCACGCCTTTGGCCCCTTGCTTCGAGTCACCTCACATTGCAATGTACATCGCGAACGCCCTACGTGATTGAAAAAGTTAACCTTAGTCATTCGGAAGGAAAGAAAAAGTACAATATAGGTATGTATGGAGAAAATGTACTTACCTATCGATTACTTGGCTGACAACTGTGATGTCCATTTTATTCTTACTTAGGGAATCAAGGTAATATACCTTGTTCCATTTTGGTACAATTACTATTAAAATCCAATGATAGTTCTGATGGAAGGGCATAAGTACATATTCCTTATTGCGATATTGCAGCAGTGCTGCTGCAATGTACCTCTCGACGATGGATGACTCCTCGTCGATGGTACACCTAGCGACCAAGAGTGGGTCCAAGAAACCAACCGACGATGATTTGGTTTCTCTAGCTCTAGTCAGCATATGTCTATACATATACACACGAAAGCAACAAATTATATATGATATTTATCGGTATGACATGAACGGAGACTATGATTGTACACACTTACAGCGTCCAGCATCGCATGAGTGAGACGTCAAGAGCGTTGAGCGTGAAAAGATCGAATAAATCGTCAAAGGCGACCACGAAGACACACTCTTGAAGAGTGTGATGTAAATCATCCGGCGCGAATTTGACAGTGACACTTGAGATCCGTTCTCCCTCTGGCTTATTGGACTGCTCCATATACCACTTGTGCAATTGCAGGCAACTATATGCTAGGGGTTGGAGGACCTTGCGCTCGAGCAACGGCTGGCCAAGCACGAATTTGCGGGCCAATGGCAGGTACGGGATATCATCATTGGTCTTCTTTGCTTTGCCCTTGCTGGCCTTGCTGACCTTGCTGCCTCGACTGTAGGTCGACTTAATGGCAGTCGACTGTAAAGGTAGCTGCGGTACAAGTTGCTCTGGCGAGAATAGCATCTATGGAGATAGCACCGGTGCAGCTAGCGGTAGTGGAGACAAGTCTTGTAGTGGAGATGGCACCAGTGCATGTTGCTGTGGTTCGCACTGCCCTTCTGGTCCTGCCACCGGTGAAGAAGCCTCCAGGGAGATGTCGCTTTTGGGCCACTGGATGAATGTTCCAATGGCCTGCCCTAGAGTCACGATCTCGTCGTTGGGGGGCTTCGGTAGCAGGACGACCTCAAAATTGACATGCACACCATCCATATTAACTTTTGCGAAGCCTGGCGCTAAAGCTTGACCATGGAGCATGGCCCCGATACCAGACGGATATGCCTGGCCCCAAGCAGCGTGCAAGGGAACGGAGGCATATCTCACTTGGAGGCTGCACTTCGTAGGCTCCTACATAACGATACAGAATTAGCTAGTCGAATAGGCTTATCAATGGAGCAAGCATTCGAGAGATAATAATTATTACCAGGATATCGTCCACAAGAAATCTGGCATTGGTTTGCGTCGGATTGGACGCGCAACTACTCGGACGGTTGTGCGGGCTAGCTAGCACAGGAGTGGTGGCGGCGGCCTGCTGACTTTCTGTATGTTTCTACACCTCATCTCTAACTACATCAGCTAGCTCACCCATTAGCTCCTCTCTAAGAGATGTCTTGATCTCTCCTCGTAGCCGTGCGTCACGCTCGGCTTTGTTTCTCTTCCTGCGCCGATACATGTCGGAGTCATCTTGGAAACCATGTTTCCAAGGAATGTAAAGGCCAAGGCCTCTCGTACGGCCCGGGTGCTCCTTGTTTCCCAGGGCCGCGGAGAGCATATCATTCTCCCTTGTTCTCTGGAATGATCCCAGGGTAGTTTCAAAACTCAGCTCTTCCTACAAGAGCACGACATGTCATTTCACTTCGTACGAAGTTGTGGAGTAATTACAAGCTACGTAGTTCGATCCATATCTTACCAGGCGCTGGGACACTTGCTGGTCTGCAGGGTTTCGAAAGGAGACGTCCCCTGATGTCGTTGTGGATAACCTTGCTCTAATCCAATTTCGAGCGTGCTCATCCAGGAAATTGGCAAATGGCGGGGCGATGTCCTGCAGGGCTGCCTGGTCGTCCTTGCTCCTCCACTGCGGGATTTTACCCGCATACCCAGCTGTGCCAAGTCTGTGGGGGTGTGTGTTTTTTGCCTGGAGTGCCTTGTGCGCCGCACTTGTACTTTTGAAATCTTCGGTCGTCTTCGAAGCCTTGAACTCTTCCCATTGTGGTTCCAGGAATGGGTATTTATGAAAGGGCGTTTCGTCTTTCTCCACGTAGTCCTTGACAAGCTTGCTCTTGAAGTTCTTCCATGCTTTGCACGCCCCTAGCAAGGCTTGTCGTTGCACGGCGTCTTGGTGTTCTTCTGGGATCTCGAACGATGTCAAAATTTCTGTCAGCAGCTCTCTTTTCCGAGTCGCAGGCACGTCCTTCCACGAATTGAATGTGATCTCAGTTCGTTCTCGTGCAACGATTCTGATCATTCTTTTCCATGCGCTTACTGCTTTGCGAGGAAGGAGAGGGACCCCAGATACATCGACCTGTGTGATGGTAAATCGGCCCTCAGGCTTCTTCGATAGCCCTCTTCCTTGGCGTCTTGATTTTGAAGCGGACGCCTCCGGCGATGGTGTTGAAGAATGCGCGGATGACATGTTGCTCAATTTGTGGGTCTATTAGGATAAGATAAGAAAGTGATCATATTGATTGGTTCCAACTATAACCTTTAGGCAGATAGTTTACATAAAAATAGATGTTTGTACATTGATTGGTTAGAACAAAGAACATACATTTGATGCTCAATGTTAGGAAAAGAGGAGAGGAGTAGAGGGGAGGGGAGAAGGGAGGAGGTGATGTGGACAGAGAAAGGGGGTGATGTGCCTATCTTAGCACCTAATACTATATACTAACACTCACAAAACATATTGAACTTGACAGATGAGGCATAAGCATATTTCTTAGTTTAATTCCCGCAATTATTATAATAGCACAAGCATGATAAACATGGCATATAAATGACTTAGCTAATATATCAGCATGTGAATCAATTAAGTCATTCCAAAAGTAACATATACTCAACATAGATGTCACATATATGTACAACATTAGCATGATGACAAGAAAACATGAGAATCTACATGCTAATCTCATTGAACCCTTAACACATATGTTTAAATCTAGCATATGTTCAACAGATTGAAGTAAATTAGGTGCTCTCAGAACAGAGTTGCGCAAGATTGCAAATCTTGGCCTTCTCATGATAATATCAAGACTCTTCATAATTAATCTAATACCAGAAATCAGGATTTGAGCTCACAGCTATGTTTTCTACTATCACCACTGATCAAACTAGAGTACTGCACAGCAAGGACTAGAGTACATGCAGCATCTAATATAAAAGGAACCTCCTCTGAGACAACTAGAGTACTTGAGAGACCATGTGGTCGTGCTCCATGAGAGTGATGAGTAATTGACAAAGGTTTAGATCAGTCGAGTTTGGTTTGAGTGGTTCGGAGTCGAGTCGTTGCGTGGCGCAATCGGGCTCGGTCGGACTTTGGTCAAATCTGGTCATTTGGGTTTAGGATGCATATTCTAATATTTTGACAGGTTTTGACTTCATCTGTGGTAAGTCTAATGGTATTTACGCTTTCATGTGTCGAGCGGTGCTATTTGACGTGTTTCTTGTCTGTGTGACTGCAGGACGTCGAGTTGGAGTCGTGGCGAGACGCTGTGGACCGGACTAGGCGCAGGTGGCGCTGAGGTCAGAACGGTCGGGATGTGTCGAAGACGATGTGGACTCGAGGTGGTTGCGAGGCGTGCGAGGCAAGGAGCGCGGAAGCTTCCCGGAAGGTGCAGAAGGGGCGAATCGGGAAATTCGCAAGGCTGACACAAGCGGGAGCGGGCTCCGTTGGACGTAGCGGGCGTAACGGGGCGGAGACCCGTTAGCCAGGCGCTATAAAAGGAGAGGAGGGGCTGCATGCCCTCTTTGAGCATTTGTGTGAGGATTAGGGTTTTAGAGTCAAAAAAGGCTTTAGGAAGGTTGTTTCCTTTAGCTCTTTAGTTAGTGTCAGTTGGTGTGAGTGGGTGGAGGCAGAGTAGTGCTCCCTCTGTAGCTTCATCGATGGTTTCTATGTGAGACTCCTCTCTTGTGTGTTCTTCCTCCCAAGATGTGTGATTCTTGGTGTTCTTGAGGATTGAGAGGAGAGGGATTGAGTTGAGAGCTTGTAATCTTTTGTATCAAGTCGGGGTATCGGGACTCCTCTGTATTCCCTGTGATTCAAGAAATGAAAAACTGAAGTTTGTCTTCTCTGTTCGTAGCCTTTGTTCATCGTTTTTCTTTTTTGCAAGATTTCTTGATTTTCGTTGTCTCGAGTTCTTGCTTGCTGGAGAGTGCCAAAATGGGTTGCTATGACATGGGTGTTGCTCAAAAGCCATTTGGCTATTTAATCCCAAGAGCAAACCAAGTTTGATTCTCAGATTTCATTTTTGGCTTGCTCTGTTCTTGTTCTTCGTTTCTTGGTTTTGGTCCAGATTTTGATTCCCTTGTTAAGATGGCTTGAAATTTGGTATGAAGAGTCCAGAGGCTATTAATTAGCTTCCCTCAAAATTTCATAGCTAAAGGATCAACAGTTGGGGAGTTATTTGGTTTTGGCTCGGTTCTTGCAAGATTTCAGATTTTTACCCAAATATGAAATTCTTGATTCTTGGAGTGGATTTCTTGTTATTGACTTTTGGCTTAGTCTTCTGGGAGTGTTCCCTAGCTATCCTCCAAGTTTCCCAAGCCAAGAATCCAAGAATCGTTGCGAATCTCTCAATTTTCTGAAATTCCCGTTTGCTGTTTTTCTCGAGAGGTACTACCGCTCGAGGAGAGGTACTACCGCTCGGACCAGCGGTACTACCGCTCAGCGGTACTACCGCCCGTCACAGCGGTACTACCGCTTGAGGCCAGAATTTTCCCGATTTGATTTTTCTCGCTTGCTGGTCTCTGTATTTGTGTTTTTCCGGCTGCTTGGGTGTCTTGTGAGCACTGGTATTCTACCTTCATAGCTCCCATAGCTATTGGAGAAGAAGATACGAGTTGGGGGCGATTTTTAGAAGCCGACATTCACCCCCCCTCTGTCGCCATTTCGGTCCAACAAATGGTATCAGAGCCGGTTAGCTCTTTTCAATAGATCTTAACCGGTCTCAAGAGCCATGGCGACGGACAAGTACTCGACCAAGCCTCCCGTCTTTGATGGCCTGGATTATCCCTTCTGGAAGAGCCGAATGGAAACATACATCCAGGCTCAGGGGTATGCCATTTGGCGGAAGGTGAAGGTCAGATTTGTTGTTCCTGCCGATGAGAACATTAATGCTGGAAATATGCATGATGTTGAGGCAAACGCTAAGGCAAGAAACATCATAATCCAGGACCTGAGTCGTAGCGAGTTTGACCGCATCTCTCATCTTTCGTCCGCCTTCGATATTTGGGAGACCCTCGATGCATACCATGAGGGCACCACTCATATTAAGACGGTGCGACAGGACCAGTTCAAGTGGGACTATAACAAGTTCGAGATGCTTGCTGGTGAGTCGTTGGATGAGTGTTTTGCGCGTTTTCACAAGATCTTGAGCAACCTCCGAGCGGTCGGTCTCACATACCCCGACTCGGACAACGCTCGCCAGATGCTTGCTGCACTCGACCTTCGTGTTTGGGAGATGAAGGTGACTACCATCAAGGACACCACAGACCTCTCGACTTTGACGCTTGACGCGCTGTACTCGCGCCTCAAGACGCACGAGATTGACATTGTCTCTCGTAAGTCAAAGTCTCAGTCGATGGCTTTAGTCACCGATCCCACCTTGGTTTCTGGTCTCTCTTCTGATTCTTCTTGCGGTTTCTCCCTTTCTGCTCTCTGTGACATAACTGATGATCAGTTAGAGCAGCTTGCGGATGATCAGCTGGCCCTCCTTGCTCGAAGATTCTCCCATGCTTACAAGGGGAGGAGGGACAGAAAGAGAGAAGGACATGTGATTTGCTTCGAGTGTGGTGGCCCCAACCACATTCGGGCAAACTGCCCCAAGCTGGAGAAAGGCAAGAACGACTACGGCGGTTCGGGCAAGAACGACTACACCGACAAGAACCGCAACAAGAAGACTCCAGCTCAGACGCCGGGCAAGAAGAAGTTCCGCGACTTCGGGAAGGCCAAGAAGCTGTTTCACCGCGTCCTCACCGCCTTCGACGACCTTGACCTCAGCGAGGTGGAGGGATGGAGCGACGACGACGGGACGGGTGACCAAGATCCCAAGAGCGGCGACGACTTCTCCGGCATGTGCTTCATGGCCCTCGAGGGCGAACTAAGCGACAGCGAGTTGTACTCCGACTCGGACGAGGTATGCCCCACCTACGACCAGCTCAATCATGCCTTTCTTAAGCTAGGTGGTTTTCATGCTAGAGCTAGGGCTAGGTGTACCGAGTTAGAGAAAGAAGTAGATAGACTATCACGGGAGCTTACTTCACTTACATCTGCTCCCTCCCGTGATGATTGTGATACTTGCTGTGCTCTGTTGGATGACATGGAGAAACTAAGGACCTCGCATGATAGTGTGTCCTCCGAGCTTGATACTGTTAAGGTGGAGAATGTTAGTTTGCTTGCTGAGTTAGAGTTGAGTAGGATGGCTGTTACCCTTCTTACTACTGATGAGACTACTTCTCCCACCTCATGTGAGGTTAAGGACATTGCTGTTAGAGGACCTTATGCCATGCTCCTTGATCTGCCCGAATCTTGTGAAACTTGCAATAACTTAAAGATGAACTTAAAATGGGCAGATCATAAAATTGCTGAATTACAAGCTTCTTTACTTGAGCCGATTGATTCATGCTTGAACTGTCCTAAGTTAACTGCTGAACTTGAAGCTGTCTCCAAACAGTTTCAAGATATGATTGATCATGATAGGAAGTTGGCTCAGTATGCTTCTAAGGATCCAGTTAGCTCACCATGCAAAAATTGTGATAAACTAAAAATTGACTTGATTGCATTGGATGAGAAATGTGTGAATCTAACTAAGGACCTATTAGAGAAGCAACCTTCTGCTTGTATTGTCCGTGCTGAGAAGGGGGAGAAGCCCCAGGGTAAGGGTGAGACGCCTAGAGACGCGAACCAACCTGCTAGTAGTAGGACTGTCCCCTCAGGGTCGGCTGTGCATGCACAAGCCATTCTCTCCTCTACTGTTGGTTCTTCTTCTGCTCCCTTACCTCCTGCTGTTCCCTCTTCTCCTTGCTCTTCTTGCACCTCTCTCTTTCGGGGGTGTCAATATCTTATGAACACTCTCGAGAGATTTGTAGGAGGCAAGAAGAAGCTTAATCTTATTCTAGACCAATCCAAGATTTGTAAGTTCAATCAAGGTCTAGGATATGATTTCTATGAGGATATGAGGAAGCATCCTCCTGCTATTCTCAGACCCATAGTGGGAGGTGTAATCGAGGTTGAGCCCAGATCTGATGAGGTCAAATTCAAATCAGCGGGTTTTGTCCAAGGGATCTCTGACAGTAAGGTGATTCCACCTGTTGCTTCGGCCTCTCAGAAGGCGAAGCATCTTCGTGCTACTTCCACCTCTCAGAAGGTGAAGTACCACTGCACCTTCTATCAGAAGGATGGGCACTCGATCGAGAGATGCTTCAGGCGCGCCAGGATTGCGCGTAGAGACCGTGCAGAGGCACTTAGGCGTATTCAGGGTCAGCCCCAGATCCTGAGTGCACCTAAGACTAGCACGAGGTCCAGGTTTGCTTCTGACAGGTTTGGGCAGCATCGAGGACTTGGTTTTTCTGAGTCTTCTGGTTTTCGTCCTCGTGCTGCTCCGGGTCGTGACTTCCACCGTCCTGAGGGTACATCTCGCTTCCCCCGTCGAGACAGTTACCCATGGCGTGATCTGCGTGTTGCCGGTGTTCCGACTCGCTCTCCCGTAGCAGTCGGACCCTGCAACAGCTTCAGGTCTGCTCACAGACCTTCTGCTTCTTTGAGTCACGGAGAGCGTAGGGTAGATAGAGGTCAGTCGTGCTTGACTACTTCATCTGCTCCACGTGTTACTCAGTATTGGGTGCCAAAATCACTCTTGATTTACCCAGTACTGAGACTTTACTCTCTGTTTGACTCAGGTTCGCCGGGTAGGGAAGGAGAAGGTTTGGCCTGTAGACTCCGGTTGTTCTCGTCATATGACCGGAGACTCCCGTTGGTTCTCCTCCCTAGCCCGCGCTCCAGGTGATGAGACGATCACCTTCGGAGACGCTTCGTCTGGGCGCGTCATCGCCAAAGGTACTGTGCGTATTAATATCTCCTTTATTCTTAAGGATGTTGCCTTGGTTAGTAAGCTGCAGTACAATTTGCTTTCCGTTTCTCAGCTTACCAATGACGGTTTCGAGGTGAGCTTCAAGAAAAACAATTGCAAAATTCTTGATTCTTCGGGTAGTCTGGTTTGCGGGATTTCTCGTTTTGCGAGGATCTTTCGTGCTAATTTTTCTGAGTCTTCTGGTGATCCTCTCAGGTGTTTAGTTGCTTCTGAGTCCCGCGACCTCTCTTTCTGGTATAGGAGACTTGGTCATATCGGATTTGACCATTTGACCCGGGTTAGCGGCCACGACCTCATTCGTGGTCTGCCGAAGCTCAAGATGGTCAAAGATCTAGTCTGTGCTCCATGCCGGCACGGCAAGATGGTTGCCGCTTCTCACCCTCCGGTCACAGTTACTATGACCGATGCACCGGGACAGCTGCTCTACATGGACACAGTTGGACCAGCTCGAGTGCAGTCAGCAGGAGGGAAGTGGTATGTTCTTGTTGTGGTCGATGACTTCTCGAGGTATTCTTGGGTGTTTTTCTTAGCCTCGAAGGATGAGACGTTTTCGCATTTCCGAGGTCTTTTTAGTAGGCTTTCTGTAGAGCTCCCAGGTGCCTTACGAGCGATCCGCAGTGACAATGGCACGGAGTTCAAGAATTCCTACTTTGAGAGTTTCTGTGGTGAGACTGGTATAGAGCACCAGTTCTCTTCTCCATACGTCCCTCAGCAGAATGGCGTTGTGGAGAGGAAGAACCGTACCTTGGTCGAGATGGCCAGGACAATGCTTGATGAGTACTCTACACCGCGGAAGTTTTGGGCTGAGGCTATAGCCACTGCGTGCCATGTCTCAAATCGAGTTTTTCTTCGGGCACACTTGCACCGCACTTCTTATGAGCTGAGATATGGGCGAAAGCCTAGCGTCTCTCATTTTCGTGTGTTTGGTTGCAAGTGCTTTGTTTTGAAGTCCAAGAACCTAGACAAGTTCGAGTCACGTTCTTGTGATGGAATCTTTCTAGGTTACTCGCCTTCTTCGCGGGCTTATAGAGTCTGGAACTGCGAGTCTAGTAAAATGGTAGAGACCTGTGAGGTGACCTTTGACGAGGCCAGTCCGGGGACTAGGCCCGATATCTCAGGTTCTTTCGAGCAGTCCGAGACCATCTTTGTGGATGATGAGGATGATGGAGACGACGGTTATCTACCTGATCCTGTCCCTCATCCACCCCTTGAGGTGCCGTCTTCCACCGCACCTCGAGGTGATCAGCCCATGCCTTCTGCTTCTTCTGGAGCTGGTGGCTCTGTTCCTACCTCGTCAGCTCACGAGGTAGAGGCCACTTCTTCATCTCATCCTGGACCTCCTAGACATATCCAGAAAGCTCATCCTTCAGAGCAGATCATTGGAGACCTTTTCGAGCGTGTTACCCGCTCAAAATCTGGCTTATCTCAATTCTGTCTCCATTCTGCTTTCATTGCCTCCTTTGAGCCCAAAGATGTCTCTCATGCTTTATCTGATGAGTCTTGGGTCAATGCCATGCATGAGGAGCTAGAAAATTTCGAGAGGAACAAGGTCTGGTCGCTTGTCGAGCCCCCGCGAGGTCACAATATTATTGGGACTAAGTGGGTATTCAAGAACAAGCAGAGCGAGGATGGAGTGGTTATTCGAAACAAGGTTAGACTGGTAGCTCAGGGGTTTTCCCAGGTTGAGGGTCTAGACTTCGAGGAGACCTTTGCCCCTGTAGCTCGACTTGAGGCCATTAGAATCCTGCTTGCCTTTGCAGCTTCTAATGGTTTCAAGCTCTACCAGATGGACGTCAAGAGTGCCTTCCTTAATGGAGTCATTGAGGAAGAAGTTTACGTCAGACAGCCTCCAGGTTTCGAGAACCCCAAATACCCACACCATGTCTTCAAGCTTTCCAAAGCGTTGTATGGACTTAAGCAGGCCCCCAGAGCTTGGTATGAGAGGCTTAAGTCCTACTTGTTGAGTCATGGGTTTGAAATGGGTAAAGTTGATAAGACCTTGTTCATCCGCCATCATGGCAATGACCTTCTGCTCGTCCAGATCTATGTCGATGACATTATCTTTGGCGGCTCTTCCCATACTCTGGTTTACCAATTCTCGGATGTCATGAGCACCGAGTTTGAAATGAGTATGATGGGTGAGTTGACCTTCTTCCTTGGCTTCCAAATTAAGCAAACTCGGGAGGGTACATTTCTTCATCAAGGAAAGTACACTCGTGACCTCCTGAAGCGCTTCGATATGAGTGATGGTAAGCCGGTGTCAACTCCCATGGCTTCGACAGCCTATCTTGACCCAGATGAGGATGGCGAGCCAGTTGATCAGAAAGAGTTCAAAAGTATGATCGGCTCCCTTCTTTACCTCACTGCCTTGAGACCAGACATACACTTCTCCGTGTGTCTGTGTGCTCGTTTTCAGACCTCTCCTCGCGTATCTCACCGTCAGGCGGTGAAGCGCATCTTTCGGTACCTTCGAGCTACCATTGACTATGGTATCTGGTACTCTTCCTCATCCTGTCTTTCCCTGAGAGCTTTTTCGGATGCAGACTTCGCTGGCTGTAGGATAGATAGGAAGAGCACTTCCGGCACCTGCCAATTCATTGGCACTTCTCTCGTCTCTTGGTCGTCTAGGAAACAGTCCGGTGTTGCACAGTCCACCGGAGAGGCCGAGTATGTTGCTGCAGCCAGCTGCTGCAATCAGGTACTCTAGATGGCTTCGACCCTGCGGGACTTTGGGTTAGTTATCGACAGTGTTCCACTCTTTTGTGATAACACTTCTGCGATTAACATTGCTAAGAACCCAGTGCAACACTCTCGAACCAAGCACATCGATATTCGCTTTCACTTCCTTAGAGACCATGTAGAGAAGGGCGATATAGTGCTCCAGTTTGTCGAGAGTGACCACCAGTTGGCTGATATTTTCACCAAGCCATTGGATAGTTCAAGGTTTTCAGCTCTGCGGGGAGAGCTTGGGGTGGTTTGTCCTTATGGACTGTAGTGAGGGGGAGCTTTGGGCTTTACTGCTTTACTATTTTGATTATACTTCTGTCTCATTTCTGTTGCTTTGCACTAAGGGTGCACTTGGGTTTAGTCCTCCTAGCATAGATTTAGGGGTGAAAACGGGTCGGGTTAATCCCGACCGATCCGGCACCGAATCCGATTGGTACCGAATCCGACTAGTACCGAATTCGGAGAAAAAAATATGGGTTAGGATATGGTAACAGCAATATCCGTCCGAATCCGAATATCCGTCCAAATCCGATACATCTTCAAGTTTGATTTCAGGTTAGTGCTACTATTTGACGTTTCATTTTCTTTTGCAATGGTAAAATAAAATCTTCCACATCAGCTATTAAATAGTAACATCAAGTCAGTGCGTCCTACTCCATTTACTGCACTGTATGCATTCCTTACAAACAAGTAGGGGTGCAAACGAAATGGGTTAATCCCGACCGATCCGACACCGAATCCGATTGGTACCGAATCCGATTGGTACCGAATCCGGAGAAAAAATATGGGTTAGGATATGGTAACAGCAATATCCGTCCGAATCCGACCCGTTTTCACCCCTACATAGATTAGAGTGTTTCTCGTGTCTAGCTGCTTAGACTCCTTCTCTTATCTTGTGCTTCCAGGATTAGTTGTTTCTTATCTCACTAGATTGAGCTCACTCACTTCTTGTAGGTTCTAGCGAGGGTCGGGCCACCCTCGGGTAGACAGGGTACGTGTGTGCTCTCTAGTGTGTGGTTTACGGTCAGCTAATAGTCCTGGAGTCATATGGGGTAGATGAGAGTCTGTCTGAGCCATAATTGTCTCAATATCTTATCTATGCTTTAAGGACTACCCGTTTGGATTTTCTTTGCCAGCTTCTCGAATTTAATGCTTTGGTTCAGGGGGAGTTCATTTGGGAGCTTCTGGAACTTAATATTGACTTAACTCAACTTGAACTAAAAGTTGCATCTAATGTTGAGGGGGAACTGGTCTTTCGTGCATTTTCAGCATTCTAGTATTATAATCAATCTGCATTGAGCCTTGATTATTATCCTGTTATGACATGCTTCAGTGCTTTACACCTTGCCATGACTTGTGCCTAGCTTGCTAAATTTATCATGACTTCATATGTGTAGACTAGCGTTTGCCATGATAAGTTAAGTAAAATTGATCAACTTAAATCAAACTTGTCATGCTAGCATTTGAGTTTAGTCTTTCTTGAGCTATCCTTTTATGATTCTTGCCATGTCAAATAGGCTGAGTAGAGTGTTGAATCTATATTGAGCCTTAGTTTGAGCTGTTTTAGTCTCCTGATGATACATGAGTTAGTACAATGTGTTAAAAAGTAAAAAGATCACTTTTGTGCGAAAAAACTGATCTCACCAATTCTTTCATATGAGACGGCTTGCCATTGCACTTGGCATGAACTTAGGGGGAGCTTTGGATGACCTAGACTATCTTCTTAAGCTTCTTGCTTGGAGTAGTCGCATAAGGCTTGAGATCTAGCACATGATAAAACAAAATGTTGGTTGACAACCACCATATTTGTGCGAAAAAATTGATTTCACCAATTCTTTCTCATGAGACAGCTTGCCATTGCACTAGCCATGAACTCAGGGGGAGTTTTGGATGACCTAGACTATCTTCTTAAGCTTATTGCTTGGAGTAGTCGCATAAGGCTTGAGATCTAGCACATAAACAAAAAATTGTGTTGAAAACAACCATATGCTTTCAAAGAAAATGTTTAATGTGCTCAATTTGCTTAATCTACAATCAGAACCAAGTACCTTAACCAATGTTTCAATCTTGAGCTTATAGCACTCTATTTGGACTCAATGTTAGCTTCTTTGTTCCGCTTAGCTTATTGACATGGCCTGCATCATCCTTGGATGTCTCTAGCTAGACTTTACTCATTGATGACTAGACTTTACTCATTGATGACTTGACTTTGCTCATTGATGACTTGACTTGCTCACTAAATACATTACATTTCAGATTGTCATCTATGTGCTCTAGCTAGCTTATATATATGTTGTCATGATCTAGATAGCGTTTTATTGAGTTATGGCTTGGTGTATTACATTATGGTCAATATGGATAATTCTCATGGCTCTAAATGCTTAAATAAACAAACTTCAGCCATATTCATCCATTGACATGTCATATTCTCTCTATTGCATCCTGATGCGTTTATTGCCAAAAGGGGGAGAATAGAGAAGAAAAAGTCTGTTGGGAACAGTTTAGAGCTTTGGAGATCATTTCGTTCTTTCAGTAGTTGCTCTAGTGTTCCTTCTGTCGACATGGTCATTAGCTTCATTTCATTCTTTGGACCATGTTGGATTCTTCAAAATCAAACTCTTCTTAATGCTTCTTCTGCGTTTGTCAATAGACTCATCAAGGGGGAGATTGAGAGACCATGTGGTCGTGCTCCATGAGAGTGATGAGTAATTGACAAGGGTTTAGGTCAGTCGAGTTTGGTTTGAGTGGTTCGGAGTCGAGTCGTTGCGTGGCGCAATCGGGCTCGGTCGGACTTTGGTCAAATCTGGTCATTTGGGTTTAGGATGCATATTCTAATGTTTTGACAGGTTTTGACTTCATCTATGGTAAGTGTAATGGTATTTGCGCTTTCATGTGTCGAGCGGTGCTATTTGACGTGTTTCTTGTTTGTGTGACTGCAGGACGTCGAGTTGGAGTCGTGGCGAGACGCTGTGGACCGGACTAGGCGCAGGTGGCGCTGAGGTCAGAACGGTCGGGATGTGTCGAAGACGATGTGGACTCGAGGTGGTTGCGAGGCGTGCGAGGCAAGGAGCGCGGAAGCTTCCCGGAAGGTGCAGAAGGGGCGAATCGGGAAATTCGCAAGACTGACACAAGCGGGAGCGGGCTCCGTTGGACGTAGCGGGCGTAACGGGGCGGAGACCCGTTAGCCAGGCACTATAAATGGAGAGGAGGGGCTGCATGCCCTCTTTGAGCATTTGTGTGAGGATTAGGGTTTTAGAGTCAAAAAAGGCTTTAGGAAGGTTGTTTCCTTTAGCTCTTTAGTTGGTGTCAGTTGGTGTGAGTGGGTGGAGGCAGAGTAGTGCTCCCTCTGTAGCTTCATCGATGGTTTCTATGTGAGACTCCTCTCTTGTGTGTTCTTCCTCCCAAGATGTGTGATTCTTGGTGTTCTTGAGGATTGAGAGGAGAGGGATTGAGTTGAGAGCTTGTAATCTTTTGTATCAAGTCGGGGTATCGGGACTCCTCTGTATTCCCTGTGATTCAAGAAATGAAAAACTGAAGTTTGCCTTCTCTGTTCGTAGCCTTTGTTCATCGTTTTTCTTTTTTGCAAGATTTCTTGATTTTCGTTGTCTCGAGTTCTTGCTTGCTGGAGAGTGCCAAAATGGGTTGCTATGACATGGGTGTTGCTCAAAAGCCATTTGGCTATTTAATCCCAAGAGCAAACCAAGTTTGATTCTCAGATTTCATTTTTGGCTTGCTCTGTTCTTGTTCTTCGTTTCTTGGTTTTGGTCCAGATTTTGATTCCCTTGTTAAGATGGCTTGAAATTTGGTATGAAGAGTCCAGAGGCTATTAATTAGCGTCCCTCAAAATTTCATAGCCAAAGGATCAACGGTTGGGGAGTTATTTGGTTTTTGGCTCGGTTCTTGCAAGATTTCAGATTTTTACCCAAATCTGAAATTCTTGATTCTTGGAGTGGATTTCTTGTTATTGACTTTTGGCTTAGTCTTCTGGGAGTGTTCCCTAGCTATCCTCCAAGTTTCCCAAGCCAAGAATCCAAGAATCGTTGCGAATCTCTCAATTTTCTGAAATTTCCGTTTGCTGTTTTTCTCGAGAGGTACTACCGCTCGAGGAGAGGTACTACCGCTCGGACCAGCGGTACTACCGCTCAGCGGTACTACCGCCCGTCACAGCGGTACTACCGCTTGAGGCCAGAATTTTCCCGATTTGATTTTTCTCGCTTGCTGGTCTCTGTATTTGTGTTTTTCCTGCTGCTTGGGTGTCTTGTGAGCACTGGTTTTCTACCTTCATAGCTCCCATAGCTATTGGAGAAGAAGATACGAGTTGGGGGCGATTTTTAGAAGCCGACATTCACCCCCCTCTGTCGCCATTTCGGTCTAACAGTACTGCACAGCAAGGACTTAAGTGCACATGAACAAACCTAACCAGTCGAAAGTCTGCATGGATATAGACAGTAGAAGACTAATCACTAGAGCTCAAAATCCTTATCCCGTTATCAAGATCTATTCAGTCTTTGATTAGTTCATCACAGAGCAATCACCAAACCCACACACATAGTCTTTGAAGTGGACAGATGAGGCGGCGGCGAAACTCACAGATGCGAGGAGGCGGCGGTGAGGACTCGGGGAGGCGGCGGCGACGGCTCGGGGAGGCGGTCGGCGAGGGCTCGAGGGAAGCGGCCGGCGAGGGCTCGAGGGAGGCGGCGGCGATGGCTCGGGGAGGCAGATCGGGATTTAGATGTAGAATAACTGCAGAATACACGAAAAACCCTAGCTAGAGGGTATATATAGGGGATTATTACAGACGGTTCTACACTTAGAACCGTCTGTGATATCAATATCACAGACAGTTCTAAGTTTAGAACCGTCTGTGATAAACCTACTATCACAGACGGTTCTATCTTTAGAACCGTCTGAGATAGTAGGCTTATCACAGACGGTTCTAAACTTATAACCATCTATGATATTGACATCACAGACGGTTCTAAGTATAGAACCGTCTGTGATAAGCCTTTGCCCGACTGTAGTTATTCATGATCAACCGCCAACCAGCTGCATTCATGATCAACCACCTACCAGCTGCATTCATATATATACAACACCAACCACCAACACAGTGTATTTCTTTACACATTTTCTCAATCTCAAAATTGACTACATCACACATTTTCACATATACATAAATGCAAATTCACAAATACATCACACTGCAGCATTGTTCTATACATAAATGCCAATTCACATATACATCATACATATGCATTGTTGTATACTTAAATGACAATTCACATATACATCACACAAATGCATTGTTATATACATATATGCAAATGCCCACATATATGTCGCACATTCTAATTGTACTTGCTTATTTCATTTAAAAATTAGCCCTTCATCACGATCAATGCATATGTAACAAGTTTTGTCACGTTGTTCGTCGTCGACCCTTATGCCACTTCCAAAATAAGGTAACTCATCAAATTGATTGTATTCTTCCTCGTCCACTACATTCTCTACTCCGACAATTCTTCTTTTTCCATGAATAACTACATGGCGTTTCTTATTTACCGGGTCGGTTACATAGAAAACTTGAACAACTTGATTGGTGAGTACGAATGGTTCGTCTTTGTACCCGACACGTTGGAGGTCCACGGTAGTGACACCGTACTTGTCAACCTTCACCTGTGGGAGATGCACCCAACGGCAGCGAAATATGGGGATCTTGAAAACCACATAGTCGAGCTCCCAAATCTCTTCTATGAAGCCATAGTACGAGTTTCTCGACCCATCAGTACTGAACGCATCTATGCGGACACCGCTGTTCTGGTTAGTGCTCTTGACATCCTGACACTACGTATAGAATATGTACCCATTTATGTCATATCCTTGCCATGTCACAACTGTAAATGTCGGCCCTTTTGCCAACCATGTCAGCGTCTCACTTGGCGAGCTCCTAGCGATTTGCTCCTTCAACCATTGGTTGAACCGACTGTTGTGTTGCCTCATTATCCAAACATTCGGCCGCTCCGGATTCTGTTGTCGAAGCACATCCTTGTGCTGGTCGACATAAGGTGCCACTTCAGTCATGTGTTGCAACACCGTGAAATGGGCTTGAGTATACGTGTCCATATCTGGAGTAATTGCTTTCCTTCCGATAGTTCCGAGACCTTTCAGCCTCCCCTCATGACGAGATTGAGGCACACCTATCGGTTGAATCTGAGCCATATAATCGACACAAAATTCAATGGCCTCTTCGCTTGCATAACCTTCGACGATGCTGCCCTCCGGCCGAGAACGATTTCGTACGTATGCCTTGAGAATTCCCATGAACCTCTCAAATGGGTACATGCTACGTAGGAATACGGCCCGCACATTTTTATCTCCCACACAACGTGAACAATGAGATGGACCATGATATCGAAAAACGAAGGCGGGAAATACATTTCAAGGTGACATAGAGTCATGACCACCTCGTCCTGCAGAGCATCTAGTCCTTCGGGATCGATGACCTTCTGAACAATTGTGTTAAAGAAATAACATAGCCTCATGATTGTCTCTCGGACTTTGATCGGCAAAATATTTCTAATTGCAATAGGGAGCATCTGTGTCATCAGTACATGACAATCATGAGACTTCATGCCATTTAACTTCAAATCTTGCATCGAAACAAGTTTCTTCACATTACCGGAGTAACCAGACGGAACTTTGACACCATGCAAGCACTGACACAGTTCTGTTTTCTTAGCCTTGGACAGAGTGTAACACACAGGGGGAAGGTACGTTCGTCCATTAGCAGTGCATGTCGGTGCTAACTCAGGCCTAATGTCCATATCAGCCAAGTCAAGCCGTGCGTTCACGCCATCCTTTGTTTTATCATGAATATTCAGTAAGAGACCAATCAAGCTGTCGCATACATTCTTTACTACGTGCATGATGTCGATGCAGTGTCGAACATCTAGGTACTCCCAATAAGGTAAGTCCCAAAATATTGATCGCTTCTTTCAGGTGTTCTTCTCATGAGCCCTCAATTTACGTCCCTTTCTGAGGACAACATCTAAATCCTTAACCATATCATAAACCTCGTGTCCCCTTAAATGCCTTGGAGTTGAACCGTCTTCCTTCTCTCCGTCAAATTGTTTCTTTATCTTGAGGTATGGGTGAGCCCTCCGAAGGAACCGGCGGTGACGCATGTAGACGGTTTTGCGTGAGTGTTTCAGCCACACACTCTCGGTACCATCTAAACAGTGAGTACAAGCTTTGGCACCTTTTGTACTATGACCCGATAGGTTACCAAGTGCAGAATAATCATTTATGGTGCAGAACAATAAGGAGCGCAGAGTGAAGTTCTCTCGTTTGTATGCATCTCATACATGTACCCCTTCATTCCACAGTACTTTTAGATCTTCCACCAACGGTGCTAGGAACACATCAATATCATTCCCAGGTTGTTTTGGCCCTTGGATAAGTATCGACAGCAAAATATACTTTCGCTTCATACACAACCAAGGAGGAAGGTTATAGATGCAGAGAGTCACGGGCCATGTGCTATGTCGGCTGCTCATGCTACTGAAAGGATTCATTCCATCTGTATTCAGTCCAAACCTTATATTCCTTGGTTCTGCACCGAAGTCTGCAAAACTCCTATCGATGTTTCTCCATTACACGAAATCAGTAAGGTGTCTTAGCATTCCATCCTTCTTGCGCTCCTCCGAGTGCCAACGCGGCAGTTTTGCCTCTTTTGGATTTGCAAAAAACCTTTTCAAACGGGGAATTATAGGAAAATACCATGACACCTTAGCAGAAGGCCCTTTCTTCGCCTCTATTCCTTCGCCATCATCTGATTGATTGTTACGTTTGTATCGGGATGCGTTGCACACCGGACATACATGCATGTTTGCATACTCTTTTCGGTAGAGGATACAGTCGTTTGGACATGCATGTATTCTTTCTACTTCCATTCCCAATGGACAAAGAACCTTCTTGGCTTTATACGTGATTTTAGGCAACTTATTTCCCTCCGGAAGCATGTCCGCTAAAAGACCAGCAGCGCCGTGAAACTCTTGTCGGACCAACCGTTGCTTGCCTTCAATTTCAACAGTTCAAGCACGGCCGACAACCTCGTGTACTTGCAGCACGTGAACAAAGGTTTCTCCGAGTCCTCCATCAAGCCCCGGAATTTAACATACTCTCTCTTATCATAGTACTCTTCTACATCGCGAAGCATCTGATCCAGATTATCATCATGCAACCTATCCGAATCCGAATCACAATCGACATCATCCGGCGGCATGTCATTCACTTCACCGGCGATGTCATCCGGCGGCATATCATTCACTTCACCGGCGATGTCATCCGGCGACATTTGATCATTGACTTCGCCATGACTGGTCCAACACGTATAACCCTTTTTGAAACCCCTCTGAATCAAGTGCGCTTCAATTTGCCCTCGATTCTTAAACATCTTTAAATTCTCGCAGTCAGTGCATGGACAGTACATATATTCCACCCCCTTATTCAAAATATCCTCCTCGGCAGCTCTTGTAAAAGCAGACACGCCATTAATTTACTCTTCACTCACACGGCTCGTGGCATACATCCAGCTTCGGTCCTACGTTACGTACATATATAACAACTTAGTATTAAAAATTAAATTAACTAATTATTACTACATATATACCGGCCATATGTATTATATTGAGGCTTAATTTGCTACCTCAATTCATATTATAAACACAACAGCCATTATATAACCAACAATTTTGCAAACCATCTTCAATTAATAACACTCACCAATTACTTAGATCTAAATTGTAATGCATGCAAAGAAAAAATAAAATTCATTACTAACCATATCTAGAGCAACCAGGAAAGTATAAATCTTCAAAGCTCAATATCTGCCTCCTCCCACCAAATTAACTAGCCTGAAATTGCCAAGCTTGCCTCCTGAGCGAAAGAGTAAAGCACCAGCTAGATCTGGATCGAAATGAAGACAGATGCGGTCTGAGCAGCGCAATAAATGCCTACTGCCATTATCACAGACAGTTTTTAATAAAAAAAACGTCTGTGATAATCTGGGATTACCACAGACGGTTTTTAATACAGACCGTCTGTGATACTAAATTATCACAGACGGTTCATCGTTAAGAACCGTTTGTGATACTCGTTTTCTCCGACGCCGCCAACACAGACGGTGTCTAAATTAAAACCGTCCATGTTAGTGTTGGTCACAGACGGTTTTGTAAAACCGTCTGTGATTGGCCGTCTAGTATTAGGCTTCCTGTAGTAGTGGATGAGTGAGCGGTAGCAACGTGAAGCTGACACATGGCGCCTGCAGCTTCGCCATCATGCGGGGTCGCCTACCACCCGGCCACCATGCGTCTTCCAGCATGTCACCTGGCCACCATGCAGCAGGTAATTAAATCGGCTAATTAGCCAACTGAATTACCTACCTTAATTATTATTTTATATTACTATTTCTTAATTGTTTTAAATATAGCAAATAAGCTCCAAAAAAATACAAAAATTTACATGCAACCTCCCAACACAAACATACTTCATTGTATAATTTTTCTATAATTTTATCCAGTGTGAATGTGGCTTGAAAATTCATAAAGTTATGTTATTTGTAGGAGATGTTACATATAGCAAATGAGCTCTAAAAATTATGAAATTTTATGTGTAGTCTCCTAACATTGTCAAACTAATTATGTAATTTTGTCAAATTTTTATGTGTTATAAATTTATTATATTAATTCATGTTCATTTAATTGTAATTAGCGATATGCGATGCTCATTTAATTAGCGTTTGAAATCTTAGGCCGCACGGTCACCATGCAGCAATTATCTTTTATAGTGTGTGAGCTTTCGTCTTCGCACATATGTCGGCCCATTGCTGCTTCCCCCTTTCCCCTACTTCCTTCGCATAGTTGTCAATGTGTCTATGCAGAGTTTCACTCGTACGGTTTGGACATGAATTATGGTGATCTTTGGTTGGATATGATGCAATGGGCCCCAACAAGGACTCGAAGATAACTGCGAAGTGACACCAGTAGTCGCGACGCTTCCAGAACGATATGGATGTCAGCCAACGTACCAGCATTAGCCACACAGTAAAATGCAGGATATGCAAGACTTCCGAGCACTCAATGAAGGATTACCCCACCAGACCGAACTTACCTGGCCACCATTCGGTGTCGTGATTTCATGTATTTTTTGTTTATCGAATTAATTCATATTTGTAGCAATTCAAAATGTACAATTTTATGTGGTGGTAATTGGCAATTAATCAATTGATTACTTAAATGATTAACTCCGTAATCTATTATCAAATGTGATTATTTATGGCAACCGCAATAACATGTCAACCATTTTGTTACATGATTGAGGAGATTGAAAATAACCGCGTACAACAGGGAAGAACCGTGGTACAAGCATCTTCAGGTGTGCCTACTGGTAGAACGTGCCTGTCGCTACCCACATGGAGTATTGCAAAGGGGGGCACCTCGAAGTGGCCGACCGTCGTTGTAGTGGCACATACATGTGCAGCTAGGGTTCACGTAGCAAGACGTAGGATCGTAGGAACTTCCCATGTTTGTGACTTCCTCATTGCCCCTCTCCAAGACCTGCATAACTGTGTCCTCCCTGTGTCTGTTTCGGCCATACCGATGGGAGACAAAAGTTGACCTGGAGACGTGCTGATAGGGAGCGTGAGGCTTGTGAGGAGGAGCGCGAGAGCAAGCGCGAACTGGCGGCCAAGGCCAGCGTGGCCGGCGATGACTACAACGCCGATCTTGCGAGGAAGGGCAAATGGCCATGATCAATGCAGTAGTTTGACCCTCTTCGTCCAGATGTGTACCATCTTTGGTTCCTTAGCCTGTATGCCATATCACCCCCTTATCGGATCAATTGTTGTTTTGTTATCGTTTTTGGCGCTCCACCTGCACGGGACTCGGGCGTGCCAGCATTAGTCGAGCAAAATTTATAATATATAAAATTCCTAAAAAAATAGACAATTAGGACGACTGTGCCGGAAGGCTGCACATAAAAATTCATAATTTTTTGAGCTCATTTGTTTTATGTAACAACTCCTACAAAGAACATAATCATATGAATTTTTGAGCAAGATTCACACCGGATAAAATTAAAATTACACAATGAAGTAAGCTATGTCGGGAGACTATACGTAAAAATTTGTAATTTTTGAGCTTATTTTCTATATTTAAATAATTTAAGTAGTAATATAAAATAATAATTAAGGTAGGTAATTAAGCTGGCTAATTAGCCGGCTTAATTACCTACCGCATGGTGACCAAGCGGCATGCTGGGAGGCACACGGAGGCCAAGCGGTAGGCCACCTGTTGCACGATGGTGGGGCTCCAGGCGCCATGTGTCAGCTCCATGCCGCTGCCACCTGGTCACCCTGTGGCAGAAATGCCATTTTTGCCATTCTCACATGCATATTGATATTTTTATAAATACAGGTTCAAATAGTGCCATATGTGCTAACAATTCCAGATGTGTCTATCAGTGTATGCTTGCAGAGGATGTGTAGCCAGATTCCTTGTTTCAAATAATGTGTAGCCGAATTCAACGTGTAAAGAGGAGAGTTTTTGGCCGAAATAGCAAAATTTGAAACGTGATAAGCCGAAATAACACCCTCATAGCCGTAATTGCAAAAATGACACTCTCGTCCACACGGCCACTGTACGGGATTAGCCACGGTCCGACACATGGCACCAATCCCGCATGACCACCGTGTAGATCAAAGTGTCATTTTTGCAATTGCGGCTACGAGAGTACCATTTTGTTAATACTCTTAATTCATATCATTTTGTTAATACTCTTAATTCATACATCCATCTGCTTATGTTAAAGGAAACAAATCAAATTTCATAAGTCCATGCTTTGGCATTCATGTATGCGGACCAATGACTAGCTTAATTACTGGAATGCTTCTACTCAAACGCAAGTATACATAAAACATTTGACATGGAAAAGAGGCAGAGAGAACTTGTACAGCCGGCTGATGAAGGCATGATTGTTTGGGGCACGCCACCCGCACGATCTAAATCGGACGGTACGTAGCTGGATGGACGGCAAATCAGCAACCGCATGCAATGATGCACCGACGACTCAAGAGTCACAGGGCGAAGCACGCATGCATGCAGCATAAGCTAGGTGCAAACAGATTTCACCGCCTCTTCGTCAGGATCTGCAGCAAAATCTCGTTGAACGTGTCGACCGGCCCGGGCATGCAGAAGTGGAGGCAGTCAGTCTGCATCCGCTCCGGCACGCCGTTCGCGAAAGGGTCACGGTGCATGTACGGCCCCGGGTGCCCGTCCGGCCGCATCGCCGCTAGCTTCGTCACGTCCAGCACCTCGAACCGCACCCCATCGCCGTTCCTCGCCGCCGCGGCCTCCACCTCCTCGAAGACGATGCTCCTCAGCTCCTTCTCAATGTTGCCCAGCTCCTTCTCCCCCTCCTTGTACGGTTCCTTCTTAACGCACGCTGTGGGGTCGTCGATCGGTTTGCCTTCGAAGTGAGTCGGCGAGAAGGTGGCCGACACCACGGTTCGTGGCCGGCCGGAGCTCAGCCGCTCCACCGACATCCGGTACGCCTCCCGGAACGGCGAGACGAAGCCGATGTCGGTGTGGTTGAGCTCAGGGTGGAGGTGCACGCCGATCACTTCGCTGCCGTTGTGGTAGACCGCCGGGTTCCAGAACCAGTGGCCGGCGGCGAGCACCACCACGTCCATCATGTCGGCGTCGCCCGCCCACCGGTCGCCGAGCGCGTCGAGGTACACCAGGTTGTAGGGCATGCTGTACTCCTCCGACTTGCCCGTGGCCCTGGCGAGGAACGGCGCCCAGTACACGGACACCGTCACGCCGTGCGATGGGAAGGCCCATTGCCAGAACTGGCGCTTGTAGGGCTCGGGGTCCCGGTAGACGAGGCGGTACGGGAAGGCCGCGCTGAGGAGGCAGACGAGGGACTCGGCCTGGTTCCGCGCCATCGAGTCGCCGACGAAGGCCACGTGCTTGCCGCGCACCGCAGAGAGGAACTCCGCGGCGTCGAACGCCGGGAGGCGGCACCCCTTCGGCTGCCACCGCCAGTCGAGGTAGCCCGTGTCGGGGCGCCCGTTGCGGATGCAGTCCTGGGCTTCCTTGACGTTGCATTCCGTGCCGTTGTACCGCCGCGCGTGCCCCGGCGCCCACACCCACTGCCCCTCCGAGTAGTCGCAGCTCTGCCTTCCTATCCTGAAACAAATCAAAGAACAGCACATACGTAAACGACGACACATAAAACCTACTAATATTATACGCGTTCATGCAAATTAAAACAAAACCAACTCACGAAATTGTGAACATTTACATACCCCGATGAGAAGTAGGAGTATGTGCCATTGAAGTAGTGGAGCAGAGGAGAGAACACTGTTTCTTGAACGCCGGGAGGGGAGCAGCAGAGGTGGTGGAGGAGAGCCAGGGAGAGGAAGGCACAGGCAAGCCAAGTGCATGCGGTTTTGGGCAGGAAATAGCCAGGTTTTGTGCTCTGGGGAGACGATGGCTTATGGCTGTGGTGATGCAGTGGCTGGCACGCTCCCATCTCGAGCAAGCTAGCTCTAGCACGGGCAAGCCAGTGAGGTTGATTCTTGTAAGGACGATGGTATTATATAGGAGTGGTATAAGGCTGATCAGTTGATGCTGGACGGCGGATTAATTACGGGAAGCAACTGGAGCACGGCACCCAACGGTACAGGGGATTCATGAGTTTCAAAAACTGTAACTTGAGAGGTTAATTATAAGAGTTTCAGAAAAATGGAAATTGATGTCTACAGACCATGTTCCCAGTTTCGAACAAGATTCAGGAGAGTTTCATAAAAAATTTAGGCAAGTTTCACGAAATTATCAAAGTTCAAGAAAGTTTCACAGAAGATTCGGGCAAGTGGATTGGACATAAATATCCACTAAACAAAGGCTAAAATAATGTCAGAAGTGGATTGGATTTTGTACCGGTAACAATGGTGTTGACTGCTGAAGCAGCTGGCCCTATCCGTTCAGAGGGGTGAGTTCACGCTTCAGTGCTGGCGGCGGCAGCGGGTGTTGGCTGGTCGCACGGGTCTGGACACGGCCACCGCAAGTATTCTCGGCCTCCCAGCCGTGGCGCCGCAACATATGGATCCTCGGCGATGAGAACGGCTTTCGTTCTTGGCAGCGGGGGAGAGATGTGACTCGGCGGCCGCGGCGACTGACAGAGTTCTCTGCTGTGGCCCGGACAGCAGGGGTTCACGCCTTCTCGCTACGTGACAGGGACGGCGTTGATTCTAGAAAGAAAATATTGTCAATAGGGAAGGCGTTGATTCTAGAAAGGAAATATTGTCAACTTTCTTCTTGGATGGGTATGTACGTACGACTTTTACTTACAAAATATTTTTTGAGGAAAACGGCAGTAAGAGGAGGTGTATGGCTTATCCAATTTTCCTCCTTAGGTATTCGATATTTTTCACTTTAACAGCTATGAGCAGCTAAGATGATAAAAAATTACCTTAGACTGAGAGAAAAACTACCCACAACAGCGAAAACAACCAAAACCAGCAGAACTTCTCTTGGCCGGTCTGACTACAAACACAAGGTGCGGTTGACTACCCTGGCCGGTCCGACCGCTAGGTACTTGGCCGTCTAACCGCTCCAACTGATAAAACTCAAAATTAGCATGACGTTAGTTCCATAAACGTTGTAAATTTTGATACAAGGCTCCACAGATATCAAAAACCTATTTCAACAAATGATTTTAAGAATCATTGTTAAAATTCTAACTCTTATCCATTTTAGAAAATAATGCACAAAAACCGGGTAAGAGAAGAAAACGATAATCTAGAAGAGCTTGTGCATTCTAGATTGCCAAGATGATATATGGGTTCTAAGGTATCCCAGCAAACCAAACCACCACAAGAATTAAGGTAGAAACAAGAGCAACCAAGAAATACCAAATCCACCTCCAGAAGGTAATAAAACCAAAAAGAACTAATAGAAGAAAGATTACAGCCACTCTAACCAGAAGACAAAGCCCAAGGGCATAAGTCCTAGAACCAAACACTCCTCTCAAACTCTAGGTTTCTCTCTAGTTGGCATAAGTGTTTCCTCTATATTCCTACATCTCTCTCTACCCCCTCCTTATATAGTGGAGGTTCACATCCAAACCTTAATTTTGAATACAAAGTAGATTTTATCCACTACTGACTCATGCGAACATGATAACCCATTACCCAAATGAGATTTTTTTGCTTATGCATGTATTTCAATGTGTCGTCTTCAACTTTGGCTCCAATAGTCCGAATCCGTCGTGCCTTGCCCTTGTTGGAGATACCTTGGCTAATCCGCTTAGCCCTCCACCATAGTTTTGCAAACTGCCCACTTTTTTATTTTGGGCAAATGACCACAATGCCCTTTAACCGATGTGTCACAATTCCTTAGTCTCAAACCGTCCTCACATGCAAATGAGTCCAAGTCACTTGGCACACTATATATCCCATTTGACCTTCACCATTTGTGTCTTCCATGGTCCTTGTCCATCTTGTGCTTTGATTGAGTCCAACCATCTCATCCGGGCACCATGACTTCACTGGACCTTGATTCTCCCAACCAAATCCCAGTCCTTCTCATCGTTGACAATAGTTGATTCTGGAAACACTTGCACAACAATAGACTAAGCAGACTATTTTTTGGCACAAGTTTGTTCTAACTTGACCCACATTAGTGCATAAATACATCATACAACACATATGCCATGATTCCATAGCCCTAGAACCATTCCCAACTCAATTATCAATTTTCAACTCGAAGCAACCTTCTTTGAGAAAATCCTTAGGTCAATCTAACTAAAAGCACCATGCCGGTCAGACTGCCCAGTTTGACCGCCATAGTGAAGCTAGTCAGACTGCCCATCACTTTTCCTTGGCACCCAAAAAGCCACTATTTGGAAAAAAAATACAACCACCAATATGCGACTGGTCATACCACTAGGGTCCGGTTTGATTGCTCTCCATGAGCCGATCAGACTGCATCTGACTACTTTTGCTCAGACCCAAAATGCTCACTCTAGAAAATAACTAGCGCCATAAGATGTGTGATCACACCGCAACTCGATCATATTGACTGATCATACTGTTTCTATGCACTCCTACCAAACATCCCAGAGGTCGGTCAAACCGCAGTGCTGTGGCCGGTTTGACCTCACCAACAGATCGATCACACCAGCCCAGAATATCGGTCTAACTGCCATGCAGTGGAACTTCTCCCCAAATGATACGATCATATTTTTGACAACTCAAACTCAACTCTATCGTCCTCAATGGTGTCATATACTCATCATAATCATGGAGGGACCCCCATGGTCTCACAGTTTTTTTCCTCCATATGTGCACACACACACACATATATATACATACATATATATATATATATATATATATATATATATATATATATATATATATATATATATATATATATATATATATATATATATATATATATATATATATATACACACATATACATATATATATACACATACATACATACATACATACATACATATATGTATGTATGTATATGTTCACTCTACTCCAAACTTTATAATGATAGTGGACGATGAGAAAAGTGCATGTAATTAAATAGTGTAAATTATGTTCACATGTGCCATAGTTACTCTTATTTTGTTTAATTATATTTCCCCCTGTTTCTCATGCCCCCTTATAAGTTGAGTAGTGAATGATATATCATCCTAGAATATGAAGTTCATAAAATACCAAAAACTGCAAACACATGTATCATAGCCAGGGGTGATTCTCAGTTGTTGGATTTGAAGTGAGCGTTCTAGATATATTGCTACAATAATTTTGCTATAGTAGAAAACAATGTTTTGCTACAGTGGTTTTTTGGTACAGTCAATTGTTATCGTGTTTTGCTACTGTTTGCTACGGTTCTATGCTTTCTCTCAGCATTTTAGTGTCATCGGTCTCTACCTTTGTTGTTACGGTTCCACGTTTCCCTGACGCACAATATTTTATTTTTCATGTTTGAACACCAAGTATAAAAAGATTGGTAATACCATATTCCTCGTGAAATATAATATTGTTTATTTTTTAATAACATAGTTAGAAAGAAAACATCCGGATGGTATTTATCAATACCCACATTGTAATGCCATAGTGTAATAAAAATTAGTGGTTGCACCGGGTTTACTTAGTGGTCAGTTGAACCCTTGAATAAGTGTGTAATCTCTCTCAGAAAGAAAGTAACAACGCCTGCATTCTCGCACAAGAGCTCTTCCTCTGTATCCTCTCTGTACCTTCTCTGTTATCTCCACAAAACCAAAAAATTACTGACCCACTATAGCAAATTCGGGACAATATATTTTGTGCAGGTTCTAAAGACTATACAGAAGGGAAATCAAGGGAGATTTTCCTACATTTGGTATCAAAGCCAGGATGACTCTAAAGAGACCAAATACAGAGGAGTCCATTTGGCAGCCTGTTCAACAGTATGACACGGTGAGCGGGATGTCAGACATTAGTGGAAGCAGAAGCTCTTTAGGTGGAGGAGGGGCATCCTAGGCTCATGTCCACTTCTGACAAGAGGAGGGAATTACTCCATGTGGGCATTACGCATGCGCTCTTTATTGGATGCTCAAGGTGTCTGGGAATCGGTGATGCCAGAAGAACCATGGTGGATCGCAAGAAAGATAAAATGGCATTGTCAGCCATACATCAGGCACTCAGTAATGAGCTCCTGATGCTAGTGGTAGAGAAGAAGACGGCAAAGGAAACATAGGATGCACTGAGAACACTCTATGTTGGTACAGAAAAGTATCAGAATGCCCAGATGCAGCAGCTTAGAGGGGAGTTTGAAGCTCTCATGATGAGCAACACAGAGGCCATTGATGATTTTGTCAGTAGACTATCAGCTGTGGTGAATCAAATGTGCACCCTTGGACAAAAGGTCAAGGAACGATGCATTGTCGAGAAGCTGCTCAGAGTTGTGCCGTCCGAGTTCTTCCTAGTTGCTTCAAATCTGGAGCAGTTTGGGGACCTCGAGACAATGCCGTTAGAAGAAGCTATTGGTACTCTCAAAACCTATGAGGTGAGATTGAAAGGGTATAATCATGGGACTGAAGATCAAGCCCTTCTCACTCGATCTGAGTGGGATGCAAGGTTTCAGAGAGACACCTCCTCACAAGGGCGCAGGCGAGGGCGTGGTAGAGGAAGATGCCGTGGCTGCAGCCATAGATGAGGTAGGGGCAAAGGAGAAGGGAAGCAAGGTAGCATTACACCACGACAGGAGAAACCAAAGAAGAAGAAATCTCACATCAAGTGCTTCAACTACCAAAACTTTGGGCATTATGCAAATGAATGTCATTTGGAGAAGGAGGATAAGGCCTTTGTAGTTGAGGCAAGTGAAGGTCATCAATCTGCCTTACTCATGGCCATTTGAGAAGAACTTGAAGAAATTCTGCATCAAGGAGTTGAACATGCTGATTTCTGACAATGATATGTGGTATCTAGACACATGAGCCACTAATCATATGTCAGGCTTCAGGCATGTATTCCACACATTGAATGAGAACAAGGTTGGCAAGGTAAGGTTTGGAGATGGCTCAGCTGTAGAAATACAAAGCATTGGGACTATACTGATTCAGTGCCAAGATGGTGAGAGAAGGCTCCTGAATGATGTGATGTACATTCCAAAATTGAAGACAAGCATTCTCAGTTTGGGAAAGCTTGAAGAGAGAGGCTGTGACATCAATATGTCAGTAGGGAAGCTGAGCATATATGATAAGCTTGGTAGCCTCATTGTTGAGGTAGAGAGGAATCATCGAAGACTGTATCTCCTGAAGCTCCACACTATGGAATATTCCCTTCTCACCGAAGAACACCCTGAAACTTGGCTGTGGCATGAAAGGTGTGGGCATCTAAATTTTCGTGACTTAAGAAATTTGTCCAAGAGAGCATTTGCACATGGGTTGCCAGAGATATAACTCCCAAACTGAGTATGTCAATGCTGCATTGTAGCAAAACATGCTAGAGTCCCATTTCCAGTAGCAACTTCCTTTAGAGACAATAAGGCACTAGAGCTGCTTCATGGGGATATTTGTGGCCCTAGAACACCTGCTACAAAAGGTGGTAGCAATTACTTCTTGCTACTGGTTGATGACTGTACAAGACTCATGTGGATGGCTATGCTCAAGCATAAAGTGATGCACTGGATGCTTTCAAGAGATTCAAGGCTGCAGCAGAAAAAGAAAAGGAGCTATGCATTAAGGAGTTCAGGACTGATAGAGATAGGGAGTTCATCTCAGGATTAGGGAGGAATATGTTAGTAATAATCCTATTAATGTTTATATTTTTCATCATGTTTGTTTTTCCTACTCAGCACGTTGTGTGCTGCTGCATATGCACGTTTACTTACTTCAGTTAACAGCTCAGTCCGATTCAGAGGGAAGGACTGAGTTGTGCGGGGTTTACTTAGTGGTCAGTTGAACCCTTATTTAGCATGTAATCTCTCTCAGAAAGGAAGTAACAACGACTGCATTCTCGCACAAGAGCTCTTTCTCTGCATCCTCTCTGTACCTTCTCTATTTTCTCCACAAAACCGAAGAATTACTGACCCACTATAGCAAATTCGGGACAATCTGTTTTGTGCAAGTTCTAAAGACCTAACGGAAGGGAAATCGAGAGAGATTTCCCTACACGGTCGAGGAGGTGCACGTCGAGCACCTTGCTGCCATTGTAGAAGGTGCTCGGGTTCCAGAACCAGTGGTCGGTGCTGATCACCGCCACATCCATTGTGTCGGGCGTCGGCTGACCACTGCTCGGCGTTGAGGTACACTGAGTTGTAGGTTAGGCTGTAGTCCTCCGACATGCCCGTGGCCCGCGCCAGGAACGGCGTCCAGTACACAGACACTGTCACATTGTGTGACGGGAAGGCCCAATGCCAGAATTTGCACTTCCGGGGCTCCTCGTCGCGGTACACGATGCGGTATGGGAACGACACACCGAGGAGGCAAACGAGCGACTCAACCTGGTTGCGAGCCATCGAGTCGCCGATGAAGGCGACGTGCCTGCCGCGGTGTCAAAGGCCAGGAGGTGGCACTCTGCCGGCTGCCACCGCCAATCGAGGTAGCCGATGTCCGGACGCCTGTTGCGGACGCAGTTCTCGCTGTCCTTGACGTTGCACTCCGTGCCGTTGTACCGCCGACCGTGCCCTGCCGCCCACACCCACTGGCCCTCCGAGTAGTCGCAGCTGCTCCCTCCTGCAACCAAAGCATAAAACACACGTACACAAGAGGCGATGATGTTGTGTCCGTACACGAAAAAGCGAAAGCTAGCGAGTTAGAAAATCAAATGTTTGCCGCAAGGATCACCTCCGATCCCTTCATGTTAATTTATATACTTGAGTACACGGATTGGAATTACAAGAGGAGATTACATTGCATAAGAAACGGAACCGGACTCTCAGAGTCCAGAGATGACACAACTCCTATTTTCGGAAGATGTACAGTAACCTCAGGGAAACTGCTAAGCGGACGGGATAAGGACACCTACTCCGTTTCTAATCTTAAGACTCCAGCACAAAACAATAACTGAACTATCCTCAAAACTCAGATTTCTAACACTCCCCCTCAATCTCAACCTGCCACAAGATTGAGATTGTGGTATAGTTTCTGCAAATTATGTTTATGTACAGCTTTTGTAAAGCCATCAGCGATTTGATCTTTTGAAGCAATAAATCTGACCTCCAACTCTCCTGATGCAACCTTCTCTCTTACGAAATGAAAATCTATCTCAATGTGCTTCGTTCGGGCATGAAAAACCGGATTAGCACTTAGGTATGTTGCACCTAAATTATCACACCAAAGTATAGGTTTCTGATTCAGGGGTATCTTCAGTTCTTTCAGCATGGACTGCAACCAGAACACTTCGGCTGTTCCATTTGCCAGAGCTTTGTACTCTGCCTCGGTGCTTGAACGTGATACAGTCGGTTGCTTTCTAGAACTCCAGGAGATTAGGTTATTACCAAGAAATACTGCATAACCTCCTGTTGATCTTCGATCATCTGAGTCTCCTCCCCAATCTGCATCTGTAAACACACTTAAGCGAGAGACTGTAGATTTCCGGAACAACAGATTTGTGTTGACTGTCCCCTTGATGTACCTTAGAATTCGTTTAACTGCTTCAAGATGTGTGTCTGTAGGCTCTTGTAGAAAACGACAGACTTGATTGACTGAATAGGAGAGATCGGGTCTAGTCAGAGTAAGATATTGCAATGCTCCTACAGCACTCCTGTACTTAAACACTTCATCTCCTTTTAGAAGCCGGCCTTGTGCCTTAGACAACTTCTCACCAGCTACCATAGGTGTTGATACTGGTTTGCATTCTGCCATATTCATGCGTTTGAGCAAATCACTGGCATACTTGTATTGACTTAAGGTTAATCCGTCTTTGGTTTGAGTGGCTTCTAATCCCAGAAAGTAGCTGAGTTCTCCAAGGTCTTTAACTGCAAAGTCGGCAGTTAATTTTTGTAGTAGATTTTCCACAGCTTGACTGCTTGATCTGGCAATAATTATGTCGTCCACATACACAAGTACATAAATAGTTATTCCCTGTTTTTGAAAGATAAACAAGGAAATGTCACCTTTTGATGCCTCAAAACCTAGCTGTTGCAATTTATCACGTAGTTTTGAATACCACGCTCTCGGCGCTTGTTTGAGACCATATAACGCTTTCTGTAATCGACAGACATGCTGAAGCTGAGATTTATCTTCATAGCCCGGTGGCTGTTCCATATATACTTCTTCATCTAAATCACCGTGCAAGAAAGCATTCTGCACATCAATCTGTCGCAAACTCCACCCGTTTGATACTGCAATGGATAACACTAAACGTACTGTGGCTGGTTTGACAACCGGGCTGAAGGTATCTGAATAGTCTATTCCATATCGCTGTGTGTATCCTTTAGCTACTAGGCGTGCCTTGAGGCGATCAACGGTGCCATCAGCTTTCTGCTTGACTTTATAAACCCAGCGACAGCCAACTACATTTTGTCCTTGAGGCTTGATTCTGGCTTGTCAGGCATGATTCTGGCTCCTGAAGACCAACAGTAGTCATAGGCATTGAATCTGCAGTTGTAGGTGATGACAATGGTGACTCATTTTCTGCTGTTGTCGATGGCTGTGATGTTCCTGTCGATGAAGACAATGGTGTAGAATTTCCCCCTGCATCCAAGTCAGAGACTCCATCGGCCTCATCTGGATTAGTCAAAGATGAAGTAATATTCCGTATGTGATCATCTTGTATCTGTGGCTCAAGCATGGGAAAGACTGAGGCAATAGTATAGGAAGGAGGTGGAGATTGTTTATTGTCAGTAGTGTGGGCAAACGGAAACACAGTTTCATCAAAAATAACATCTCTTGAGACATAAACACGCCCGGTTGTTCTATCTAAACACTTGTAGCCCTTATGCATACTGCTATAGCCAAGAAACACACATTGTTTTGATCGAAAATCCAGTTTGTGAGAATTGTAAGCTCGGAGATGCGGCCAACAGGCACAGCCCACAGTTTTAAGAAGCTTGTAATCTGGCTCAATATGCAAGAGGCGGAACAATGGAGTTTGATTATCAATTGTTCGACTGGGTATCCTATTTATGAGATAACAAGCTGTAAGAATTGCTTCATCCCAAAAACGTAATGGCAAACAACCTTGAGCTAGCAGTGCAAGAGCTGTTTTAACGAGGTGGCGATGTTTTCGTTCGGCTGTACCGTTTTGTTGGGATGTATGTGGACATGACACACGATGATTAACTCCTATATCTTGGAAATATCTATTGAGTTTATGATATTCGCCACCCCAATCTGTTTGAATGTTGCGAATTTTGGTCTCTAGCTGTCGTTCAACTAGTTTTTGAAACTTGTAGAACATTTGCTCAACATCTGACTTTTGTTTGAGGAGATAAACCCAACAGAATTTGGTGAAATCATCCACAAAACTGACATAATATTTATATCCTCCAACAGATAAAAGGGCCGGCCCCCACACATCAGAATGAACCAACTCAAGAGGAGAAGTTGATACATGATCTGAACTATGAAAGGGAAGCTTATGTGACTTAGCTTGTTGACAAGCATTACAGATACTGGACTCTTTATTTGAAAGAAAATCTATGTTGTTGGATTCTAGAACTGACTTAACTGTGGATGATGAGGGATGTCCAAATCTTCTATGCCATTGATCCATGGACGCTTTCGCAACCGAGAGGCCATGTCGCAGCACAGAAGGATTCTTGACTGGGATAGGATAAAGACCTCCTTTGCTTCTACCTTCCAGAAGAACTTCCTTCGATATTTGATCCTTAACATAGAAAGAGTCCGGGTAAAATTCAACATAAGCATTGTTATCTTGGGTAAGTTTATGGATAGATAAAAGATGTTTGTTTAGCTTTGGGACATGTAAGACATCTTTAAGAGCTAGTGGTTTTGAGCCATAGATAAAAGATTGACCAACATGCGAAATTTGCAAACCTGTGCCATTAGCGACTTGAACTTGATCTTTTCCGCCGTAGCGCTCATGCACAGTCATGCGCTCTAGATCGTTTGTGAGATGATCTGTGGCTCCGGAATCAGCATACCAGTTCGTATCAACATTATAGCCTCCAGTTATGGCAGACGACCCAACATGATTTGTTTGTTCTGCGTAGGTTTCATCATACCGATACCAGCATCGGAGTGCCTCATGTCCAATTTTGTGGCAGATCTGACAAACTGGTTTGTCATTGTCTTGCTTTGTGCTCCGGTTTCCATTATTGCGTGTTGATCCTCGTTGACCATCAGGTGTTCCTCGTCGTCCACGGCCTCGTCCATAACCGCGACCACGTCCACGATTCATGCGTGAAGCATTGTTCGCCGAGGAGCCATAATTTTGCACTTCTTCTGCTTCTTTTTCTAGCTGTGCTTCATAACTCAGGAGATGTGAATACAGATCAGTCAGAGTAACCTGTGTGGGACGAACATTGAGGGCTGTGATGAGCGGATTGTAGTCAGATCCAAGTCCAGCCAGAATATAGGCAATCATCTCGCCATCGCTAAGAGGCTGCCCAATAGAAGTCATCACATCCCCTAGTGTCTTCATCTTCTGAAAGTACATTGCTGCAGAGAGATCTTTCTTCTTCATGGTGACTAGTTGAATTCGAACTTGAGTCACCCTTGCTTGGTTTTGGGACGCAAACATAGTGTTTAACGCCTGCCAAACCTGCGCTGCTGTGGTCAAGAGTATTACCTGACCAAGAATCTCTTCTGTCATGCTTGCAAGGAGTCCGCTTAGGACAAGTTTGTCTTGGATGAACCACCGAGTATACTCAGGATTCACAACTTCAATGGCGTTTGCGCCTGTTCCTTGCACAATCTTTCCTGGTGGCGCAGGGACGGTTCCATCAACATGGCCATACAGTTGTTGGCCGTGAAGAACGCAGTCAACCTGGGCCTTCCAGAGGAGAAAATTTCCTCTATTGAGCTTGACGGTAATCAAACTGCTGAAGTTGATTGGTGGCGGCGGCGCAGAAGATGCAACTATGGCGTTAGCGTTAGCATCTGGGAGATTAGGAAGAAGAGACATGGTGGCTCTGATACCAAGTTAGAAAATCAAATGTTTGCCGCAAGGATCACCTCCGATCCCTTCATGTTAATTTATATACCAGAGTACACGGATTGGAATTACAAGAGGAGATTACATTGCATAAGAAACGGAACCGGACTCTCAGAGTCCAGAGATGACACAACTCCTATTTTCGGAAGATGTACAGTAACCTCAGGGAAACTGCTAAGCGGACGGGATAAGGACACCTACTCCGTTTCTAATCTTAAGAGTCCAGCACAAAACAATAACTGAACTATCCTCAAAACTCAGATTTCTAACATAGCGTCCCATGAGGGTTAATTTAGAGTTTCTACTATCTTTGAAAAGTTGTCAAAAGTTATATGTTAATTTTATGATGAGATATCAATATCTCTTAGTATCTTTTAAATATGGTGAAAACTCTAATCACAAGGAGGATCTTTGAAGCTAGCTAGCCAGCACAAGGGAATTGACCTTCGGACTGGAGAGTGAGGACTGATTACAGTTCAGTCACGATTTCAGCGGGCGACTGCATGTGTTCCTGGGCCCTGGCATGCACGGAAACAGCGGAGGCGCTGAATTGAAGCTTCTCTCCGTTTTTCAACATTCCTGATTTTTTTTTTCGTGAAACGGAAATCCTTTGTGTTAATACTCCACCGGCCGTATTTGCACCAACTATAACAAATTAATTTATTACCCATTAATCTTTCAAGGTGCAATTTGATCTGCCTTTCACACTGCAGACAGCCCCGTAAGCCGTGTACACAATTTGACAAGTAGTAAAAAAGAAGTTGCACACGTGAAAGAGTAAGTCCCAATCAGGGGCAGAGCCAGCCTATTTTAGAAGCCTAGATAGATAGGCTGGCTTACTCGAGGGACCGGCCCCGCTCATTTTAGTTTATGACTTATTTTTTACTATTCATAAATTTCGTCTTTTTTTAAACTATTAATTTTTTTCAGTTTTGTGCCGGTTTTTTTTCCCGGTATTCGTTCGTGTTGTCCATAATGAGCTAACATATTTTCTTATCCTTAAATTTTTTTTAAATTTAATTACGCTAAATAAGCCACCTTTAAGTACAGTAAAATTTCAACCGCTACCGTGCAATTTCAGTCATAAACCACAGTTTTTCAGTCCAACCAAGCTGGAGCCTTCAATGGCTGCTGGTGGGTTTAACGGCTGATCTGAGTCTAGACAACCGCTTAGAGTCAGCGGGCCTTGGCTCCGCCCCCTGATCGCATTCTATAGTTGCAACCTGCAAGAAGCAAGCCCTGTCCGGCGCTATAGAGGCCATGCTCTCTTGCGCCGGAGCGCGGTCAATCGCGAACTCGACAGAATCTTAATAATCCTCGAGATTTGGAAGGAGGAAACTGAATTCATGCAACTAGCTATTGTCAATTGCATTTTACTCAGTGTGCGTCTGAAGAATGGCTGGAGGATCGAGCTTAGTCCTCGAAAACTAACGGGTACCAGATCTCGAGGTGAGTGGAGTGAGCAGCGTTGTAGATTGTGGCGACGCAGTAGATGTGCCCAGGTCGTCCTTGGGGCGAGCCCAGCTGGCCGTTGATTTACGTCGAGGAGTTCTTTCTCTGTCAACAAATGATACAATTTCAACACACAGTGCATCGTCTAATCTTGCTCACGTCAGCTCAAATTCATGCATCAGGTCACGTCATTTTAGTCGTGTGAATTGACTAATCAAGTTAATTTGTATTCAATGATGCCATCGCGCCACCCTAAAATATGTTAATCGCACCTTGGAGGCTGAAGTAGATACTATGGGATGAAAAAGTAGGAGTGCAATTGGAGCGGATACAGACAGATATCGTTTATCTTATATCCTATTTCGTATTTTTTTTCTTAGGGTTAAAGTTGGACAAGAATAGTATCGGATACCCATTTCTACATTCTGTATTCGTTCTACAAGCATTCAGATGGTCGGTCAGACGGATGAAAATTATCTACTTCTTTTGCATCCCTATATAGGACATTGGATAGTAAGGATGCAATTAGAACAACCACGGAGAGACTAATCGTCGATATGTCAAAAGAAGATCACTCAATATTATTCGTTTGTTTAGATGTGGCAATACACCTATTTGTTATTTTGTTCTTAAGTAAAGTCATAACATACTTCCTCATATCACTTGACATACGAATATATATGGACGGATATCACTCATCTCGTATCTTATTCCGTATTTTTTCGTCGGAGTCGAAGTCGAACATGGATGGTGCTGGATACCCATTTACCCCTTCAGTATTCGACCCCTTCAGTATTCGCTCTGTGAGCCTTTCGTTAGATGGAAATTATCCACTTCATTTGCACCCCAATGAAGGAGAGCTAAGAAAAATGCTAAAAGAGATAAATTAATAGGGCTCACCTTAGCACTCAAAAAAAAGAAAATCTAAAGAACGGTATCCCGTTCAGACGCCATACAACGGTATACATCAGAACCGTTCGATCTGAAGTTAGGCGCACAAATCTCGGAGCCCCGCTCCTACGCCCGATGCATTCATTTTTCCACACACCACTCCATTCCCATTCCATTCAACATGCATTCCCCTTGCCACCTAGTCATTTTTGGCCCCCTGTGGCAGAGAAATTCCCCCTTTGCCCCCCGGCACAAAATTACCCCTTTGGCCCCCTCGTGCGGCCGCCGACCGCACGAACCACATGGCACGACCCCCGAGCGCACCACGCCCTCGACTACTGCTTTGACCATGATGCTGCAACCACGGCGCTTTGACCACGGCACTTCGACCACAGCACTTCGACTATGGCCCTTCAACTGCAACTAGAGAACCTCACGCAGCCGAGTGCCGCGACTGCACTCCACATAAACCTCTAGGCTAGGGTTCTGACTGCCCGTGCCACGTTGTCCTTCCTCATTGCCGCTTCGCATCCTCCTCCTCAGTCGCGCGCACAAAGGATGTGTGCGTTAGGAGCCCTAACTCACCGACTTACTCCTCCCCGACAACTGAATCCACGCGGACGAAGACGCGCTCCTGTCCGATGACTACATCCAGTGCACATAGCCCCCTCGCTAGTACTTTCTTACATGGTCGTAAACAGCAGTGGCCGAAGGCTATACGTGGTTGAATATCTCTATGTGTAGTCGAAAGCAAATGTGGTCAGAGCTTGGGTGAAAAGTGGATATGAATTATTCGTATTTTCCAGTTACCATATTCGACAGGATGTGAATATGGTATAGATTTTCCCATCCGATTAACAATTTCTATCCTATTCGTATTTGAATTCAAATTCGTATAAAAAATATGGATGCAAATATAGTATAGACTTTTACCATCCAAAATGTTATTTTATCCGGACTATCTGTATCTGTATTCATATTTGACAAAGCACTATGCATATTATATTACAATATGACTAATTAGTTGGACAATTTTTTTAATTGAACGTAAATTTGTATTTCTTTAGGTGAAGTAAATGAATTAGAATGATAAAGCGTAATTGTACAAGGATAAAATGTCATTAATGTCTTCATACTACAAAAGTTATGAGGATATCTGAATCTGACCGAATTGAGTAGTTATTCAATTTGAATTCGTATCCAGCATTTGTTTGGTCTATATTTGTATTCGACGTTTGTTCGATTTGTATTTGAACCCGAGAAAAAATATGGATGCGAATATGGTTTGAGCACTATCCGATCCATATTCGATCCATTTTCACCCCTAGTCGGGGCTACAGTGTTTTGTGTATGGTTAAAGCTACAATAGTTTGTGTGTGATCAGAGCTACAATGTTTGTGAGTGGTCGAAGCTGCAGCGTTATCTGTGGTCGAAGCTATAGTGTTTGTGTGTGGCCGGAGCTACAGTGTTTTGTTTGTGAGTGGTCGGAGCTATAGTGTTGTGTGTGTGGTCGGAACTACAGTGTTATGTGACTGGTCGGAGCTACAATGTTGGTCACTGGTCAGAGTCGAAGGCTTGGGCGGTCGGAACACCGAGAGTGGTCGGGACAGCAATGAATGACATTGGTTGAAGAAGACTAGGTTTCATCAAGGTTTAAGGGGGTTTATTGCCTGGCTAGGTTTCACGTACAAGTTTCATATCCAGTTTCATTGTGTTTCATGAGGTTTCATCAAGTTTCACTGGGCTTTATTAACTGATTTATCTAGGTTTCATGTATACATTTCATGACTAGTTTCATGTTATTTGTTGACCAGGTTCATGTTTAAGTTTTATAGTGTTTCGCGTGATTTCATCAAGTTTTAAGGGGGTTTATTGCCTGATTTGTTGGAACTAATCTTGTTGTTGTGTGTAGTCGTGTGTCGAGTACTCGTGTGTTTGAGTACTGTGTAGTCGTGTATCGAGTACTTTGTGTGTTTGAGTATCGTGTAGTTGAGTACTCATATGTTCAAGTACTATGTAGTTGTGTATCAAGTACTCATGTGTTTGAGTACTGTGCAGTCAGTGTGTCAGAGTACTGTAGCAGTCATTGTGTTTGAGTGCTACAGTAGTCATAAGCTACATTGTACTGGTTGGTGGTCATAAACTACAATGAATCGGTCGTAAGTACAGTGAACTGGTCGATAAGTACAGTGAACTGGTCGATATCTACAGTGAACCAGTCGGTACTCGGAAGACCTTTGTGGTTGAAAGACCGATAGTACTGGCTCTATGTGAGCAGTATGACCGGAGTTTCTCAGAAGAGCTACGTGGTCAAAGAAGCTGTGGTCGAGACATCGTGGTCGAAGTACCATGGTTGAAGAGCTGCGGTCGAGACGTCGTGGTTGAAGTGCTGTGGTCAAGACGCCATAGTCGAAGTGATGTGGTCATGGCGCATCGTGGTCGAAGGACTTGAAGTCGTAAGGGGTTGACTTGGTCAGGTCTGTGTGTGGTCGTAGACTTGGTCAGATTTGTGTGGTTATAAGTTGAGTAGCATTGTGTCTGCACCAGTCGTTAGTGGAGCGAGTCTTTCGGATAGTACATGGCGTGCGCAAGAATAGGTCCTAGTTGTTAGCTAGTGACCGCGCGTGTGTGTGAGGCTTATTTAAGCTATATACTTCTTGTTAAGAAACTTTGAGGCGTTGCGGGTAAATAATAGAGAAGGAAGAAAAGGCGTGCGTCACTGCAAAAGAAGCCTCTTCTGTGTTTGTTTGTCCTCCCTACTTGCGTGCATGTGTTGTTCCAAGAAAGAAAGCATGTGTGTGTTTTCTCCTAAAGAGTTGAGATTGGAGCTGATGAGTTCAGTTCCAACATGTTTTTGCTAGGTTTTATGTACAAGTTTCATGCTGTTTTATACAGCTTTATGTTCAAGTTTCGTTGTGTTTCACGAGATTTCATGTAGTTTCAAGGGGGTTTATTGACTGATTTGGCTAGGTTTCATATACACATTTCATGACTAGTTTCATTTTGTTTCATAGAGTTTCATGTTTAAGTTTCATAGTGTTTCACCAAGTTTCATGAAGTTTCAAGGGAGTTTATTGCCTTATTTGGCTAGGTTCCATGTGCAAGTTTCATAGCTAGTTTCATATTGTTTCATACAGTTTTCATGTCCAGTCTCGTGTTGAAGTTTCATATTGTTTAACCAGGTTTCATCAATTTAATTTCATGGGGGTTTATTGCCTGATTTGGGTAGGTTTCAGGTGTGTGTGTGTGTGTATATATATATATATATATATATATATATATATATATATATATATATATATATATATATATATATAACGGAGGGTATATACGTGTAGTATATGAGTATTTAAGACCATCTAGGTAGTATGAACAATTTTTCAGATGTGGTATGTACATTATATATGTGTGTGTGTGTGTGTGTATGTGTGTATGTATGTATGCATGCATGCTACGCTATTATGTGCCTGTGCATATCGAAAAGTTACTGTTGTGTGTGAGCGAAGTTACTGCTAAACACACACACACACATATATATATATATATATATATAGTATAAATAACAGGGGCACCATGGTGCCCAGGCTCCATGAGTGAGACTTTCCATCTATGAGTGAGATTTTTCATCCATGATTAAGACTTTCCATCCATGTTAATGACTTCCTTTCCATACTATTGTACTAGCACACATCTAAAAGCAATCCAAAGGCAGAGAGGCTAGGTGTCCGAGCACCATGGTGCCCCATTTTTCTTCACTTTGGAGGTCTAGACAATCCCACGACTTTTCTTACATCAGAAAAAATAAAAAAATCTAGAAATTCTTTCATTAATAGAGAGAAAAAGAGATGATTGACAATGTTTATTTTGGTAGGGTCAGATTATAACACCTAAATTAATCATATATAGATATTATAACTATTACACTTGTATAATAAGTACACCTATATTTTTTGAAGGCAATATATTTATATAACAAATATAATATATTACAATATCTAGCATTATAATTGCACAGGAAATTAAGCTAGTTTGTGCAACTACTGGATGGAGAGAGTTTTTGAATTAAAAGGAAATCGTGGTGTACAATTGCCAGCAGGCACTGGGAAACTCATGCTATTTTGCGGGCCGGTGCTAGATTTGAGTCCTGTTTTGTTGCAATCAGCCCACCGATTTCGTCGGTCCGGAGGTACAACTTAGCCTAGTACTGGTGAGGACATGCTGCCCAATTTCACCAAACTAGCCAGCCTCAGCGGGCGCTCATCCGACCCAAAGGTCCTGTCAGTTTTTTGTTGGAATAGGCCGAAATATTCGTCCACGCAGGCCCGCAGCGGCAAGAAACGCCGAGCTGCTATACCGCCCAGCTGCGGAGACGGCCCGCGGCCGAAGCGATCACCATCTCACTCCGCGGCAACTGCGCAACAAGGAATCAAATGACCCACGAAAACAGATTAGATAAAATAGTCATTAAACTATATTCGTATAAACGCATATAAATAGAAATTTGAATATTTTTTAATAGAAATATGAATATTGTAACAAATATGAATTCAAATAGAATATCTACTGAACTCGATCGGATATCTTCATAACTTATATAGTATAAAAATATTAATAATATTTTATTCTCATACTATCACGTGCGTCGATCAGTTGACATCCCTAGCTAATGGTGCGTCCGATGTGCTCGCGAAGTGACCAACGGCTTCCTGGGCTTCACCGCGCCGCGTGTTCTACTCGGGCCATAACAAGACCCGGCCCGTAACGTGGCGGAGAGGGGAGCACTGCCGCACGTGCTGCCTTCAATTTTTCTTCTGATGTCATTTAACAAAATCACCCTCTAAATTGATGTTTCGATTCCGATGACCGAGCACCAATCCCACCACTCAAAGGTCAAAATTGTCAGGGCTATTGTCAGTAAAGTAGAGAGAAACAGAATGCTCACACAATTAGGCAGTCTCAGTGGGGGTTTCATGGAGTTTCATGGGTATTAAATACGCTGACATGACACTGTATTGATGAAGAGAGAGATGATAAAAGTTCATGAGAGTAGAGAGAGTTTCATGGGGATGAAACTCTTCTGCACTGTTTCCAAAATATGGATGTGTTGGAAACTGAGACATGAAACCTCCACTGAGACTGGTCTTAGTAGTATCCCTCAACATCTGTTTTTTTTTATAAAAATAGTCCTATTCCAAAGCTCGACAGGTATAACAGATGACACATCACCTATTGTACCACCAGAGCTCGGCAGGTGCTCAGTACAGCGGTAGGGGCAGCCAACGCGGCAGGCTAGGGGAAGGCTCGTGCGTCGGTGGGCACCGCAGGACTGCCGAGCTCCCCTAGCTCAGTAGGAGCCGCTAGGAGCCGCCGAGCTACCCTGGCAGCTCTCCTACCAAGTTGACCTGGCTCGGTAGATGGTTGAGTGGCCGACCAATCAGACGCGATGTGATAAGATACGCTCGACAGTGATTCCCATGGCCTTCGGCAGGGCTTAGCGCCGCTCCCCCACACCTGCGTGCACCCTCGTGTCCCTGTTAGTTGTCAATGTCTCCCTGTGCGTATAAGATGGCTCATATCCCTCTCCGCCCTCTCATATGAAGCCGCACAGTTGAGTATCTTCCCTGCCAAGCGAGAGAGAGAGCCAAGATAGAATGCGCTTGGTAACCATATTTAGCTGGTGTATGTATTTAGTTCGAGCAAATGATATTTCATAATTAGCCATGCTAATGATGTATTAGTGGCGATAATGATGATTATTTGTAAATAGTTGAGGAAATACACATTGTTATTTGTACTATTATCATTGTTTTGCAAATTAGGAAATATGTATGTACGTATGCACATATATGTATTGCAAGTTCAATGTAATATGGCGAGAGCTTTATGAGGAGACCTTCAGGCATGTGAGAGAGTCACATGGAGTTCACCCAATGAATCAACTTGCATGCCTCCCAACCTAGAGAAATGGTCTCTACTTCATGACACCGATGGTGCGAGATACGGGATTATGATGACCAACATGTTCAATGTGTATAGCGATGTACTACAGGGTGTGCGCTCTCTCTCTCGATCACTACAATTATGGACGAGAGTTAGAACTGCACTGTTGGTTACTCCATTAGTAGAGCCATAATTGTAAAGAAGCACCTAGATGAATGGAAGTAACTCTTAGAAGTGGTGCAGGTGTATGCAGAATAGGAAATGGTGAAGCCTCATTCACACGTCGCTCGGACCATGGACTGGGTGAGGAAGAAGTTTGAGATCCATTTAAGGGAAAAGTATGTCATAGGCCATGCCAGATGCGATCGTAAACATGCATGCACCATCGACGAAGTTATGACCTACACGTGCAACAAGCCGATGCTCCTTTATAAGCCTTGCTCGTATGTCTACGCCGCGTACGCTACTTTGCCGCAATCCTCTATGTAGTACGTTTCGGTGTACTACAGAGTACTATGATATTCATTATTTGTGAAAGACTTGGAGAGCTGAATTCAACTCCTACGGGGTGGACATGCATTATAGAAACCTTTGCCTAGGCATGGAAGACGTCAGTCTTGCCGCATCTGCAACGACATTGATGACAATCAACGTTGCCAATGGGTAAGACTACAAAAGTGCAGGCTATGCAAGACAGCGGGGCACTCTATGAGGAATTGTCCGAATAGGCCTATTTCATCAGCGGCCCCATAGACATGGAGATTTGTAACACCTACACATGTGTACTCGTTCATTCTTTGTAAGGTCGACATTCCTGCAATGTATCTCTTAATAAAATAATGTTCTATGATGCAAATTTTGTGTGTTTTAAATTAAGTTCAATCATAGTGTTCTCACATTCTTTTATGTAACTTTTAATGTAAATTTTATGTGGACACTAACACATGTTTTAATGTACATTTCGTATGGACACTCACACATTCTTTTCTGTATTGTAGGGAATCGCACTCTGGCAACCGAAGCATGGCAGATAGGGTTGGAAGCTTAAGGCATGGGAAGGGACGATGGGCATGAGCTGAATTTTGATGCCATGACCTTTACTTCGAAGACACGAGCATTTACAGTTCCCTAGACTGCGATCCTCCAAGCCCTGATCTACTGTTCAAAACCAGGGAATCATATACCCCTAGAATCTCTTCCATGACTACCCACATCCCTGAGCCTTGGCCGCAATGCAAGCACAACCTTGATGTAGTCGTGCAGGTTTGTGACGACAACACACACCTAGGATCTCAATTCTTTCACTATTCTCTATTCATGGTAAGTAGTTCATTACCTATATATGCTTGCATGCATAGAACACTTGTGGTCACCTCGTCTTGCTTGTAGAAAGATAATTGTAAGCTCACCAAGTGGGTGGATTCATTGTATCCAATACCTACCTAGATTTACAACCACAAACTGCACATTCAATACCCACCTAGATTTACATCCACAAACTGCACATCCACCTAGAAGAGTTATGGGAGGAGCTTCAGACCAGGAGGACTAGCAACGACGAGCTCCACATGTAGAGAATCAATGAGAGGAACAACAAGGAGGTGGTGCACCTTGACAGCAACTATCACCTGTATTGGTGCTGTGCCAACCCGAGCTGCAAGTGCACTATCGCAACACCCAGCAATGTCCATGTCGCCTGGATGACTGCCATGACATGTGGGTTCCCTACAGTTTCACATTTTCGCCCTAGGGCAGTTGTAATTCACACCTTCGTTATGAAGTGTTATGTCAGACTAGACATAGTCATTGCTATAATTTTTTGCAATAATTTATGTGCACCACTTAAAATAGGAAGTTTGCGGTGTTGGTTCGTCTGCTCGTCTGAACTCCCCTTTGCGTCTCTCTAAAACATTTTTAACAAGAATAGATGATTTTTTTCATCTGTACCGCTAGTTATTATAAACAAAAGGGTTAAACGAGCAAATGGCCACTAGGGGCCAGCTCTTGCTGTCGAGCCAAGGCAAGAACTGCCGAGCCAGGGGAGCTCAGCTAGAGCTGCCAAGCCTGGAGAGCTTGGTAACCCTACGGGGCCCATAGGCACTAGAGCCTTCCCCTCGCCTACTGTCATGGCCGCCTCTGCCGCTGTGCCAAGCTTTGGTGACATGATAGGTGACACGTGTCATCTGTTGCGTCTATCAAACTTGAGTACGAAGCTATTTTTATAAAAATGTCTATCGAACTTGAGTACGAAACTATTTTTATAAAAATAAGTGTTTAGAGATCAAATTTGAAAAAAAATTACACTAAGTGAACACTCGAGAGAACCAGGGCAAAACTTCCTCGGAAATAATAAAAAAACTTGCGGAGGAGGTCAGGCACAAGTCCCCCAGAGCAGACAGGCCACATGCGACATCGGCACATCAGGCAGCACATGAATATCATGGCCTTTGTGCAGATATCGGCACATCAGGTAGCACACGAATATCATGGCCTTTGTGCAGATCACATAAATCACTAGTAGCACTAGTAACACATCCAAGACGAGCCAGTCATCCAGGTCCAAGATTTTCTCAGATCAGATGCTCGCAGCAATTAAGATACAAAAACGCCCATCGAAGTAGCACCGACGAAACCGTACATGCGTCCACCGGTAGTAGTATTGTAGATTGTTCGTAAGTAGAGTAGAACAGTCGTAAGTGCAGTAAATCGGTCGTAAGAAACATTAGATCGATCGTAAGTACAGTAGATCGGTCATAAGCTGCAGATCCTAGTAGGTAAGTGACATGCGTCATATTTGCATATATTTACATGCCATTTTACCCTCTTATTTTCGCATTTTGGGATGATTTATCATCATTTACACATTTTTATATATTTAATTGCTCGAAATGGACTGCTTTACACTTTTTGTGCTTTTCCACAGGCCGGCGCGATCTAGGCGCATAAACGACAAATCTGGACTGCTTCGTACAGTTGTACGCGTCGTCATGAACGCGTGGGATCAAACCGCGCTGAAAACGGAGCTCCGGAGGGGCCAAAACAGAAGTAACCAAATTGAAGGAAGGACCAAACTGTAAACCCTTGATCTTTGGAGGACTAAATCGCAAAGTTGCAAAAATCCCCATCTCCTTCCTTAAGCCGCCGCCGCCTCAACTGAACCCTAAGCCTGGCAATTCTTCTCTCCCTTGCCACCTTCTGCTTCCTCCCCCATCTTCTCCAGCCACGGTGCCGGCGAGGCCGGGCCATCTCGCCGGCGGCCGCCCCCTCTACTCATCCCGCGCCACCAACTCTCTTCCTCCGCCTACTCCCGTCCTTCTCCTCCTCCCACTATTCCAGCTCGTCGGCGGCCGCCACACCGCACCGCCACCTCACCCCACTGCCTCGGCGCCGCTCCTCCTCCCATTCTCCAGCGCCGCCCCCACTACTCTTCTCCACCGCCTCCCTTCTATTCACTGTCGCCTACTCCCTTCTCCGGCCTTACCTCGCCGGTCGCCTCCCTCCTTCCGCCGCCTTGTTGCTCCACCCGTGCGCCATCCCCTCACTGCCTCCCTTCTCCGACCACATCTCCTCTTGGTGCCGCCCCTTCCCCTCCTCTCTCGGCCGATCTTCCTTCTCTCCTCTCCCGATTCATCTCATCACCGCGCCGCCGCCACCTTCTCCTTCTCGGCTCTCCACTGCACCACCGTGCCATCCTCAACCGTGCGCCATCCCGACGCCAACGCCGACACCAGCTCCCTCCTCGGCTTCATCTCACCGACGGCCCCATCACCCCACCGAAGCCGGCAGCCTCCTGCCCATCCTCGACGCCGCCTCCAGTTCTTCCACCGGCTACCCTGCATCGAGCCCGCCTGCATCTTCTTCACCGACCGCGTTGACCCCCTCTCACCGACCTCGACGGCGACTTCTTCTGCCTCAACATCACCGGCAGTTCTTCCACCGACCGCACTGCTTCCTCTTCTTATTTCTCGGTTAATTCATCTGATTTCCCTTTACTTTTCTGTTTAAATTGTTACACTGTTCTAACTTTGCAAATCTTGAATGTTATGTCTCTCTCTGTGATGGATGTATGTGTTCAGTGAATTTGTGTTTATGCTCTGTTAATTGGTTCCAGATTTGCTCAATATTCATGATGCTGGTAGTTTAATTGTAGAATTGGTCTGTGATCTGCAGAGTCATGTGGTCTATGTTAATCAGTGAGTATGGCTAGGTTGTGTTTATTCTGTTAGCTTGTTGGTGCCCCTGTCAGTTGTTCTCGTTAGGTAATTCGTCTTGTGCCGATGTGTTGTTTGCGTTGCGCAATTTAGCTAGTCGACGACCGTTTTCCCCCTTCGTGCTGTCTCAACCTCCCTTTGCTTCTAAACCTTCCCTCTTTTCTCTCCTTTCCGCGGTTGTTAGTTAGTTAAGTCGTGCATGTGTTAGTAGTCTTGTGTTTGTTGTATGCCGTCGTCGTCTAGTTAGCCGTCGACCGTCTTTCCCCTCTTTCTCTCTCGACTCCCTCCCTGCTTCTAGACTCCCCAGTGCTTCTTGACTTTCTCTTTCTGTCTAGCGGTCGGTAGTTAGTTAGGTCGTCGGTCGGTAGTCGTGTTCGATCGTTTAGTCGTTCGTCGTTTCTTTTTTGTGAGTTAGAGTTCGTTTGGTCGTTTTAGTTTAGTTTTCTCCCCCGTTTCGTTTGACCTAGCTTTAGCCAAGCATCGGTAGCCTCAGTCTAGTCCCTGTGGAGAACACGACACTCGCCGCTATTTCAGTGGCAACCCGTGCACTTGCGGGTGTGCTATTTTGCACGATCAAGCAGTAAGTCAGTAGTCGAAACTTACAAAACGTGGTCAGTAGTTTTAAGCCACATAACCTAGTCGGTAGTTGTACGGAAAAGTACCCGGTCGGCAGAACTAAGTTACGCTACCCGGTCGGTAGTTATAAGTTACCAAATCTGGCCGATGCTCAAAAGACCCACGTGGATAAAGATCGGTAATACCGGCTCTGTGTGAACGGTACAACTGGAGTTGCAGTAGGATCGACGTAGTTGAAGACCTATGTGGTCAAAGTGTCATAATCGGTAGTCGGTAGTCAGAGCGACCAAGTACCGTAGTGGTCAAAACATTCGAAGTATCGAAGGAGTCATTGGTAGTACTCGTAAGATTGGTCACCAAAGTGGTCGGTAACTATAGTGGTCGTAAACCATATTAGTTGCTAGCTATAGTGGTCATAAGATAAGATCAATGGCTATAGTGGTCATAAACCACAGTGGTCGGTAGCCATAGTGGTCGTAAGCCACAGTGGTCGATAGCTATAGTGGTTGTAAGCCGTAGTGGTTGGTAGCTATAATGGTCGTAAGATAAGATCGTAAGCTATAATGGTCATAAGCTACAGCGATCATAGGCTTCAGTAGTCGTAGATAGAATTGAGTAGCGGCCGAAGTGTTAAAAGTCGGTAGAACTTCGTAGCAGCCCAAGAATGTTAGTAGTCATAGAGAGTACTGTACCAACCGAGAAGAGATATTTCAAACCAAACCGTGGTACTCTACGATCGGCTATTCCTAGCCCTTAGAGTATTCCTGTGAATATTCCTTCACCTTTGATCCACCCTTATTTTCCTTCCCAGCAAAGCTTCCCCGCTATCCCCTCATTCGCTCGAACTCCATTCGACTATGTCAAACATCTCTCACCCTCTAAACTTACATCACCGAGCACAACCCTAATAAAACTTAATGAAGTTCCTTTTGGATTTATTTGGATCTTTTGTAGTTCTTTGGATTTATTTGGTCTTTCGATTGCTTATCGCGTAATTAGAAGTCGAAGTCCCGAAGGAGCACCAGCTCGAGCAGGAATCAAGACTGAGACGAAGACCAATAACTCTAAGATTATTGACTGAGAAGGTCTTGAGTAAGATCAAGACAACGGTAATTTAAACAAGGCAAGCACCCTTTTGACTATGTTGATCCCAGTATTTCAGTTATTATATATTATTTGTAAAATCTATTATGCATGCGTATATATTTCACTAAAATAGTTATACTGTGGGTATTGGTAGTTATGACCACTCGAATACATTGAACCTTCCTTGCAAATTTGATATCCCCACTGTTGTAACCTCTAGGGCATTGCTTAGATAATTTATACTGTCAAACTAGGAATATTATATTGATAGATGGTCTAGATGCTTATCCAAGCATTAGTTTTTGATAAGTTTGAACTCTCAAACAAGTTTATACGTGGGCATGATGATTTCAAAATGTTAGTCCAGAGGAGAAACCTCTGCTAGTTTGGTATAAAACAAATTGAAAAACATAGTTTTTGGACGCGAGCGAGTTATGTGGTAAACTGTTGAATGTGAGGCGGAACCTCGCATGTAGATAGGGGATATTCTCGCCCAGATCAATCAAGAACTGAACATTATTTCTGCACATCTAAGGCACACCGTACAACCACATGTACTATATGGGCTCTAGCATTTAGTTGATTAAACTTGTCTAGGTCTAGCCTTTCATTGTGGTAGGCACAGAAGTAGTAAGGGCATTCCGCATAACAGTATGGCTCGTAGGGGCTCGTTTCACCAATGTGTTGGGACCAAAGCTTGCTAATATAATGGTGAATGCATCACCAAAGGGATGTAATCCGCTGAAGTGAGGGTCTGCCATACAGCTCACTTGGTGCACCCAAGTGGGGGCTTGTCTATTCATCGGGCTGGTTAGGACTACATGACCTAAAGGCTATATGATAATCACTTCGTCACACACGCCATGGAAGTGTGTAATGTCTGACAGCGTATTTGATTATCTCGTGTGGGTAAAGCTGTACGATCTCTTCAGAGTGTTAAAAACTATTTAAATAGCCGTGTTCGTGGTCATGAGCAAGCTTGGATGCAGTCGTAATAAGTGTAGTTTTCCTTTTCAAAACTGTTTCACTGAACATATAGGATTTCATGTACGCGTCTTCCGTATGCCATGCCCATGAGTGAGAATTGTGCAATGTTTATTGCCGAGGAAGACTGCGAATGGATTTGGTCTACTGCTATGGAAATTATATAAATGCTATTTCATTACATGTCAAATGCTTTTTACAAATTTCATTGCAAATTACTACTTATCGATATTGCAAATAAAATTTGTTTCATACTGAAAATAACTAAGTATAGAATCTTACCGTTTGATAACCTTGCATATAATTAATTTTGCGATACACTACAAGTCTTGTTGAGTACGCAATGTACTCAACCTTATTTAAATTGTTGTTGATAAAAAAAATGAAGAAAGGAACAGAGGACACGTAATTCGCCTCCGGCTTTGAGGAGTTCGATGTTGGGTTTTTCTAGAGCCTAATCACCTATCAGTTGCATATGGTTATAGTGACATATCATTGGATACTTCTGCTATTTATTTGTCTTCCGCTGCAATTTACTCTTAACTCTGTATTCTTTTGACCAGTCGGTCATATGCTATAGAACCTTATTGTATTCAATCATCTGTCATAAATTTAATATATATAATATAAATAGATATAATCTTAATATTATGAATATATGTGCTAACTATTGATCATAAAATTAGTACAAAATACTCATCGACATGCCCGCCTGGGGTTCCCCACACCACCTATCTCGTATCCGAGCACAAACAAAACAATCGTCGATGCGCGCACACACTTCACCAAACTTCAGTTCCTAGAACTTTACACATGATCGGAGATGTCTCCATCGCCGTGGTCACCTCACGATGGTCTGAAGCAGGATCTCGTTGAACGTATCGATCGGGCCAGGCATGCACCAATGCACGCAGTCGTTCTGCACCCGTGCGTCGGCGACCAAGGCGAACGGGTCATCACGCATGTACGGCCCGGGGTGGCCGTCCGGCCGCAGGTTAGCTAGCTTTGTCACGTCCAGCGCCGCGAACAGCACCCCAGCCCCAGTGTTGGCCGTGGCCACCGCCTCCACGATGGTCTTCCTCATCTCCGTCTCGGTGTAGCCCAGCTCCTTCTCGCCGTTCTTGTACGGCCGTTTCTTGGGGCACGTGTCGGCCTTGTCCCATTCCCCCTCGAAGTGCACCGGCGAGAACGTGGTGAGCGCGATCACCTTCTTGTCTGCGCCGTGCCGCCTTTTCACCTCGGCGAGCGTCCGGTGCACTGCGTCCTTGAACACGCCAAAGAAGGATATCTCGGTATGGTTGAACTCGGCGCAGTCGTGGCAGCCCACGACCTTGCCGCCGTCGTGGTAGATGCCGGGGATCAGGAACCAGTGCCCGATGGACAGCACAGCCGCGTCAAGCGCGCCTAGCTGCGACATCCACCGCTCGTCGAAGGAGTCCAGGAACACGTTGTTGTGCTGCACGCCGGCGTGCTCCGCCTTCTCGGCGACCCTCACCGAAAACGGCGACCAGAAGATGGACACGGTGGCGTTGTACTCGCGGAACACCCACCGCCGGAACTTGTTCTCCTCGCCGTCCCGGTATAGAAGATCCGGCGGGGAGTGGGACGCAAGGAGGCAGAGCAACGACTCGGCCTGGTTGCGCGCTAGGGAGTCACCGACAAAGGCCAGGTGCTTGTTGCGGAGCCAGTGAAGGAACGCCACCGGGGAGAAGGCCGGGAGGTCGCATCACCACGGCCGCCACCGCCGCCACCGCCACCGCCAGTAGAGGTAGTCGGTGTCCGGGCGGCCGTGCGCCATGCAGTTATGGCCATCCTTGATCGTGCCGCAGCTCGTCCCGTTGTAGAGCGGCGGGCACGCCTCCGGCACCCACTCACCGTCGGAGTAGTCGCATGGTGGCGACGCCGACACTTCTCCGGCTACTCGGAGGCAACACAAGAATGCAAGCTTAGTACTGCAAGAATGCCATTTATTCCCTAAATAACTTTAAAATGAGTTCTAAGTGTTGAATTCGCACAAGAAACTTCAGAAATGAAATGCCCAAAATGAGATAGCTAAAACAACCAAGAAATGGCCACTATTTTTCAACACAAGAACACGTTATGCTTCCCTCAATGGAGAAAATCCTCTTGAGACATCAGCATAAAACTAAGAACTAGCATTCATGTGAAATGGAATGTGCTTATTGACAAACTCAATTGCCTACCTCAATCTTTCAGAGACAAATTTGCGCAACAAATTACAACAACCACAACGAGAAATCAATTGGAAAACCTAACGCTGTACCTTGTGCATTCCTCAATACTTCATCTCCTTGGTAAGGAGGTGGGGACAGGTTGGGCGCATGCACATTAACCTGCACATGCTGAGCTGAGCTGATGATTGCTGCCTCCTCTGGTACTTGCGGCACCAGGACCGGCTTCTTGGCTGTGGCCACCGGGTAGAAGAGCAGGTAATGGAGGAGGGCGAGAGGGATGAGGGCATAGAGAGCATAGGTGACAAATTGCTTCTTGGGGAGCAAGAACTGGTTGTTCTGGATGTGCTGGGTCTGTAGGAAATTGGTGACCATGGCTGCAAGCTACGCTTGTGCAGGTGTGCTTAGGAAGAGGAAACCATGGCAGAGGAGGGAGGCACGGGGGCAAGGAGAGGGGAAACGTCTGGAATAAAATATTGGGAGTGTATAGGTATTACCCGGATATTTTCTTCATAATTATCATCCAAATTTGTGACCTTTGGATTAGAAATCAAGGAGTCCATTTGTAACGCCCCCGTTTCCAGGGGCGCGTACGGACACGGCACCCCGTAACTATTCACGCATGAACAGTTATGGAACGTCGCGCAAGAGTATACCATTGCATGCTTACAACAAAAGTCCAGCATATATTTCACATAAGGATTAACATCCATTTTTCAACAGCGGGGCGTGCAAGCCCAAAGTATACTTACATTACAAAAACTCCAAGATCCGCTTGAGCGCGGCGAAGACCTAAAGCCACGGGTCCTCGTCGAAGAAGAGACCCTCAGGGACGTCCTCGACGGGGAGACCTTCACCTTCGTCTTGATCCTCTAAAGATTAGATTAAGCAAGCCGTGAGCCAAACAACCGGCTCAGCAAATCCCAAAGGGATCCTAACCTACTACATGCACGGAACATCAAAGGAGGGGAAATATATTTGGTTTATTAACTTTGAGTGGATGCAGTTTTATTTGCAAACATTTTATAAAATGGACTCAAAACTACTTCTTAAGATCTCAGGGGTTTTCACAAAGAATTCTTTAACCAACTAGTCAAGTTCAAATATGTACAAAACTACTTAAGCTTTGCGGCTGGAATCACCCAAGTGACACAGCTCCAATAACCGGGAGCACGGCGTATTCGAATACCATTTATTTGACTCTGCAGAGTTTGCTCAGCTTTACCCACACGCACCCTTAACCCTCATGACTGAGTTAAGGAACCGGGTCTTTTCGCTGCTCAACCCTTGGTATACACTCCACCCGATAGGCGAGGAAACCCGCACATCCTCGGGTATCCGCTGGCCCTCGCGGAACGCCGGACCCGAGTTGTGGAGACCTATCGTTGTCTTGCTCTGACTCCCATTGCGGGGTTTCACTTAAGTTGAGCAGGTACTAAACCAGGGTTGACAAGTCAACACCTGTGGTTGAGCGGTTGCTATGACATTTGCTCAGCGTAAGGGTTTCAGTCCTTATATTTTCACATGGCCCGCAACCTTACCAGGCCCGCAACCCAACCTAGGGTAAGAGTTGGGTGAATAATCATCTAGCGATGCACCACAACCCCCCTACCTTCAATCCTAGGGTAAGAGACGGGTGAAAAATCATAATTATCTTGCGATGCACCACAGCCCCCTTACCCTACCTTGTGCACGCCGGCACTCTCCGCTCTAAGATACGGTGTCCCATACCACCCTACCTTAGAGTCGGGTTTTATAAATTCTGATGGCTCGCTGCCACGACCTTATTAGTGTAAAGACTTTGAGTGATAATAATATCTTACAGTTATCTAGATTAACAGATAATTATTTCTAGGGTTACAAAGGCATGGCAACAAATTTAACAGGGCATTTGTCGGTGGTAGGTTTAACTACATAACATGTCATTCTAAGCATTTTATTTTACTTTGAAGTAACATTTCACAATTAGCTCAATGCAAATAACATAATAACATAATTAAATAACATGGGTTGCAACATGATCAAAGGATTTGGGACTTGCCGTCAATCTGAATGATCTCAGCTAGCTCGAACGCAGAAGCTCCTGGATCCTGAGTCTGCACCTGGGCTTCCGGGATCTCCGACACTAGCGCAAACAATTAAAATAAGTAAATCCGGCTTGCAACTAAACAAGCGAGGAAAAATAATCTAATTAAAAAGGAATAAAATGCATAAATCCTTCAAATGGAATTTTAGGAATTTATCTGGAATTATTTTGGTGGAAGGGAGGTCAAAGATGGGTCAAGAATATTATTTGGAGCAAAGTGGTGAAATTTGAGAATTTTTGGAATTTTCTGTGATTTTCTAGGATTTATTTGGATTTTCTGGGATTTTAGAATTCAATAAACCGAGGAAAATCGGATGAACAGTGACGGGCCGGCCTCCTTGCGACAGTGCAGCCCGTGCGGGAGAGCGGCCCGCGCGGCCGAGCGGCCCACGCGGCGCACGCAGCCCATGTGCGAGACGGCCGACGGGCTGAGCCCAACGCGCGCGCGCTCCTCCTCGGCGGATGGCCGACACGCGGCAAGGGCGAGCGGGCGGGATGGCGGGAAACAGACGGGCGAGATGCGGTGGTGGGGAGATCGGACGGCGGTGGGTCGAGGAAGGCGAGCGAAACGGGGAATCGGATCGGGTGGCGGAGAGGGGGCGACTTTAAGAAGATCGGACGGCCGAGGAAGGCGGTCATCCGACGGCTCAAATTAGACGGCACAGAAGGGAATGGGCAGCAGAGATGCGGCCACGTCGCCTTCTTCCTCCTCTCGCCGGTGCGAGCGACAGGGGGGCAGAGCTGGCGGCGCTCCCGCTATCCGGCGACGGCGAGGGTCTCCGGTGGCCATAGGGAGTACTAACGGGAAGAACTCGACAAGGGGAACCCGTTTTGGGGTTTTAGGGCACGAGGGAAACAACGAAGGGGACGGGAGGCAAAAGGGGGAGAAGCGGCTTCCCGGCGGCGAAGAGAGTCACCGGGGCCGAGAGGGGTCGATCGGGGGCGGCTACTCCATCTACGGAGAAGGGGGCTCACATTCGCGGCGGCGGTGCGAGCTGGGGAGGTCCACAGCGAGCTGGCCACGGGGAGGGCCTTACGGCCGGCGGTGAGCTTCAGTGCGGGAGCTCTTCGGTGATTCTCCTGGCCATACAAGGACACCATCGGGGTTAGGGAGTAGCAGAGGGGCTCCAAGCGAAGGGAATCGAGGAATGGGGCAATGGAGAGGGAGAGTGGCTCACTGGGGCTGCCGGCGCAGGGGAGGACAGCGGCGGCGCCTGGGGCGACGGGGGCTCGATTGGCTGCTCAGAGAGGTGGCTAAGAGCGGTGGGAGGTGTTTGCGGGCGAGGGAGACGCTCGGGAAGCAAAGGAGCGAGAAGGAGCAGAGGGGGCGGTTTTTATACCCGGTGGAGGGAGGTGGAGCCTTAGGGGAGAAGGCAACGGGCGAGGGCGCCGGGTCAATAGCGGGATGGGGAGCAGGTAGCGCGTCTCCTCCGCGCAGGGGATGACGCACGGGTTTGCACAGGGGACTGGCGATGCGACGGGAGCAGGTGTGCAGCGGGCATGGCGGAGGCGTGTCCGCGCGCGGGGAGGGGCGGTGGCGGCCACTGGCAGGCGGGACCAGGGCATGAGCGAGGCGACGTGGCGCGAGGGCGTCCACACTTCAGACCGGGGAAAACGACGGGGTTGTCGGGGCAGCGCGGAGCCGGGCGCGGCGCGGGCGCAGCGCGCAGCGCACGCGCGTGCGCGGGGAGGAGCAGAGGCGGTGCGGAGGCGCTAGCGGAGAGAGGGAGCGGAGAAGGCGGACAGGAGGCGGAGACCGGGGTCAAAGGCGGTTGGGGAGATGACCGGCGACGGCGAGCCGGCGGCAGGGGCGGTGCAGCGAGGGGCCCGGGCGGCAGGAGGTGGGAAGGGGCGGGGGTGCCCTCGCGCACGCAGGCGCTGGCGAACGGAGGAGGCGGGGTCGGGCGCAGGCGCGACCAGAGGAGGGAGGCAGGGAGAAGAGCGGCGCCAGCGAGGGAGGAAGCGGGGAGGCGCCAGGGAAGGGGAGAGAAGGAGGAGGGAGGCGCCAGAGAGCGGGAGAGGCGGAAAGGGGGCGGGGCGTCAAGAAGATGGAGAAAACGGAATTGCCAAAAGAGGAAAGCGGTTTTAGGGAAAACTTTCCAAAAAGGGAAAGTTTCCAGATTTCACTCAAAAATTCAGCAAAAATCAAATAAAATTCTGGTTTGAAATTTTGGGGTTTTTCAACCTACCCCCCTTAAAAGAATCTCGACCCCGAGATTAACTTGGTCCAGGGAGTAAGTTGGGGAAATCACGCTGCAAGTCTGACTCTCGTTCCCAAGTGGGCTTATCCGCTGTGTGATTCTTCCACTGCACTCTGCAAAATCTGACATTCTTGTTTCTGAGTTGCCTCTCTGTCGTTTCAAGTATTTGTAGTGGTTCTTCAGCATATGTGCAGTCATCCTGTAATTCAATATCTGATAAAGGCACTTCATCGGTGGGCTGTCGTAGACACTTCCGAAGCTGGGATACGTGGAACACGTTGTGTATTCTGGATAAGTTGGGCGGAAGCTGCACTTGATAAGCTACTTCCCCAACTCTTCCAATTATTTGAAACGGCCCCACATACCTTGGTGCTAATTTGCCTTTGACTTGAAATCTCTTGACTATTTTGAATGAGGTGACTTTGATATACACAAAGTCTCCAACTTCAAAGCTCAAATCTTTCCTTCGGTTATCTGCATAGTTCTTCTGTCGGTCTTGTGCCATTTTCAGTCTGTCTCTGACAATTCTGGCATGTGCTTCTGCATCTTGAGCAATCTGGGGACCAATGAGTTGTCGTTCTCCTGTTTCTGTCCAATTCAGTGGAGTCCTGCATTTCCTGCCATAAAGTGCTCCAAACGGTGCCATTTGGATGCTGCCTTGGTAGCTGTTGTTGTATGAGAACTGGGCAAACGGTAAGCAAGCATTTCATGCTGCACCACACACAATTGCACAAACTCTCAACATATCCTCCAAAATCTGATTGGTTCTTTCTATCTGTCCATCTGTCTGAGGGTGATATGCTGAACTGAAGTGCAAATCGGTGCCCATAGCTTCATGCAATTTCTCCCAGCATTTAGATGTAAACTGTGCTCCTTGATCTGACACAATCTTCTTCGGAACTCCATGCAGTGTCACAATTCTTGTCAAATATAACTCAGCAAGCTTGTCCTTCCCGTAGGTTTGCTTGATCGGGAGGAAATGAGCTAATTTAGTCAATCTATCAACAATGACCCAAATAGCATCATATCCTTCTCGAGTCTTGGGAAGTCCAGTAATGAAATCCATGCCGATACTATCCCACTTTCATTCGGGTATTGGCAAAGGCTGCAACAATCCCGATGGTTTTTGGTGGTCTATCTTGATCTGCTGGTAGACATCACATTTAGCTACATACTCTGCCATTTTTTTTTCTTCATCTGGTTTCACCAATATTTCTTCTTCAAATCTTGGTACATTTTAGTCCTTCCTGGATGGATTGAGAATTGTGACGAATGAGCTTCGGATAGGATCAATTCTCTTAATTCCTTCTCGCCGGGTATGCAATAGCGACCACGGAAAGTAAGGATCCCATGCTCGTCTATCGCATACTTTGATGAATTTTCTTCTTGAATATCCTTTTTCAGTTTTTGAATCTCTTCATCTTCATCTTGTGCTGCTTTAATCTGATCTGTCAACAATGGTTGAAGCTCTAATGCTGCCATACTGCCTTGTTCAGTAATCCCCAAATTCAGTCGTAGCATATCCTTTTGCAACGCTGGTGGGTACTCTGTCATGCTGGCTTTGCTTGGGTGAGCCTTACGGCTAAGGACATCGGCACCACATTAGTCTTGTCCGAGTGATATTGGAGCTCAATATCATAATCTTTAATTCCAGCCATCTTCGTTGTCTCATATTCAACTCTGGTCGTGTAAACAGATACTTCAAGCTCTTGTGATCTGAGTATATCTCACACCGATTCCCTAGCAGCTAGTGCCGCCAAATTTTGAGTGCATGCACCACGGCTGCTAGTTCTAAATCGTATGTGGGGTAATTCTCTGCATGTGGCTTTAACTGCCTTGAAGCATAGGCAACAACTTTTCCGTCTTGCATAAGCACACATCCCAAACCTTGCTTCGAGGCATCGCAGTGAATTTGAAATTCCTTCTCTGGATTGGGAAAAAAATCAAGACTGGTGTTGTTGTCAATTTGGTCTTCAACAGCTGAAAACTCTCTTTACAAGCATCTGTCCATGTGAAGGGCTTGTCCTTCTTCAGCAGTTGAGTGAGTGGACGAGAAATTTTCGAGAACCCTTCTATGAATCGACGATAATAACCTGTCAATCCAAGAAAGCTCCTCACTTCAGTCACTGGCTGACATTCTGTACTGGTGCTTGGCAATTGGCTTGGTACCAGGCACCAATTCTATTGCAAGTTCCACTTGCCTGTCAGGGGGTCTTCCTGGCAATTCTTCTGGGAATACATCAGGATACTCTTGTACTACTGACACTTGATCAGGTGTAACTGCTAGCATGTTGATCATGCGCCTTTTTGCATCCTTCAAAACTTCTCGGTCTGTTTTCACTATCCCTCTTTGACCTTCAGGATTTACCAAGGATACGGTCTTGATTTCACAGTTTACCTTGCCTTTGTTTTTGGCTAACCAATTCATACCTAGAATGGCATCTAATCCTGATATGTCTAACTGCAACAATTCTGCTCTGAAGTCTACCCCTTGGATTTTTATTTTAAGCCCACTACACCCACTTTGGGACTCCATTCTAATCCCAGGGTTTCAACCACATAGGGTCTTGGCAATGAAACAGAAGGCAACTGATTTATTGAAGCAAAACTCTTCGAAATAAACGAATGTGTTGCACCAGGGTCAAATAAAATCAATGCAGGTATGGTGTTGATTGGGAACATACCGGCAATGATGTCACTAGCTTCAGCTGCATCTTCTGCGGACACATGATTTACTCTTGCATAAAACGTGGGTCTGGTATGACCTTTGCTACTGCCTGCAGATGTAAAGTTCGCGGTGCCTGCCGGTGATTGAGGTCCATCTGCTTTGATCTGCAGAGAGCCTCCTTCGGGGGTGCCAGAGCCTGACTGTGACTTTGTTTCCTGCTGCCGCTGGTTTTGGAATTGGAGTTTAGCTGCATCTGATTTCAAACTCCTCCTGGGACACTGATGCTTGTAGTGTCCAGTCTCTCCACAATGGAAACATGCATCTGTCCTTCGTGGACAGCTGCTAGCAGGATGCTTGCCATTGCAGGTGGGGCACTTGGTGGCGAAGGGTAAAGGGGAACTGTACTGTTGAGATTGTCCAGACTGGTTCTTCGGTAGCTTCACAAACTGACGTGAGGGTTGGGATCGGAATGAGAATGATCCCGAGGTTTTGCTTCGCTGGGCACTATGCGAAGAAGACTGAGATTTGTGCACTGCCTTGCGCTTCCTGTAATCTTCCATTTCACCTCTAGCCTCTTCTGAAGTAATCAGGTTGTTCACCATATCGTGCAGGTCTTTGAACTTCATGGATGAGATATGGAACTTCAATGACTGTTGTAGTCCTGCTCGAAACTTGCTCATTTTCTTATCCTCGCTGTCAACATTCTCCGGAGCAAATCTGGATAGGTGGTTAAATTGATGTAAATATTCCATAACAGTGCATCCACCTTGTTTAAGCGCTAGGAATTCCCGGCGCTTAGCCTCCATGATGCCATCCGGTATATGAGCCTTGCGAAAGGCATTGGAAAACTCTTCCCAACTAATCTCTCTGTTCTGCAGTGTGTGTTGATAGTTGATCCACCATGTTGTTGCAGCGCCCTGCAACTGATGGGATGCATACAACACCTTTTCTTTATCATCACATCGAACAGTGTCAAGTTTCCTTTCCACGTCCACGAGCCAATCCTCAGCTACTATGGGGTCAGCTGAGGTGAAAAAGACTGGTGGACGCGTTTTCATAAAGTCTGCCCATCGGGTGGAAATTGGTGCACCATCCCGAGGAACATTGCTTCCACCTTGAACTTCCGGAGATCTGGCTGCTATCTGTTCAAGAAGTCTGGCATGCTGGTCTAACATTTGTAAGATGTTCTGTTCTCCCTGGTATCGGTTCTGCTCCAACATTGCTATCACACTGGCGAGTGTCGCTTAATCTGTGGCAGGTGCACCCTGCCTGTTGGTCTGTCCACTCTGCTCTGCCGGATCCATCTGCCAATTGGGGACTTGAGATCAGCTTTGCAGCGGCTTTGGCAATCAAGAGGGGATAAGTAAGACATCGAATTTTCAAGGTAAGTATAGGGCAAATTAAGGTAAGAACGAGAACGAAAGGGGACAGGAGAAAGCTTTGAACACAGAGGGATTACTGATAATTAAGCAAACAACATACAAGGATAATAAATATAGATTTACAATATGCAAGTGGTACACAAACCACTTAGGGTTCATGATTACACCTGCTTTACATTACAAAAGCACTACTACAACTCAGGGTCAGTCTAGTCTAGCGAACGACGGCTACTCCTCCAGCTGCTGAGGAGCGAAATTTTGAAGCTAGACAAGAGGAGCAGAAAATATTTTGCGAAAGCAAAACTTAAGCAGAAGAAAACTAAGATAGATAAGGTAGCAACAAGAGAGGAGAAGACAGCAATAATACTTATATTTTTCGTACACCCTTTTTATGGCTTAAATTAAGTTTTGCGATAAAATCGCTTCCTAGTTTGCCTTAGGTCTCAACCTACGGTCAAGAGCCTGCTCTGATACCACTTCTTGTAACGCCCCCGTTTCCAGGGGCGCGTACGGACACGGCACCCCGTAACTATTCACGCATGAACAGTTATGGAACGTCGCGCAAGAGTATACCATTGCATGCTTACAACAAAAGTCCAGCATATATTTCACATAAGGATTAACATCCATTTTTCAACAGCGGGGCGTGCAAGCCCAAAGTATACTTACATTACAAAAACTCCAAGATCCGCTTGAGCGCGGCGAAGACCTAAAGCCACGGGTCCTCGTCGAAGAAGAGACCCTCAGGGACGTCCTCGACGGGGAGACCTTCACCTTCGTCTTGATCCTCTAAAGATTAGATTAAGCAAGCCGTGAGCCAAACAACCGGCTCAGCAAATCCCAAAGGGATCCTAACCTACTACATGCACGGAACATCAAAGGAGGGGAAATATATTTGGTTTATTAACTTTGAGTGGATGCAGTTTTATTTGCAAACATTTTATAAAATGGACTCAAAACTACTTCTTAAGATCTCAGGGGTTTTCACAAAGAATTCTTTAACCAACTAGTCAAGTTCAAATATGTACAAAACTACTTAAGCTTTGCGGCTGGAATCACCCAAGTGACACAGCTCCAATAACCGGGAGCACGGCGTATTCGAATACCATTTATTTGACTCTGCAGAGTTTGCTCAGCTTTACCCACACGCACCCTTAACCCTCATGACTGAGTTAAGGAACCGGGTCTTTTCGCAGCTCAACCCTTGGTATACACTCCACCCGATAGGCGAGGAAACCCGCACATCCTCGGGTATCCGCTGGCCCTCGCGGAACGCCGGACCCGAGTTGTGGAGACCTATCGTTGTCTTGCTCTGACTCCCATTGCGGGGTTTCACTTAAGTTGAGCAGGTACTAAACCAGGGTTGACAAGTCAACACCTGTGGTTGAGCGGTTGCTATGACATTTGCTCAGCGTAAGGTTTTCAGTCCTTATATTTTCACATGGCCCGCAACCTTACCAGGCCCGCAACCCAACCTAGGGTAAGAGTTGGGTGAATAATCATCTAGCGATGCACCACAACCCCCCTACCTTCAATCCTAGGGTAAGAGACGGGTGAAAAATCATAATTATCTTGCGATGCACCACAGCCCCCTTACCCTACCTTGTGCACGCCGGCACTCTCCGCTCTAAGATACGGTGTCCCATACCACCCTACCTTAGAGTCGGGTTTTATAAATTCTGATGGCTCGCTGCCACGACCTTATTAGTGTAAAGACTTTGAGTGATAATAATATCTTACAGTTATCTAGATTAACAGATAATTATTTCTAGGGTTACAAAGGCATGGCAACAAATTTAACAGGGCATTTGTCGGTGGTAGGTTTAACTACATAACATGTCATTCTAAGCATTTTATTTTACTTTGAAGTAACATTTCACAATTAGCTCAATGCAAATAACATAATAACATAATTAAATAACATGGGTTGCAACATGATCAAAGGATTTGGGACTTGCCGTCAATCCGAATGATCTCAGCTAGCTCGAACGCAGAAGCTCCTGGATCCTGAGTCTGCTCCTGGGCTTCCGGGATCTCCGACACTAGCGCAAACAATTAAAATAAGTAAATCCGGCTTGCAACTAAACAAGCGAGGAAAAATAATCTAATTAAAAAGGAATAAAATGCATAAATCCTTCAAATGGAATTTTAGGAATTTATCTGGAATTATTTTGGTGGAAGGGAGGTCAAAGATGGGTCAAGAATATTATTTGGAGCAAAGTGGTGAAATTTGAGAATTTTTGGAATTTTCTGTGATTTTCTAGGATTTATTTGGATTTTCTGGGATTTTAGAATTCAATAAACCGAGGAAAATCGGATGAACAGTGACGGGCCGGCCTCCTTGCGACAGTGCAGCCCGTGCGGGAGAGCGGCCCGCGCGGCCGAGCGGCCCACGCGGCGCACGCAGCCCATGTGCGAGACGGCCGACGGGCTGAGCCCAACGCGCGCGCGCTCCTCCTCGGCGGATGGCCGACACGCGGCAAGGGCGAGCAGGCGGGATGGCGGGAAACAGACGGGCGAGATGCGGTGGTGGGGAGATCGGACGGCGGTGGGTCGAGGAAGGCGAGCGAAACGGGGAATCGGATCGGGTGGCGGAGAGGGGGCGACTTTAAGAAGATCGGACGGCCGAGGAAGGCGGTCATCCGACGGCTCAAATTAGACGGCACAGAAGGGAATGGGCAGCAGAGATGCGGCCACGTCGCCTTCTTCCTCCTCTCGCCGGTGCGAGCGACAGGGGGGCAGAGCTGGCGGCGCTCCCGCTATCCGGCGACGGCGAGGGTCTCCGGTGGCCATAGGGAGTACTAACGGGAAGAACTCGACAAGGGGAACCCGTTTTGGGGTTTTAGGGCACGAGGGAAACAACGAAGGGGACGGGAGGCAAAAGGGGGAGAAGCGGCTTCCCGGCGGCGAAGAGAGTCACCGGGGCCGAGAGGGGTCGATCGGGGGCGGCTACTCCATCTACGGAGAAGGGGGCTCACATTCGCGGCGGCGGTGCGAGCTGGGGAGGTCCACAGCGAGCTGGCCACGGGGAGGGCCTTACGGCCGGCGGTGAGCTTCAGTGCGGGAGCTCTTCGGTGATTCTCCTGGCCATACAAGGACACCATCGGGGTTAGGGAGTAGCAGAGGGGCTCCAAGCGAAGGGAATCGAGGAATGGGGCAATGGAGAGGGAGAGTGGCTCACTGGGGCTGCCGGCGCAGGGGAGGACAGCGGCGGCGCCTGGGGCGACGGGGGCTCGATTGGCTGCTCAGAGAGGTGGCTAAGAGCGGTGGGAGGTGTTTGCGGGCGAGGGAGACGCTCGGGAAGCAAAGGAGCGAGAAGGAGCAGAGGGGGCGGTTTTTATACCCGGTGGAGGGAGGTGGAGCCTTAGGGGAGAAGGCAACGGGCGAGGGCGCCGGGTCAATAGCGGGATGGGGAGCAGGTAGCGCGTCTCCTCCGCGCAGGGGATGACGCACGGGTTTGCACAGGGGACTGGCGATGCGACGGGAGCAGGTGTGCAGCGGGCATGGCGGAGGCGTGTCCGCGCGCGGGGAGGGGCGGTGGCGGCCACTGGCAGGCGGGACCAGGGCATGAGCGAGGCGACGTGGCGCGAGGGCGTCCACACTTCAGACCGGGGAAAACGACGGGGTTGTCGGGGCAGCGCGGAGCCGGGCGCGGCGCGGGCGCAGCGCGCAGCGCACGCGCGTGCGCGGGGAGGAGCAGAGGCGGTGCGGAGGCGCTAGCGGAGAGAGGGAGCGGAGAAGGCGGACAGGAGGCGGAGACCGGGGTCAAAGGCGGTTGGGGAGATGACCGGCGACGGCGAGCCGGCGGCAGGGGCGGTGCAGCGAGGGGCCCGGGCGGCAGGAGGTGGGAAGGGGCGGGGGTGCCCTCGCGCACGCAGGCGCTGGCGAACGGAGGAGGCGGGGTCGGGCGCAGGCGCGACCAGAGGAGGGAGGCAGGGAGAAGAGCGGCGCCAGCGAGGGAGGAAGCGGGGAGGCGCCAGGGAAGGGGAGAGAAGGAGGAGGGAGGCGCCAGAGAGCGGGAGAGGCGGAAAGGGGGCGGGGCGTCAAGAAGATGGAGAAAACGGAATTGCCAAAAGAGGAAAGCGGTTTTAGGGAAAACTTTCCAAAAAGGGAAAGTTTCCAGATTTCACTCAAAAATTCAGCAAAAATCAAATAAAATTCTGGTTTGAAATTTTGGGGTTTTTCACCATTGTTTTTAAAGGAGGGAGATTTTTTTCAAGTGGGAGGGGGTAGAATTCAAGAGGAGGGGGAGAATTCATGGCCATTAGATCTCTAATCTAATGGTCATAAATCTGGATGATAATTAGAAAGAAAATATCCGGATGACGTTTAACAAAACCCTAAAATATTTTTCTATTGAGGGCAGTGTCTTTCTAGCACGGCCCCATTCTTTTCTACTGAGGGAACGGCTTCTAACTGGGTCCAACGGGTTGCCACTCGCCAACTACCACGGCCTGTCGGTCCACACTCCACACCCCACAAACAGGCGGCATCGCAGGTGGTTAAGGGCTTTGCTTTGATACTCCCATGTCTACTTTCAATTTCTGTAGAAAGTTTTGTTCTCCTGTTTACTGGTGTTAAAATTAATCTTGACTTAGAGTTCTAATCGCAGTTGAGTTCATTTTTGTGTGTAATTCTAGTTGAAGTGGTGTCCAATTCGAAGTCCTAATGCGTGTGTTAGTAGGAGTTATTAGCATATATATTGAGATGCTTATAACCAGTTTTAACAGTGCAATATATGCGAGAAATAAAGTAAAGAAATCAAGAGCTAAATTCGTAATAATTGGTATCAGAGCCAACCTTTCATTTCTTCTGCTGCTGCCCCGGGAGGTTTTCCGCTCCCGGGGGCGGCCACCGTTGCACGTCGCCGCTGCTGAGAAGAAATAAATTCGGCGTTGTCGAATCGCCGAATTCGTCGCGCGTCACCTCAGAGCTTCTCGCGCGTTCCTCTGATCTGTCTGCGGTTTTGCGCGCAACAAGTAAGAGCTGCTCCACCCGTGCGCGTGCAGCAGCGTTAGCAGAGAGAGAAAAAGTGAACCGAGGCAAAGCAACAGACAGTACAGCAGCAAAGAAAAAGTGCACCACCAGGAAAGAAGCAAAGCAGTCACGTGGCAGGAGAGAGAAAGAAATTCTCTTGAGTGCTCTTTTTCAACGCCATGCAGCACTCGCAAGAAGTTAGAAAGTCAAGATTAAAAGGGAGATTATTAAAATAAATCTTAACTTAGAGTTTTAATCACAGTTGAGTTCATTTTCGTGTGTAATTTTAGTTGAAGTGATGTCCAATTCGAAGTTCTAATACGTGTGTTAGTAGGAGTTATTAGCATATATATTAAGATGCTTGTAACCAGTTTTAGCAGTGCAATATATGCGAGAAATAAAGTAAAGAAATCAAGGGCTAAATTCGTAACAACTGGAGCACGGTTTCTGAAATTTAGAAATGGACGTTTTTATTGTCTAGATTTGAATGAGCAAAATCCAAAGAAAAATGGTAAAAAGCTGTAGCCTCTCGCAGCGTTTTCTTACTTCTCTTCTCGTCAAAGGCCATGGTGGAGTTTTTTTCCCAGTAAGAAGTCTATTTGACTATTTAATTATTGCAAAAGCATATAGATTAACATCTGACTAAAAAATCGAACGTTTAACCTTTATAACTATCCATAACTAATATTTAACCTCTGAAGCTATTCACAGCTGATTTTAACATATCTGATATTTAACCCCTGAGCCTATTCAGAACCGATTTAACTTATATGGTATCTACATGACACACGTGACGTCCACATCTATGTACTCCTTCTCTAGTATGTGTTTCTCATCTCATGTATGTACGTTGAGGTTAGAGCATCTCCAGCAGGGCCCCTATTTGAGCCCCTAAAACTAAATTTGAGGGCTTGAGGCAAAAACAGAGGTCCAGCAGGGCCCCTACTAGAGCCCTCAAATTTGAGGGGCCCCTCAAATCCCCCCTCCAGCCCTCATTCCTGGGGGGTCTGGAGGGAGCCCCTATTTTTCTGTTTTGACGGTTTTCACTCGCGGGCACAGTTCCGCGCCGCCGCCCGCCTTCGCCCAGTTCCTCTTCCCCTCCGACGGCCTGCCCCCGCCCAGATCTCGCCACCGCCCGGCAGCCCGCCCCTGCCCCGCCGCTCGTCTTCCCGCTCCCCGCTCCTCCGTCGACTCTAGGCCGACGGTGGAGGAGAAAAGAGGCGCCGGTGGCCGAAGGGGTGGGGGAAAGAAGGGAGGTGTGCGCGAGCATGAGCAAGGTGGTAGAAGCTCACCTGAGCTACCGGGGCGGCCGAAAGGTGGCCGGGTTGAGCCGGCGACGAGCACGGGCAACGGCGCGGGGAGGCGACCGTGGCGGGGGAGCTCGCGTGGCGGAGGACGCCGGCCGGCGGTGGGGGAGGCTGCAGGGTGCCGGGGTGCGGCTCCCACCAAGCGGAATCGGTCCGGGGTCGACCGATGGGGAGGCGGCGGTGGAAACCGCGGCGGCCAGCCGGGGGTGAGGAAGAGTCAGCCGGGGGTTGAAGGTGGGCGAGGGCGTCGTCGAAGAGGGCGAGGAGGTCGGAGGAGTGGGTGGCCGGCGGGAGGTGCGCGGCAAGGAGGGGAGCGTGGAGAGCGCGGCGGAGAGGGAGGGGCCCGAGCGGGGAGGGGAGCGTGGAGAGCGCGGAGAGCGTGGCGGAGAGGAGTGTGGAGAGCGCGGCGGAGAGGGAGGGGCCCGAGCGGAGGCGGAGGGCGGGCGAGGCGAGGCACGCGGCTGCGGCGGGGCGTGGGAGCGGGTGGGCTGAGAGGAGAGGAGGAGGCGCGGGTGGAGGAGAGGAGGAGGCGCGGTGGACGAGCGGAGAGCGCACGGGTGGAGGAGAGGAGTAGAGAAATTTGAGAATGACGAGTGGGCTCTACATGTCATTCTCAGTTGGAATGAATTTGAGGGCTCTGATTTGAGGGCTTCTGCTGGAGTTCAACTCAAAAAACAGGGCTCTCAAAAGTAGGGGGAGCCCTCAAATCAAAAGTAGGGGCTCTGATTTGAGAGCTCCTGCTGGAGATGCTCCTAGCGTCCGATTCCTCCTCTGTCCCTCCCCATCAATGGCCGTGGAGCATTGGTGCCACATGCTACTCTCACCTGTACAGTTGTCACGCGCACGACCCAATCTCCCTCCGTAGGGGAGAGAGAAGTCCTTCCTCCTCGGTTCTGCTGGAACCACAGAAGAGTAACGGTGAGCGGTGTACGCCAACGCCAGTTAAGAGGTGAAGAGGTAGTGGGAATGAGCACAATCGTACAATACAAACATTGTTTAGAGACACTTTATTTGTCAATGGAGACTCTTTAAAGCATCACTAGCAATTTTCATGACTACTCTGGAAGTGACACTAGACGAAGAGTCATCAAAATTTTGGCGATCCTTCAAAAAGTGTCTCCACTTTCATGACACTGCAAAGAGTCACAAGGAGTGTCACCAAATATTAGACATGAAAGTACCTCCAAATTTTAAATAATATTCCCAAATTGATTTAAACAATAAATTTACACATTTATTAATAACTAGAATATCTCCTGGTGAGTTTTTAAATTATTCCTAATTGTGAATAATTATTGCATAGCAAATTATTTTGCCCTGAATAGAAAGTACACAATAACCCAAGTTTAACTACCGAAGGAAGGATTTCACATTCATATTTCGTATACAAAATTCACAAAAAAATATCACTAGACATGATCTAATCCCATGATTACAAGTTCACTAAAACATCCAGGTCCCAGGGCTACATTACATCTCTATTATCAAAATGTCTTTGTAAAGAAATCTTGCTCGAGGCTCAACAACATGTGCTTTGAAAGATATAATCATGCATTGTCGACAACAAATGAAAGTATGTTAATTAAGAGAAGCCTATTTCACTTAAATTACAATACATCTCTAAGAAATATTATGTACAGAAACCTGCATACAGCTCTAAGAAATAACATGAATACAAAATTTCATACATCTATAAGTACTACTCTATCGACATCTGTAACCAAATCCATACTACGCAAATCCAGAATACTCTGGTGTTCATCCCATTCAACATCATTCTGGCAAGAACTTGTATGTACAACTCTAAAATCCCAATTTTTTCTTTCCTAATATAGAACAAACATCTAATTTCAGTCCAAGGGATATACAAGACCAATATGGGGTAATACCTCAATGCTTCCGGCCTTCACTGCTCCACGCAGTCTCGGCGAAGAACCGACTCGAGCTCCATTTCGGGTTCGGACTGGCCAGGCCTACAAATATGGGGGAGTGCGGCCTTCTCCTCCTCATCACGCACTCGATCGCTCGCAGCCAGAGGCGAGAGATCGGAGAAGAGAGAGAGAGAGATGGCAGCGGCTTTGGAGATGGCGATCTCGGCGGAGGACGTTGCGTACGAGGAGGACGTCCTGCGGGAGCCGTTCAGGCTGGGCGGCTGGGCGCGGTACCTGTCGGCGCGGCGCGCGGCGCTGCTGGCGAGGCGCGCGGCGATCTACGAGCGGGCGCTGCGGGCCCTACCGGGGTCGTACAAGCTCTGGCACTCGTACCTCACAGAGCTCGCCGACGCAGCGCGCGCCCTGCCCGTCCACCACCGCGCCCACGCCGCCCTCAACGCCACCTTCGAACGCGCGCTCGCCGCGGGCATGTCCCGGATGCCGCGCGTCTGGCACATGTACGCCTCCTCCCTCCTCCACCAGCGCCTCCTCACCCGCGCCCGCCGCGCGCTCGACCGAGCGCTTCGCTCACTGCCCCTCACGCAGCACCACCGCGTGTGGCCGCTCCTCCTCCGCCTCGCCTCCCTCCACGACTGCCCTGCCCCGACCGCCCTCCGCGTCCTCCGCCGCCACCTCCAGTTCGACCCCGCCCACGCCGAGGACTTCATCGCCTTCCTCGTCTCCGCCGGCAGATGGCGGGACGCCGCTGACCACCTCGCCGCGGCCATCAACGACGACGGCTTCGTCTCGGTCAAGGGCAGGAGCAGGCGCCAGCTCCTGCTCGACCTGTGCGACCTGCTCGCTCAGCACCCGGAGGAGGTCGCCGGGCTTCCGGTGGACGCCATCCTCCGCGGTGGAATCCGCAAGTTCCCGGACGAGGCCGGCGTGCTGTGGACGTGTCTGGCAGGACACTACGCGCGGATGGGCCTCCACGACAAGGCGAGGGACGTGTTCGAGGAGGGCGCCACTATGGCGATCACCGTCAGGGACTTCCGGTTGGTGTTCGAGGCCTACCTGCATTTCGAGCACACCATGCTTTCCGCGGAACTCGGCGAACGCGACCAAGCGGAGAACCCCGACGTCGTCCAGGGCTGCTGGCTGGCCGACCGCGCCGACGCCGACATGAAGATCGCGAGGCTGGAGCGGCTGCTCGAACGCCGGCCGGAGCTGGTCAACCGCGTGCTGCTGAGGCAGAACCCGCACGACGTCCAGGCGTGGCACGCGAGGGCCAAGCTCTTCGACAAGGATCCCACGAGGCAAGCCGCGACCTACGTCGAGGCCGTCAAGACCGTCGATCCGGTGAAGGCGACCGGGAAGCCGCACACGCTGTGGTTGGCGTTCGCCAAGATGTACGAGGACCGTGGCCTTCTCGGCAGCGCCCGAGAGGTCTTCCAAAGGGCCACGCAGGTGAACTTCAAGGCAGCGGACCACCTCGCCGCCGTTTGGTGCGAATGGGCAGAGTTGGAGCTGAGGCACCAGAATTCCGAGGGGGCCATTGACCTCATCCGGCAAGCGACGTCGGAGCCATCGAGCGAGGTCCGGAGGCGCGCCGCCGCCGACGAGCCCGTTCAGATGAAACTGCACCGGTCTCTCAAGCTGTGGTGCTTCTACGCGGACCTGATGGAGACACACGGAGCACTGGAATCCACCTGCGCCGTCTACGAGCGGATACATGACCTTGGGCTCGCCACGCCTCTGCTGGTGCTCAACCATGCCTCACTTCTCGAGAAGCACAAGCGATTCGAAGAGGCGTTCCGTGTCTACGAGAGGGGCGTCAAGTCCTTCAAGTATCCGCACGCCGAGGCTATATGGGCAGCCTACCTGACAAAGTTCGTCCAGAGGCATGGAAAGAGCAGGCCGGAGAGAGTGAGGAACCTGTTTGAGGATGCCGTTCTGCAGGCTCCGCCGCAGAGGAAGAAGACCGTGTTCCTTCAGTACGCCAAGTTTGAGGAGGACTTTGGCCTTGCAAAACGTGCTATGAAGGTTTACGAGGATGCTGCGAGTGCTGTTCCCGCCTGTGACAAGCTTGGTGCCTACGAGGTGTACGTTGCACGGGCTACTGAACTCTATGGTGTTCTCAAGGCAAGGGAGATATACTGTCAGGCAATTCAGGGCGGCCTCCCGGACAAGGACGCTAGAGCAATGTGCATCAGATTCGCCGACCTTGAGATAGGCCTCGGAGAAGTCGACCGTGCTCGGGCGCTGCATATCTACGCGTCAGGCTTCACCGATCCCAGGGCTCACCCTGACTTTTGGAAACGATGGAACGACTTTGAGATTCTTCACGGCGACGAGACTACATTCATGGAGATGCTCCGCGCGAAAAGAACCATGGCTGCCAACACTGGAGTCGGGCCGCGGGCTGACACTGGTACCGGCGGCGCCGTGCCGGAGATGCACGCCTTCCACACGACACCCAAGAGGCTGCTGCGCCCGTGCGCCGGCCAACATGTCGACCATGATGGCTTTGCCGACCAATGCAAGAGAAGACGTGTAGCCTAGTTAGTTCTTTTTTTGTCTAATCTATTTTATTCATTCGGATCACGTATGATCGCCTGTATGTACGCATATATGTGTCGACGCTTGCGAGACTTTCAGTAAACCGTCAGCTAGTACATCAGCGAGTCGTAGCGTGGCACCCCCGCTCTGCTCTCGTGTCTTCTATTTCAATTACCCCTACCTTTTCTCTTAACTAGTCGTAGCGTGGCACCCCCGCGGCCCCGCGCCATGCTGCTTCGTCCAGTGGTAGCCAGTTTTCACCAAGAAACGGACCCTGCCTGCAAATAATAGAACCCGTAAAGGGCATGCTCTGTTTGATTTATGATTTATAGTTATGACTAAAAATTTTTATTTGTAGAGTAAGTGTTTATGTAAATGAACTGAATACTGATAAGCACTTTGAAAATAGGGCTGTTTATTCAGTTATTTCGGTAAATATGGTTCAGTAAATACGATATTGTTAGTTCGGTAAATATGATATCTTTTTAAAATATGGTTCGATATCGGTAAATTCTAATTTATTTTGATATGATATCGATAAATACTATATTTATCAAAGTTGATACGAATTATAAATAATGGGCCTGTTTGATATGGCTGCGTTTGTTTGAGATACTCGCTTGTGATTTTGGTTGATACAGATGTTGGGCTTTTAGCGTGTATTACAATTAACTTGCAGATCTTGTCTTGAAAAAATACTCTGTTTAAAAGTTAAGTACTGTAGTAAAATCTAAAAGTCTTTTTTTGAAGTTGTAAAGAACGGTGTCAATATAGCGACTGATTGACCGAATAAAAAAGAGAGCGCTTCACCAGTGTCTAGAGAGTAGTCACCAGCGCTGGAAAATGGATGTAAAGGAGAGTGCACATGCTGCGGTGCTGCTGTACGTGAGCATATGTTGCATGCACCCATACGGAAAGAAAGCAACGAGTTATGCGCTCATTGCGCTAAGCTAATTTAATTGCGGGAAGTGCTAAATAGCACTTAAGTGTTTTTTAAATTTAGCATTTAGATTTTTCTTTCATATATGTATAGTTCGGCGGTAGCACAGTAAACCAGCAATGTATTGCCGTATTGGGCTTGTGTGGGCCATGGGCCGGAACGAAGTAACGTCGCAACCCGGTGAGCGCTCTGCTGTCTTCCGGTTTTCTCGGCTATTGCCGGTTTTTACCGAAAAACCGGACTCCTAGAAAACCCAGAAATCAGAATACCGTACCAAATCTTGAAAACCGGTCAAACCAAGTTGACCAATATGGTTCGAATTTTTCAGCCCGGTTTTTTAAGTTCGGTCTATTTGTGTATAGCCCTATTTGAAAAGGTTTTCTCGATAAGTCGACTCAAAAAAATGATGGAGAAACCATCATGTTTATTTGTTCGGAAAAAAATTATAAACCATAAGTTGAAAAAAAATAGAGCCTTTAGCAACCGCTGAGCACAACAGAACGACATGATGATATAAATGGCTATAAGCTTGCTTGGGGTTAGTAACCAGAGGCTAGTTATTAGCAATTTGGACAGCTTTCTCTTGTCTAACTTGGTATTCTATAATGTTACACTCTGATATCTCTTTTTATGCATAGTAGTTCTCATATTAGATTAGAATTTATGAGATACGATGCGAACGTATATGGTATCAAGAATAAAAAGGATGAATCTAGTAGAGAGAATCAAAATAATGATATTGAGGCAACCACGACGAGAGCAAAGATTTGGCGAAGCCGATCGTAAATTCTTTAAGCATAACCTTAAAATAGTACAAGAGATTGTCGCTTACTTACAACCATCTTGAATCTTTTAGGACCCTCGGATTCTTGCTCTATACAAAAATCTAGTGCTAAAAAATTACCTAACATTTAATCCTCTCGTGCACCTCTACTATTGGACGAGTGATTTCTTTGCTTTGTTGCTTCTCCATGGTCACCCTTATGGTTTATATAGCCCCTTCTATCCTTTCTCCAAATGGGAGTAGGAATCCTACTCCAAATAGGAGTAGAAATGGCAATTTTCCCCTATAGGGGTGGGGCCCTGTGATTAGGGGTGGAAAATGGTAACGGATAATTCGTTTTATCCGATATTCGTATCCGAGAAAATACGAATGTGGTAAGTAAAATTTGTATTCGAAAATATTCGTATTCGTATTCGAGAATATTCGTATCCGTATTTGAGAGTATTCGTATTCGCATTCGTATTTGAGAATATTCGTATCCGTATTAGTATTCGAGACTATTCGATCCGTTTCTAGAACCCATGAAAAATCCGTACAAATTTTGTTATTCCAAATTTGAATTTAGACGGTTTAAAACTGGTAACTGGTCAAAAATCGGTGAAAATCGGCAAAACTGCTAGGAATCCGTTTTATCCGATATTCGTATCCGAGAAAATCCGTATTCGAAAATATCTGTATTCGTATTCGAGAATATTCGTATCCATATTTGAGAATATTTGAATTTGTATTCGTATTCGTTTTAAAATATAGATTCGTATTCGTATTTGAGACTATTCGACCGTATTCGATCCATTTCCACCCCTACCTGTGATAATAATCTCCATGAGCCCCCGCCCCCACACGGTGGTAGGGACGGGGACCCGTTAGTTGACAGGGCGGGGCGGGGGCCGAAGACCCCCCATGGGGCAGCAGAAACTAGATAAAAACAAAAAAATGTATTATGTGTGTGTGTATAAAAATGGGCATGTATACATTATGGTTTATGTTTTGAAGCTACATTTTTGTGAGAAAAGTGTACATAAAATACTTATAAATTAATTAATAAAGCCACTTTAATATTTTTAAATATGCATAAAACACTATTTCCAATTCCTGCGGGGATCCCCAGTGGCGGGGTCTACGGGGGACCGGGACAGGGGTTGTAGAGCGGCGGGCGCGCCTCCGGCACCCACTCGCCGTCGGAGTAGTCACACAGCGGCGACGCCGACACTTCTCCGGCTACTCGGAGGCAACACAAGAATTCAAGCTTAGTACTGCAAGAATGCCATTTATTCCCTAAATAACTTTAAAATGAGTTCGAAGTGTTAAATTCGCACAAGAAACTTCAGAAATGAAATGCCCAAAATGAGATAGCTAAAACAACCAAGAAATGGCCACTATTTTTTAACACAAGAACACATTATGCTTCCCTCGATGGAGAAAATCCTCTTGAGACATCAGCATAAAACTAAGAACTAGCATTCATGTGAAATGGAATGTGCTTATTGACAAACTCAATTGCCTACCTCAATCTTTCAGAGACAAATTTGCACAACACATGGCAACAACCACAACGTGAAATCAATTGGAAAACCTTATGCTGTACCTTGTGCATTCCTCAATACTTTATCTCCTTGGTAAGGAGGTCGGGACTGGTTGGGCGCATGCGCACTAACCTGCGCATGCTCATGCTGAGCTGAGATGATGATTGCTGCCTCCTTTGGTACCTGCGGCACCAGGACCGGCTTCTTGGCTGTGGCCACCGGGTAGAAGAGCAGGTAATGGAGGAGGGCGAGAGGGATGAGGGCATGGAGAGCATAGGTGACAAATTGCTTCTTGGGGAGTGTTGTGGCTACATACCAAACACAAAGAGAATGGTATGGTAGTGGAGAGTTAGATGAGCAATGTTTGGGGCTCCCCCCATGGCCTGAATGACTTATATATATTCACATGGGGGGTATTTTACAGTTATATCCTTACACCTAAATATCTCTCTCAAGAACATTTATGTCATTACACATGCTCCATTCTGGGATTTACTACCTTCTAACAGGCCGGCTGGGCTTAGGTGGGGGCCACCTCTATAACAGGAACCTCTCATGGTGAAGGGCTTCACGGGCCGAAACCATGTTGCCGAGCCATTTGGCCCCCTCCGTCCCCGCGGCCTGTGACCTTCAGTGATTTTGGACAGAACCGTTGTTTGCCGGTGCAGCCCAGCTCCGTACTGAGGATATAGAATCGGACTGGTTACCGAAGCCGTCTTCGACCTTGGAGTTCTTTAGCCGTGGAGTCGAAGATGCTGGCTAAGCCGCCCGAGTGAGTCGAAAGTGGGGCAAAGTCAGGCTCCTTTGGCGGACACATTGTCGAGGCGCAGGGCAAGTCCGCCCCACGTGCGTACTATTAGAGCCAAGGGCGAGTTGGCCCCCACAGGGGCGAGTTCGATGCGGCCACACCGTTGAGGCGATTTGCGAGGTTATCCTGTAGATGGGAAGTCGACGTAGCCTGATGGCCCACGTCCCGACGACGGTGTCTTAATGATAGACCATGTGGAGGTGACCCCGGTTGTGTGATGAGTAATTGACATCTGTTTTACGAAAGTCAAGTTTGGTTTGTGTGGTTCGGACCATGTCGTTGCGCGGTGCAATCGGTTTCGGTCGGACCTTGTCGAACTAAGTCGGACGTGCTTAAGACGTTTATTTTTCGTTTCGATCGGTTCAGGCTTTGAGCTTTTCTTCTGTTGGTATTGTATGGTTACAATATTTTGAGCGGTGCTATATGATTTGTTTCTTGTCTGTGATGGCTGCAGGACGTCGAGGTGGAGTCGTGGCGAGGCACGGGATGATCGGACTAGGCGTGGGCAGTGCCGAGGTCAGAACGGTCAAGGTGTGCCGAAGACGGCGAGGACTCGAGGTAACTGCGTGGCTTGGAGGGCAAGGAACGAGGAAGCTTCCTAGAAGGTGTGCGATGGGCGTTTTGGTGAATAAGCAAAGCTGCACTAAAGGAAGTTGATTGTGGATAAAGCGCCATGAGTTGTTGAGAGCTAATGGGTAAAGTGTGTTGTAAACCCATTAGTGGAGGCTATAAATAGATGATGCTCTTTAGTGGAGAAAATTGAGAGAGTGTGTGTAAGAGTTAGGGTTTTATTTGGCTCTCTCCATGCTTGAAAAATGAGAGTGGTTTTTAGAGGTAGCTTGTGAGAGAGATGAGCTGAGAACAACTCCTTGTAAGCATTCATGTCTTTGTATCCATTTCGATATGAGAGACTTCGTTTTGACTTGGTCTGGATATATATCTTCTCTTTGAGCTTCTCTTTTGGTTGGTGATTGTTTTGGTTCTTGGAGTCTTTTTGTTATTTGTGTTCACAGCCAGCAATCCACAATACTGTGTTGTGCCTTCTTTTAGTATGACTTCAATCTTCTTGCTGTTCGGGCACTGCAGTTTCTATTGTTTCAGTTATAGCATGTATGTGTTTGGCTGTTACTAGTATTTACTGTGTTCGGGTCAGTTTTCTGTAGTCAGTGCATGCTTTGTCTCTCTGTGCAGATTTTCTATTTGGACAAGCTTTCATTTCTCTGGTTTTTAGTCCTATCAGCAAGCATTAAATTAGCTCTTGGCTTTTGTTTTTTTTTCTTTCATGAAGAAGATTGCTTGCAGTGTACGTTTCTTGATTAAAAGATCACCATCTTTTTGGTGATTGAATCTCTCCTGTACTCTTGCGGCAAGAACATTTCCTCTCTACATGCTTTTTCAAGTTCTTTGCCTCTCGATTTTTCTTTTGCCAAGCTTTTCTTGGATGCTTTTGATCCTTTATTTCCTGCCAATTAGTCCAGGTTGCAACTCCGGCCAGTCCGTGCTTTTTGCTGATTTTCTAGCGGTAGGTGGTCAAGTTTTGTTGGTCATTTTTTTATCTGAAAAGGGCAGCTGTAAATCAACTGTATTTCGGCAGTAATTTGAGTGATAGGCTGCTGTTATTTTACTGTTGTTGATGCTTCTTGCGGCGGTAAAAAGAAAGGTCACGGCCAGCAGTTTGCAGCCTCAAGTTTTCTTTATTCAATCAGTCTCGGTAGTTGGTTCTTGAAGATCACTTTCTGTTTGGTAAAAGTATTGCTGCTTTCCTCTTTGCAGCAAACCATTTCCTTCTTTTCAGGTTCTCTTCTCATTTTGTTTTATCTCTTTCTTTTGTTGATCTTTTGCAAAGAACCACTGTTTGCCTCAGGAGCAAATGTGAGTACAGAGAGCAGCAATTAGCTTTCAACTAAAAAAACAAAAATGTTGATATAACTATTGTGGTTTTTGTTCAGGAGCAAATGTTGACCTTTTTGTAATTTTGCCCGGGAGCAAATATTTTCCGACTTCATAGCTGTTATAGCTATTGGAGAGTTGAGAAAATTGTGAGAATACTTTGGGGACGATTTTTTAAGCAACATTCACCCCCCTCTGTTGCCATTTCGATCGAACACTTAATGGCGCCGAGGATTGCGCCGCGTCTACGGGGCCTTTTCGACCCGCGTTTTTCGAGGTGTCGGGACACGTGGCGAAGCTTAATTGGGGCGTCGTGCGCTGTCAAAGGGCCGCCTTGGGGGAGGCGTGTGCGCGCGCGCGACCAGGCGACGGGTGCCGTATGCGTCTTTCCGAGGTAGCGGGACACGTGGCATGGCGGGACAGGTGCGCTGTGCGCACACTCGACCGCGACGCCTTGCCTTCCGCCGGCTGACCTTCCACTGGTTGAACTTCCGCCGGTTTGGCCGGGGGAAGGTAGGTATATATGCCACTATCACAACATCGCCCTTCCGCATCCCTGGCTATTCGCTTTGTTGCTTTCTACTTGGGCGCGCCGTGTTACTGCATGTGATGATAAGGTTTGACTTGTTCTCACAAGTAGGCCTATGCCTATAGGGCTTCTCCTAGGGGACGCGGAGCGTGCGGTGGAGCTGCCGCCTAGTCGAGATAGAAGCGCGAGCACTCCGTCTCCTACCCTTCAAAGTGGTGGCAACGAAGCTTGCGCCTAGGTGAGGTAGACGCGCGAGCGCTCCGTCCCCAACCCTTCGAAGTGGTGGCAGTGAGTGCACTCCTCACGCCTGCGGCCACTGATGCGAGGGTGCTAGGGCAACGGCTGCCACTCTCGTACTGAGTTGGGGGAAATGAAGTCCACCAGGTCCCCGCCAAGCAGGCGCATCCCACGGAGGTTGACCCGAGAGTGGAGCTGCTTCCCAGCGTTGTCTTCTTCATACGAGAGGCGTAGGAGCAGGGTGCGAGCGCTACTTGGTGTCCCATCACACACGCGTGCGCGAGGACGACTTCCGCATTTTCCATCGTGGAGTGTGCGCGGGGAGAACATCCGCACACCTTATTTATACTCCGTAGAGTGCGCGCGGAGGCAAGCCTCCGCTGCGTCTTATTTCTACTCCGTAGAGTGCGCAGGGACAACATCTACGTCTTATTTATACTCCGTAGAGTGCGTGCGGAGGCAAACCTCCGCTGCATCTTATTTATACTCCGTAGAGTGCGCAAGGACAACATCTGCGTCTTATTTATACTCTGTAGCGCGGAGGCAAGCCTCCGCTGCGTCTTATGTATACTCCGTAGAGTGCGCGCGGAGGCAAGCCTCGGCTGCGTCTTTTTTATACTCCGGAGAGTACGCGTAGGGACAACATCCACGCGTGCGCAGGAACAACATCCGTGTCTTTTTATACTCTGAAAAGTACGCGTAGGGACAATATCCACGCGTGCGCGGAAACAACATCTGCATCTTTTTTATACTCCGGAGAGTACGCGTAGGGGCAACATCCACGCATGCACGGGAATAACATCCGCGTCTTTTTTTATACTCCGGAGAGTACGCGTTGGGACAACATCCACGCGTGCGCGGGAACAACATCCGCGTCTTTTTTATACTCACAGAGAGTGCACGCGTTTACCGCGTGTCTTTATTTATACTCACGGAGAGTGCGCGCGTTTACCGCGTGTCTTTGTTTATACTCATGGAGAGTGCGCGCGTTTACCGCGTGTCTTTGTTTATACTCACGGAGAGTGCGCGCGGAGGCGTCCCCCCACGCGACTTGACACAGAATGAGAAGCTTTTGAAAACAGCGGACTTTATTAATTGTCCCGTTTGCATGGGCGAGCAATTACAAAAAAGATAGGGTAGTAACCACTGACTGCTCGAGGGGAGGAGGTGCAGCGATAGCCGCTCCCGCGGTGGCACAAGGTGGGGAGCCTCTGGTGTAGGATGGGCAGGGCAAGAGGTCTTGCGGATGGCTCCGAACTGGAGGAGCTTCGCTGCGGCCAGCTTTGCTGCCTACGGTCGCTCAATCAGCTTGTGCTGAAGCCTATGCTCCCTGGGCTCGGCCTTCGCCACCGGGCATGCGTTGCCCGCTTTCGTGCGGGGGCACCCTCTGGGACTAGCTCTCCGACCGGGGCTGGACGTCGATCCAGGACTCCGCGCACCAAGCTCTATGCGGCGGGCGAGGTCTTGATCACCAAAGGTGGTGATAATTCCTTGCGGGCCCGGGAGCTTCATGCAGAGGAAGTCGTGGTGCAGTACTGCCCCAAAGGAGTTGAGGTTGGGGCACCCCAGTATAGCGTTGTATGGGTACGGGATGTCGACGATGTCAAAGGTGACGTCTTCACTCCTCGTATTACTGGCTTGGACGAAGGAAACTTGGAGGCATATCTAGCCCAGCGCCTTCAGCGGCTGACCCCCGAAGCCCTGCAACGGGATTCCCGAAGAACCCAAGCGACTTCGGGGGATCCCCATCTGGTTGAAGGCCGCCGTGAACAGGATGTTCGCGGAGCTGCCTCCATCGACCAGGACGCGTTTGACATCGCATCCTGCGATAGCGACTTGGATGACTAGGGGATCCTGATGAGGGAACTCCACGCCTTCAGCATCAACGAGCGTAAAGGTAATTTCGTGCTGCGCCCACTCCAGCGGTGCCTGCGCCAGGTACGCTGCCACGTGGTGTAACCTCCGCGCGTAGGCCTTCTGTTGCCACGCTGAGGAGAACTCCAACGAAGAGCCCCCGGAGATAACGTTTATAATCCGGCGCTGGGCTCCCTCTAGGGCTTAGATTCGTAGGGGGCCTTCCTGGGGTTGCTGCACGTGGGCTGGAATCCGCAAGGAGCCCTCCTGGAGTTGCAGCCCGTGATCTTGGATCCGCACGGGGCCCTCCAGGGGTTGCTGGACATGGGCCACGACAGGCGGCCGCACCTCGAGGGTTCTATCCCTGGCGATGCTTTATCCAAGTGCCGCGATGGTGGTGCATGCACGCGTGTCGTGGCCACCCCGACCATGCACCTCACACCACTGGTCGTAGGGCTGGTCTTCCTGTTCCGCATGGGGCCTATCATCGCGTCCCCGGCTGCGCCCCCGGCCCCGGCCTCGATCGGCAGGGGCGCTGTCTTCGGAGCCACCCTCAATGTTGAAGACGTAGCGGGCTCTCCGGGACTTGTGTTGGCCGCGCTTGGGCTTGTCGCTCGACGAGTCCTTATGCTGGACGTCCTTGCACTCAGGAGCATCGTTCGAGGGCTCTTGCTTGCGCTTGCCCTTCGAGGATCCTTCCTTCGACGAATCCCCGTTCTTCGTCGAGCCCTCCGCTCGATTGGTGTCGGAGTCATCGCCTTGGCGCCGTCGTGCGTCCTCCTCCGCCCTGGCATACTCTTCCATCTCATCGAAAAGCTTCGTCACCGTCTTGATTGGCTTTCGCGCGTTGTATTCGGCCAGCGGCCCCGGGCGAAGGCCCTGTATTGCTGCATTGATGATAGTTGTCTCGTTGACGTCCTTGATCTGGCAGCGGACCTTCGCGAAGCGCTTGAAATATTTTTGGATCTTCTCTGAGGGTTTTTGCTTGACAGCGAAGAGCTGATCCGCATCGACGCAGTTCCCCTGGAAGTTGTTGTAGAGGCGGTCGTGGATCTGCTCCCATGCGTAGATGGAGTTTGCTTCTTTGGTAAAAAACCAAGAAAGAGCTACTCCCTGTAGCGCGAGGGGGAGCCCCTTCGCTTTGGTGGTGTCGTTTCCGCCTACAGCTTTGGTGGCGGTCTCGTACACGCGCACGAACTCTCGAGGGTCCGTGTCGCCCTTGTACGGCTCGACGGCGCTGGGGAACTTGAAGTCCTTCGGCCATGCCGACTGCTGCAGGCCCGCGGAGAGGGGGGGCTTCGGGTCCACACATCGTAGCGGGACGTGGCTGGACGTAGGGGCCTCACGGCTATCCGCCCGTTCTGGCGTGGGCTCCGACGCAACCATCGGCGGGGTCTGCTGACTCCGAGCCTCTTGCATATCCCGCACAGCTCCACGGAGGTCCGCTAGCTCCCGTTGGAGCGTGCCGATGGCCGTCAGTAAAGCGCTCTCCACCACTGTCGCGGCTGGGGCTATCGGCGCCCCTGGTTGCATCGCTGAGGCAGCGGCGACCACGGCTTGCGCTCCCGGGTTGCCCGACGCGCCGATGCTGCGGATTTCGGAGTCGGTGACGAGGCCGACATTGCCGCCGGAGCAGCTCACTGCTCCCGCACCGGGTGTAGGGACGGTAGCCGTGCCAGCATGGGCGTCGGCGTTACCACTCCCAACAACCCGGTTGGTGCTGCCGGTGTTGACCGTCGCGCCAGCGGTGGGGTTGACGGTCACGCGCAGGGCGGGGTCGATCGTCATGCCAGCGGTGTGGTCGATCGTCGCACCCTGAGCGTCGATGTTCGTAGCTGCCGCGCCGACGTCCGCGCTCGCGATTGCCGACGTTGAAGCTCTGGTGTTGACGCGGGGCTCCGTCGCGCCCCTCTTCTTCTCCGCCGCCGACGATGAAACTTTCTTTGGTGCCATCCTTCTTCAGATCTTGGAGCTTGCTCTTGTTCTCCCCATGGACAGCGTCAACTGTTGTGGCTACAGACCAAAGAGAGAGAAAATGGTATGGTAGTGGAGAGTTAGGCCCTGTTCTTTTCGGCTTCTAAAAGCTGTTTTTCGGCTTTTCTACAGTAACTAGCTTTTAAATGAAGTATTTTTTGAAGATAGGGTCTACTAGTTAATCATAGTACATACTTTATTGACTTCATTTATATCGGCAAAAACCGCACGTGAGTTTCTGTTACTCTGTAATATCTCGTACAAACAGCCCAAAAGCCACAAGTCGCAGCCAAAAAGAACAGGCCCTTAGGTGAGTAATGCTTGGGGCTCCCCCCATGGCCTGGATGGCTTATATATATATTCACATGGGGAGTATTTTACAGTTATGTCCTTACACCCAAGTATCTCTCTCAAGGGCATTTATGTCATTACACATGCCCCATTCTAAACTTTATTACCTTCTAACAGGCCGGCTGGGTTTAGGTGGGGGCTACCCCTACAACAGGGAGCAAGAACTGGTTGTTCTGGATGTGCTGGTTCTGTAGGAAATTGGTGACCATGGCTGCAAGCTATACTTGTGCTGGTTTGCTTAGGAAGAGGAAACCATGGCAGAGGAGGGAGGCACGGGGGGCAAGGAGAGGGGAAGGTCGGGAATAAAATATTCTTCCTAGCACGGCCCCACTCTTTTCTACTAAGAGCATCTCCAACACTATGAGCTAATTACTAGCTCTAAGACAACTTCTCCAATAGTACTAACTTTTAGCACATAGCTCATAACATAAATAGCCTCACATGACACTCTCATATAATCTTGGAATGTGTGTATGAGACTAGCTCTTGTTCAAGAGATAGTTTTTCTCTCTCTCTTCTATTAAAATATGAAATAATATGCTTAGAGCTAGCTCATAAGTCACTATTGGAGATGCTCTAACGGAACGGCTTCTAGCTGGGTCCAACGGGTTGCCACCCGCCAGCGACCACGGCCTGTCGGTCCACACCCCACAAACAGGCGGCATCGCAGTCGCAGGTGGTTAATGGTTTTGCTTTGATAATCCTATGTCTACTACCAGTTTTCTGTAGATGGGAGTGGTTTGTTCTCTTGTTTACTGGAGCACGGTTTCTGAAATTTAGAAATGGACGTTTCTAATGTCTGGATTTGAATGAGCAAAATCCAAAGAAAAATGGTAAAAAGCTGTAGCCTCTCGCAGCGTTTTCTTGCTTCTCTTCTCGTGGAAGGCCATGGTGGAGTTTTTTTTCCCCGTAAGAAGTCTATTTGACTATTTAATTATTGCAAAAGCATATAGATTAACATCTGACTAAAAAATCGAATGTTTAACCCTTTTAACTGTCCATAACTGATATTTAACCTCTGAAGCTATTCACAGCTGATTTTAACATATCTGATATTTAACCCCTGAGCCTATTCAGAGCCGATTTAACTTATATGGTATCTACATGACACACGTGACGTTCACATCTATGTACTCCTTCTCTACTCTCTAGTATGTGTTTCTCATCTCATGTATGCACGTTGAGGTTAGCGTCCGGTTCCTCCTCCGTCCCTCCCCATCAATGGCCGTGGAGCATTGGTGCCACCCGCTACTCTCACCTCTACAGCTGTCACGCACACGACCCAATCTCTCTCCGTAGGGGAGAGAGAAGTCCTTCCTCCTCGGTTCTGCTGCATTGTTTGGAGACACTTTATTTGTCAATGGAGACTCTTTAAAGCATCACTAGCAATTTTCATGACTACTCTGGAAGTGACACTAGACGAAGAGTCACCAAAAGTTTGGCGATCCTTCAAAAAGTGTCTCCACTTTCATGACACTGCAAAGAGTCACAAGGAGTGTCACCAAATATTAGCCATGAAAGTACTTCCAAATTTTAAATAATATCCCCAAATTGATTTAAATAATAAATTAACACATTTATTAATAACTAGAATATCTCCTGGTGAGTTTTTTTAATTATTCCTAATTGTGAATAATTATTGCATAGCAAAATATTTTGCCCTGAATAGAAAGTACACAATAACACAAGTTTAACTACTGAAGGAAGGATTTCACATTCATATTTCGTATACAAAATTCACAAAAAAATATCACTAGATACGATCTAATATTCTAATCCCATGATTACAAGTTCACTAAAACATCCAGGTCCCAGGGCTACATTACATCTCTATTATCAAAATGTCTTTGTAAAGAAATCTTGCTCCAGGCTCAACAACATGTGCTTTGAAAGATGTAATCCTGCATTGTCGACAACTAATGAAAGTATGTTAATTAAGAGAAGCCTATTTCACTTAAATTACAATACATCTCTAAGAAATATTATGTACAGAAACCTGCATACAGCTCTAAGAAATAACATGAACACAAAATTTCATACATCTATAAGTAATATTCTATCGACATCTGTAAGCAAATCCATACTACACAAATCCAGAATACTCTGGTGTTCATTCCATTCAACATCATTCTGGCAAGAACTTGTACGTATAACACTAAAATCCCAACTTTTTCCTTCCTAATATAGAACAAACATCTAATTTCAGTCCAAGGAATATTCAAGACCAATATAGGGTAATACCTCAATGCTTCCGGCCTTCACTGCTCCACGCCTCCACCATCACCATGGGCTAAGAACTAATGTATTAGAAAGAAAAGATGAGGAAAAATCGAACTCCAACAATGTGGTTTCTATTTCTGATTTGGCTCAAACAAAGAAATCAATGAAACATATGCAGAGAAGGCATACAATCTAATTAGAAAGCACCGAATAGATCAGTCTATCTCGACATTGTTCGTCATCTCCGGGGAGCTCATGCAGCACCTCCCTACCTCCTTTCGCCCAGAGCCCAACCTTTGCTGTGCTTCACCCGAACAGACCTACATAGTCGTTACTTCAACTTCGGCCCCAATGATTGGTAAGAACAAGAAAAAATAGGAGGTTGGGATATGTTTGGGGAAGAAGACCAAAGACAGGAGGAGGATGCATGGCGCAAAGAGGAAGAAATTGTGAGCTTGAGAGGAAGAGGACGTGGAAAGAAGATTCGAGGATCAGTGGCGAATCCAGGATGAAAATAGAGGGGGAACTCTACTGTTGAGACTATAGCACAACATAAATATACCAAATCTACATCCACTAGTTTTTTGCCATTGGAATATCAAATTCATACATAAATAGGAAGAGAACAAATTGAAAATATACAATACAAAAAATTTAATACCTTGCTAATGGATAATGTACCACCAAATCTTCATAAATATATGAGTACCGATCTGTAGATAAAAAATATCAAATATAATGATACAATATTAAATTATGAATATCCATAAACATTAAAAATGAAATGACAGCAAATCTACACAGGCCATAAGGTCTCTCCAAGACTCCAACAGACCCACAGTACTGCACTACTGCTGCTCGCCAATCTACACAGCGCCACAGCTGCCCACTGCGCTCGTCGTCTCCGAGACTCCCAAGTCCCAACTCTTCTCTACAGAAACTCAAACACAGCGCACAGCCGCACACCGCGCCGACCGCCTCCCCCTCCGCCGCGCCGGCTGCCTCCCCCTCCCCGGCTCCCCCTCGGCCCTCCGCTGCGCCGGCCGCCTCCCCCTCCGCTGCTTTTGAGGTGTGCTGTTCATCTTCCTCGATCTGATCTCGTAGATCTACTGTTGAGGATGTGTTTCCGTGGGAGCGGAGGCAAAGTCATACGAGTCCGAGTCCGGGCCGGAACGAGTCAGGTTACTAATCACGGGAACTGGGCACCGACTCGAACTCGGCAAGTTCGCAGTCTCGGCGAAGAACCGACTCGAGCTCCGTTTCGGGTTCGGACTGACCAGGCCCTACAAATATGGGGGAGTGCGGCCTTCTCCTCCTCATCACGCACTCGATCGCTCGCAGCCAGAGGCGAGAGAGAGAGAGAGAGAGAGAGAGAGAGAGAGAGAGAGAGAGAGAGAGAGAGAGAGAGAGAGAGAGAGATGGCAGCGGCTTTGGAGATGGCGATCTCGGCGGAGGACGTTGCGTACGAGGAGGACGTCCTGCGGGAGCCGTTCAGGCTGGGCGGCTGGGCGCGGTACCTGTCGGCGCGGCGCGCGGCGCCGCTGGCGAGGCGCGCGGCGATCTACGAGCGGGCGCTGCGGGCCCTACCGGGGTCGTACAAGCTCTGGCACTCGTACCTCACAGAGCTCGCCGACGCAGCGCGCGCCCTGCCCGTCGACCACCGCGCCCACGCCGCCCTCAACGCCACCTTCGAACGCGCGCTCGCCGCGGGCATGTCCCGGATGCCGCGCGTCTGGCACATGTACGCCTCCTCCCTCCTCCACCAGCGCCTCCTCACCCGCGCCCGCCGCGCGCTCGACCGAGCGCTTCGCTCACTGCCCCTCACGCAGCACCACCGCGTGTGGCCGCTCCTCCTCCGCCTCGCCTCCCTCCACGACTGCCCCGCCCCGACCACCCTCCGCGTCCTCCGCCGCCACCTCCAGTTCGACCCCGCCCACGCCGAGGACTTCATCGCCTTCCTCGTCTCCGCCGGCAGATGGCGGGACGCCGCTGACCACCTCGCCGCGGCCATCAACGACGACGGCTTCGTCTCGGTCAAGGGCAGGAGCAGGCGCCAGCTCCTGCTCGACCTGTGCGACCTGCTCGCCCAGCACCCGGAGGAGGTCGCCGGGCTGCCGGTGGACGCCATCCTCCGCGGCGGAATCCGCAAGTTCCCGGACGAGGCCGGCGTGCTGTGGACGTGTCTGGCAGGACACTACGCGCGGATGGGCCTCCACGACAAGGCGAGGGACGTGTTCGAGGAGGGCGCCACTATGGCGATCACCGTCAGGGACTTCCGGTTGGTGTTCGAGGCCTACCTGCATTTCGAGCACACCATGCTTTCCGCGGAACTCGGCGAACGCGACCAAGCGGAGAACCCCGACGTCGTCCAGGGCTGCTGGCTGGCCGACCGCGCCGACGCCGACATGAAGATCGCGAGGCTGGAGCGGCTGCTCGAACGCCGGCCGGAGCTGCTCAACCGCGTGCTGCTGAGGCAGAACCCGCACGACGTCCAGGCGTGGCACGCGAGGGCCAAGCTCTTCGACAAGGATCCCACGAGGCAAGCCGCGACCTACGTCGAGGCCGTCAAGACCGTCGATCCGGTGAAGGCGACCGGGAAGCCGCACACGCTCTGGTTGGCGTTCGCCAAGATGTACGAGGACCGTGGCCTTCTCGGCAGCGCCCGAGAGGTCTTCCAAAGGGCCACGCAGGTGAACTTCAAGGCAGCGGACCACCTCGCCGCCGTTTGGTGCGAATGGGCAGAGTTGGAGCTGAGGCACCAGAATTCCGAGGGGGCCATTGACCTCATCCGGCAAGCGACGTCGGAGCCATCGAGCGAGGTCCGGAGGCGCGCCGCCGCCGACGAGCCCGTTCAGATGAAACTGCACCGGTCTCTCAAGCTGTGGTGCTTCTACGCGGACCTGATGGAGACACACGGAGCACTGGAATCCACCTGCGCCGTCTACGAGCGGATACATGACCTTGGGCTCGCCACGCCTCTGCTGGTGCTCAACCATGCCTCACTTCTCGAGAAGCACAAGCGATTCGAAGAGGCGTTCCGTGTCTACGAGAGGGGCGTCAAGTCCTTCAAGTATCCGCACGCCGAGGCTATATGGGCAGCCTACCTGACAAAGTTCGTCCAGAGGCATGGAAAGAGCAGGCCGGAGAGAGTGAGGAACCTGTTTGAGGATGCCGTTCTGCAGGCTCCGCCGCAGAGGAAGAAGACCGTGTTCCTTCAGTACGCCAAGTTTGAGGAGGACATTGGCCTTGCAAAACGTGCTATGAAGGTTTACGAGGATGCTGCGAGTGCTGTTCCCGCCTGTGACAAGCTTGGTGCCTACGAGGTGTACGTTGCACGGGCTACTGAACTCTATGGTGTTCTCAAGGCAAGGGAGATATACTGTCAGGCAATCCAGGGCGGCCTCCCGGACAAGGACGCTAGGGCAATGTGCATCAGATTCGCCGACCTCTAGATAGGCCTCGGAGAAGTCGACCGTGCTCGGGCGCTGCATGTCTACGCGTCAGGCTTCACCGATCCCAGGGCTCACCCTGACTTTTGGAAACGATGGAACGACTTTGAGATTCTTCACGGCGACGAGACTACATTCATGGAGATGCTCCGCGCGAAAAGAACCATGGCTGCCAACACTGGAGTCGGGCCGCGGGCTGACACTGGTACCGGCGGCGCCGTGCTGGAGATGGACGCCGTCCACACGACATCCAAGAGGCTGCTGCGCCCGTGCGCCGGCCAACATGTCGACCATGCTGGCTTTGCCGACCAATGCAAGAGAAGACGTGTTGCCTAGCTAGTTTTTTTTTGTCTTATCTATTTTATTTATTCGGATCACGTATGATCGCCTGCATGTACGCCTATATGTGTCAACGCTTGCGAGACTTTCAGTAAACCGTCAGCTAGTACATCAGCGAGTTGTAGCCCTTCTGCTCTGGTGTCTGCTATTTCAATTACCCGTACCTTTTCTCTTAACTAGTAGTAGCTTGACCCCGCCGCGCCAGGCTGCTTCGTCTAGTGGTAGCCAGTTTTCACCGAGAAAATAAACCCTGCCTGCAAATAATAGAACCTATAAAAGAAATGTTCTTTGTAACTACAGCTTATAGTTATAGTTCATAATAAGCATGTGATGATCACTAACTGTCATTTCCCAAGCATGGTGGGCCTTGTCCCGTCATCTGAACCCTGGAATGTACTACTTAAGTACGTTTGGTTAATCAAATGTTTAGCATATGCGATTTAATCAATCCTCCTCCCGTCATCCGAATCGGGTAATCTTCATGCGATTAATAGGAGGGTAATTCTATGCTATCCTAAATAGTAAAGTGCACAAATATTAGATCAGGCGGATCGGGTCGACGTCGAATAAGGCTAGATTGGGTCATCTCCCACCACGACACCGTTGGATATGGCCACATCCCATCGCGCGCATGTCAGATCCAGACGTCTCCTGTGGTAAGTCGGTGATGATGTGGTCCTCCTCCAGCTAGATGTGGCCCTGCCTCCTCGGCTCGGTGGAGGAGGATGGTAGCGTTAGTGGAGAACGATGGCGTTGAGGGAGCAAGGATGGAGAGGGTCGTCGATGACACCTACATGAGGAGAGAGAGGTGGCGGCGGGCTCAGCGGAGGAGTATGACACCAGGGGCCCAGGGAAGGATAACGATGGTGACGGACATGGGGAGGATAGAAGCATAGGAGAGGAGAAGGGCAGTGAAAGGCGGGGGAGGAGGAAGGTGGCGACGTACGTGTGTGGGGGAGGAGGGCGACGATGGGCATGGGGTCACCGATGTCAGCCAGCAGTGAGGAGGCAAACAAGTGCCACTCTCTCCTTCACATGAGAGGTGCAAAAGAGGAGGATGGGGAATAGGAGTTAGGGCTTGAGGAAAGACATTTTATACCCAAACTTCAGTGGTAAAGGCAAATTCTAACCTGCAAAAGCCAAGAAAAGCACCTCTCAATTGGCTTTTGGCTTATAGTTATAGGTTGGCTTAGGCTTTTTCAAAAGCTCAGCTAAATAGTCACCTCTTTATTTAGGCTTTTAAATTAAATAAAAAGTCTAAACAAATAGGTTCATAGAAAGTTACGATGATCAAGATTAGACCTTGCAATAGTGGAAACTACCAAAAACTGCAAAATCTCAATTAGGCCAGTCTGACCGCTCTCATGGAGTGTGGTCTGACCTTTGGCCGATCTGACCATAGGTTATGGTGCTTTGACCGCTCCTACAGTCAAGACCAGAAATCAACACGATGATCAACTCAATTGATCCAACTTTCAAATCACACATCAAATAAGATGAAACTTGAACAAATCTTTCCTAGAATGTCAGGAACCTATTCCAATCAAAACTATGAAGATCGTTGCCAAAATCCCAACCTTTATCTAGTTTAGGGAAAGATGAACCAAAACCGGGTCAAAGAAGAAACCAATGATCTTGGCTAGATCATGTGTTCTAGATCATCAAGATGATCTTAGATGAGTTTCTTCATGTCCTAGCAAGCCTTACAACACGAAGAATAGAGCTCAAACACTACAGCTCTCACACTGTCACACATACCATCCCATCTCTCTCTACAGGATTGTGTGATTGTTTTTACTTTCTAGTTATATTGATTGGCTATTGGATCGCAGGACAACACTAATTTTACAGTAGTCTAAGAACATTGTTGAGACTGTAGAGCACAGATGCAACCTGAAAGAATATCCCACATGCATTTACTAAGACGTTAGGAACTCAAAAAAAATACCTTGTGTGAAACGTGGCATTTACTAAGACCCCAATAGACCCTCGTAACACCATGGTGATGATTGTGTCTTTGACTCAATGGCTCTGGGAGAAAAGAACCATGGCCGCCAACACTGCAGTTGGGCCGTGGGCTGACACTGGTACCGGCGGCGCCGTGCTGGAGATGGATGCCGTCCACACGACACCCAAGAGGCTGCTGCGTCGGTGCGCCGCCCGGCGGAAAGAACTCCTCTGGGGACTGACCCCATGACCTCCCAGTGGGGACTGCCTTGGATACGCTACATGTGGCACGCACGAATCTCCTCAAGCGAAGCCTGCTCCACCCAAAGCCGAGCACGCGTAGGCGGCATCTTCCGTCCCCAGGCCTTCCTTCCTCTTTCCCCGTTCTTCCTGATGGCGCAATGATTCCCTCCGCCGGCACCTTCGCATCCCCCGCAGTCCGCCGCCGGCACCTCCCCGGTCGACTCGCAACAATTCCCTCCTCCGCCGCCGGCACCTCCGCGTCTCCTTTTGAGGCTTGTTTTTCTCCCCAGAGGCAGAAGCCAACTTTGAACAGATAATCTGAGCAATACAGAAAACACAATATTATTTTGGTTTCCATTGGACATGAAAAACTACAACAATTGTTTTCAAACAAATTAACTGTGGATATACTGGCTTTTTAAAGAACAGTAGGGAGGACCATACTGGATATAATTATATTAATGTCAATAAAAGGATGTACAGAAAGTATACAGAGGAGACGACAACACCCAAAACAAGCCTCAAAAGGCTAAAAAGGAGGAAAAGGAAGTACAGAAAGTATACAGAGGAGGCTTGTGAAGATGGCTCTGTATTGACAGCCAAAGACGTTGCTTTGATAGCTCAGTTACATCTCAGGGGCATGAACAAAAGCACATTTGCTAGTGTTGTATGTTATTGCATTTCCTGTTGGCCATGAACAAAAGCAACAGTTCTGAAAGGATTGTTATGTGATCATGCCCGAAAACATATTGTAATTGCAATCACATATGTACATTCTCAAAGCATCATCATGTCAACTGCAGTTTTTTTTCAACTAATCAGATTTCCTCAGATCCTATATGGTTTAAAGCAACTTGAAGAAAACTAATTAATTGAAATCTACTTATGACAGAAAGTAATACTGATGGATCCTTCTAGCTTGTAGCTTGGCATGTCCCAATTCACAAACACATAAGTAGATAAGCTATATCACACCCCAAATTCACTAAGCTGGGAGAACAAATACTGTAGCTTGGCATGTCCCAATTCACAAACACATAAGTAGATAAGCTATATCACACCCCAAATTCACTAAGCTGGGAGAACAAATACTGCATCTTGGCAATTGGTGCCGATTCTCCGGTGGGATCTGGTTTGGAATCCACGAGCGAAGCAAAGAAACAGCTCAAAAGGATATCGTTTTCCCCCGTGTATGTGCGTGTGGGATCTGGTTTGGAATGATTTGGGAATGCAGGGCACCTGCAGGGCCTTGACGAAGCTCTTGCTGCGCTCCATGGAGGCCTCGTCGACGGTGGTGGGGCCGACTCCGGCGGCCCCCGCCGAGCCGCCGGCCCCGGGGCTCGGGCGCAATGGCTGCATTCTTTCCGGTCGCACGTTCTTGACGCTCTGTTCGCTCCGGTGGGCGGTGGCGAGGGGAGTGGGGAACGGGCAGAAGCGGGGAGCCAAGTCTCTAGTGTGAACTGGATGGGAGAGGAAGCGATGCCAAGGCAAGGCACCGAATACTGCTGCTCCTTTCTACTAGCTAGTGTAGTGTGCGTGCGAGTTGGTGCGGAGGACGAGCGGAGGTGCCGGCGGCGGACGCGGAGGTGCCAGCGGCGGCGGAGAGAATCGTTGCGAGTCGACCGGGGAGGTGCCGGCGGCGGACGACGGGGGATGCGAAGGTGCCGGCGGAGGGAATCATTGCGCCATCAGGAAGAATGGGGAAAGAGGAAGGAAGGCCTGGGGACGGAGGGAAATTTAACTTTTTGCCACCCTTAAGAATGTCACCTATCCAAATGTCATCCTCTTCGTTGCAATCAACAATTTGCCACTCTTAAGATGTGGTTACCTATTTGTTTGCCACTTTCGAGCCCACGAGGCGCCAAATCATGCCATGTCAACGCTCCCCGCCCCGCTGGCCTGCGCCTCCGCCTCCGTCGGCGCGCCGTCGCCCGCGCCTCCGCCTCCATCGGCGCGCCGTCGCCCGCGCCTCCGCCTCCGTCCCCGCGCCGCCGCCCGCGCCTCCCCGCTGGCCCACGCTTGCGCCTCCATCGGCGCGCCGCCGCCCGCGCCTCCCCGCTTGCCGGCGCCTGCGCCTGCGCCTCCGTCCCCGCGCCGCCGCCCGCGCCTCCGTCCCCGCGGCGCGCTGACGGAGGCGGAGGCGCAGGCGCGGGCGCGGGCCAGCGGGGAGGCGTGGGCGGCGGCGCGGAGGCGGAGGCGCGGGCGCCGGCGAGCGGGGAGGCGCGGGCGGCGGCGCGCCGACAGAGGCGCAGGCGCGGGCCAGCGGGGAGGCGCAGGCGGCGGCGCGGGGACGGAGGCGGAGGTGGAGGCGCGGGCGCCGGTGAGCGGGGAGGCGCGGGCGACGGCGCGCCGACGGAGGCGGAGGCGCAGGCCAGCGGGGCGGGGAGCGCTGACATGGCATGATTTGGCGCCTCGTGGGCTTGAAAGTGGCAAAAAAATAGGTAACCACATCTTAAGAGTGGCAAATTGTTGATTGCAACGAAGAGAATGACATTTGGATATGTGACATTCTTAAGGGTGGCAAAAAGTTAAATTTCCCGGGGGCGGAAGATGCCGCCTGCACGTGCTCGGTTTTGGGTGGAGCAGGCTTCACGTGAGGAGATTCGTGCGCGCCACATATAGCGTATGCAAGACAGTCCCTCTGAGAGGTCATAGGGTCAGTCCTTAGAGGAGTTCTTTCCCCGGCGAACATGTCGACCATGCTGGCTTTGCCGACCAGTGCAAGAGAAGACGTGTAGCCTAGCTAGTTCTTTTTGGTCTAATCTATTTTATTTATTCGGATCACGTATGATCGCTTGTATGTACGCATATATGTGTCGACGCTTGCAAGACTCAGTAAACCGTCAGGTAGTACATCAGCGAGTTGTATAGCCTCTCTGCTCTCTGGTGTCTTCTATTTCAATTACCCGTACCTTCTTCTCTTCACTAGTAGTAGCTTGGCACCCCCGCGCCAGGCTGCTTCGTCCAGTGGTAGCCAGTTTTCACCAAGAAAACGGACCCTGCCTGCAAATAAGAACCCGAAGAGGGCATGTTCTATTTGGCTATAATTTATTATTTATAATTATGCCTAATAGCTTTTGCCTCTAGAGCAAATGCTTGTACAAATGAATTGGATGTCGATAAGATGTTTTGAAAATAGAGCTGGTCAGTTGGTTATTTCGGTGAATATGGTTCGTAAATACGATGTATATGGTATTATTAGTTCGGTAAATATAGTATTTTTTAAAATACGGTTTGGTATCGGTAAGATCTAATTTATTTTGGTATAATGTTAGTAAATATCATATTTACCAAAATTGATATAAATTGCAAGCAATAGAACGACTGATTGACCGAATTAAAAGAGAGAGAGAGAGAGAGAGAGAGAGAGAGAGAGAGAGAGAGAGAGAGAGAGAGAGCGCCACTAATGTCTAGATAGTAGTCACCCGCGCCGGAAAATGGATGTAAAGGAGTGTGCACATGGTGCGGTGCTGCCTGTACGTGAGCGTATGTTGCATGCGCCTATACGGAAAGAAAGCGACGAGCTATGCGCCCAATGAGCTGCATGCAGCCATGCATGCATGAGATAGAAAGCTAATTTAATTGTGGGAAGTGCTAAATAGCAATTAAATATTTTTTATATTTAAAGCATTTAAAATTTCCTTCTATATATATGTACAGTCCAACGGTAGCACAGCAGGCCAGCAGTGTATTGCCGCATTGGGCTTTGTGTGGGCCGTGGGGCGGAACGAAGTAACGTCGCAACCCAGTGAGCCCTCTCCTCCAGCTTCAAGGAACTGCTGTCTTCCGGTTTTCTCGGTTTTAGCCGGTTTTTACAAAAAAAAAAAAAACTAGATTGACCGGTTTGTGTGGGAATCACAATACCATATTGAATCTCGAAAACTGATCAAATTAAGTTGACCGGTATGGTTTGGTTTTTCGGTCCGATTTTTTTCAGTTCGGTCTATTTGTGCACAACCCTATTTGAAAAGGTTGTCCCGATAAGTCGTCTTGAAAAACGATGAAAAAGTCTTTATGTTTATTAGTTCGAAAAAATTATAAATTATAAGTTAAAAAATGGAGCCTTTAGTGTTGGACCTAGATTTTATAATCCAGAATCATCTGTGATTCCACTGCACTATTCCCTGGATCAGTAGATAGTGCTCACAGATACAGTACTAAACATCAAAATACATATCATGCAAAAGCGTAAATATAATAGTAAATTTACTCATGGGCCGAGTAGGCCGAAATCAATAAAATACAGCAGCGAAAACGAAGCACACAGGTGAAACCCTCAGGACGTGCCTACAAGTAGCCAACTAGGGGTATGCGACCTAGTCCTTAATATCTTCTCCTTCTTCACCATCATGGCAAGGTGCATTGCTGAAACATAGTGATCTGACTCCTGATTCTGGATTAATTGAGTGAGCGAGGGTGAGCACAAACCATCGTGCTCCGCAAGACAATACACAAGATGCAAATAGATAACATGCATGCTTATTAAGGAAAGGCTCAGGGTTATTTTATTTGCCATAAATTACTTTTTAAAATATGATACATAGAAATTTCCTGAGATCTAGCAGTTTTAACTAAAATAAATTTTATCAAGGTATGAAAAAATGCAGTAATAATAGCGATCTAGATTCCATCTACCGTTACATGGTTTCCACATCATGTGCTAACCTTTCAGCGTTATAACTGCTTACCTTATCACTGGGGCGACACCTAAGGCAACACAATCAGGGCTTTCCACTGCCCTCCACTTTTCCAATTCCACCTACAAAGTTTTTAAAATAGAACTATATCTGGTTAAGTTCCCATGTCTGCCCTTGACTGTTGGTATAGCTATTCGAATAGTTTTTACTCTGCAGAGTTTGTATACTTTACTCACAAGAGACAATCCGCTCATTGCTCCACATGATTCCTTAGTCATGTGGTTGAGTAGATCACACAAGGCTGTTACAATGCATTTTTCCCAGCAGAGTCACGTCCGCTAAGGTTTCATTTCCTTTTGGGGTACGACCATCCTTCCAGGAGTCCCTTCTTGTGCCGTCACATCGGAGGATGTGGCCATCCTTTGCACGCCCGTGGTCACACCGGCGCAACCCATACTAAGTCAATGCAAATTAGTTAGCCCTACCTACAATTTACCAGCTTGTGGTTGTACTGTTGTACCCTGGGAGGTCATCACAAGATTCGGTTCTTAAGGTTATCTGGGCGGTTCTACTACTATCCCCTTGTGCTTTCACGACACCACATTCCTGAACCATCCACCCAGATAATTAAGTAATTTGAGGTTTATGGGAGCATAAAATATCCATGTTACAACATACCAGCCATTTACACCCATAATTTCCCAAATCGATTTCTTATAATTGAAGGTGATGCTTCGGGCATTTTGGTGCCCCCGAGTATCTAAGTAGTACTAAGTATGACGTATAATTATAGACTTATTTTTGAAAGGTTACCATTACAATTTTGCTAGGGTGACAAGGTTCAAACATTCAAATGTTCCAAAGAAAGTGTAATACTAACAAATCAAATAATGAGCATATAACTAGAATCTTAAAACAGACATAGATTTACATATGAAATAACAACATGCAATTTGATAATTTAAAACATAAATAATTTGCAGAAAATGTAGGTTCAATATGATCAAAGTATTGACTCGCTTGGCGTAGTTTACCTCAGCCTTGAGCTCACTCAAAGCTTTCTCATTCGATGGTCTTGAGTTCCTGATCTTCGTCTTTGTCTGTATCTTGGTCTTGCTTGATCCTATGAATCTTTAGGACTCCAATTTCTAATTACGCGCTAAGCAACTGAATCCAAATAGAGGAAAATAATTGAAAAGATCCAAATAAATCCAATTGAACTTGATTAATTTTTATTATGATTAAAGGGGGGTGATTTGAGAAAAGGTTGATTGGGCGCGGAGTATTGTCGGAGTCAAAGTGGTTGGAGTGAAGTGGGAATTGACAGGGAATCCTATCAAAATGGATGTTAAAGGATGGGTCATGATAAAGGAATATTCATGAGATCATTTCTGTTTAGTACTCGGGGATGGCTATGTATAGCTGATGGTAGCATATCATGACTCGATCTTTTTTATTAATAATGTCTTTTATTATTTTATATTTATTAAGGAAGTTCCACGAGTTAGGTTAGACCTATGGACAGGTGTAAGAGTTGTCTGGAGGTATTGAGGATTATGTGCCGAGTGTTATCCTTTTTTTAGGAATTAGGTTATGAGTTTTGCTCATGGCGTACATCAATTTTAACCTATCGAATTAATCTTAGAGTTTGTGTTTGTGGCATTTTACAATGTGATGTTTTATGTGAGTTTTAATGGTCAATTACTCAATTTAGTACTTAAAGAATTAACACCCCAATTTATTATTACATGAGACTATTTATTTAGTCACTATTATTTAAATGGTTAACACTAGCTGATTTCTATTTCTCATTGACCCGTGACCATTGAGCTATTCTAGGGTGACCACTGAACTATTCTAGGTTTTAAATGCAACTTAGATAAAAAAATTACCACTCCTAGCTATGCCTGGTATCATTGGAATTCAGGTTACATATTAGTAAGATTATTTTAATTACTGATGACCCATGGCTACTACATTTTACTACCTATACACTAATATGACCTTCTAATTGGAGGCATTCTGAGAACCAACTGACATTGACATTTTATCTTTTTACTTAGCGTCTGGCATAATTTAATATTAATTAAACTCTCATTTACCTAGGCCTGAGCTTGCTATACTCAACTATATTTCACTATTATTAACTAAATTCACCGTTGCGATTTATTTATCGGTGATGTGCTAATGGCGGGGATTGTATTTTAAATTATGACTTTCTAATTTAAATGCATATTTAATTTTAAATGGTCACGGCCTATCGTTTAATTAATTTTACAAAACGGCTTGATTTGTCATTCGCTTTCTTACCTTCGGGTTGGGACTTTTATTAAATTTGGATATTTCACCAAAGCCATCTTTTTATTAATGTGTTTTAATTAATAATTAGTTTTAAAATACATAATCAAAACACATTAGCTACCATATATGATAATTAATCCAATATTAAATCTTAAATAATCTTATTTATGTCCTAATTAAATTTATTAGCTTCCGTGGATTAATTTCTAATTTTTATTAATTGAAATGGGTTAAAAAAAAGTAAAACAAATAGTGTTGCCTAAGGTTGCAAGTCAGGGATTCGAAACCGGGACCGGTGGATTAAGGGAAGAGGAAAAAAGGTGGGCCAGGTAATATAAGGGCGAAAAAGAAATGGGTTGGCCCAAAGTGCTTTTAAAAATTTTTATTTTATTTTCTCCATTTTTAATTTCAACTTTTAAACAATTTTCTTTTATTTTTCTTTCTCCATTTGTAATTTCAATTCAAAAAATCTTTCTCAATTTTAGCTTTAATTCAAATTTTGGTTTAGTGACTTAAATTCAAAATTTGTTTCTCTTTTGCTTTCAAAACTTAACTTCAACTCAAATCCTCCTCGAATTCGAATTCAATTTCGAACTATCTTCACTGTAAATTTCCTGTTATGTGCGGATCATATTTTCAAATTGAAATTTTATTTTAATTTTGCTTTTCCAATTGTGTATCTTTTAATTCTTGATTTTGGTTGTATTTGTTTTATTAATTAATTTGGTTAAACCCAAGATCCAATCAAAAGTCTTGAATAAAATCCTGAAAATTCAAATAACACCAAAATGCAATCAAATGTTTTAAATTTTTCGTATTTTCATGCAGTTGAATTGCATTGCAAAAATCAGGATGTTACATTACGGAAGTGGGCTGTCACCTTGTGACAACGATCATGAAATTCCCCCCGCTGTAGAGCCACTTGGGGATGATCATTTTGTCTCTTCGATTGTTGTTTCACCGAATAAGGTTGACTTCATCATGTCAGCCACCAGAGACAATGATAACCAACCATTCCCCTTCGTGGAGGGAATTGATCAGGATGGTAGACCAATTACCCTTAATTTTGATACGAGCTTAGAGAGTGAAACCAAGTGGAGAGGACATGAGGTCAACGCAATTGATGATCTCGGTGGATATCCCATGCAGATAGATTGGCATCATACCAAACGCCCCCCCCCCCCCCAGTCAAGATGCTGCACACCCTGTAGCATCGTCCACTAGGGAAAGAGACAATGGAGCTTAGCGATGTCAAGACAGTGAGCCAAATGTCCAAATGTCAAGACGCTTTGACACAGAAGAGTGAGCAACCGTCGCTGGTGAGTTCAGTCCGATCAATTCCTCCTATATAAAAAGATAAATCAATCATAGAGTAATACAAGATAATAAAAGATTAAACACACGGAGAGATAGGGAAACTCCTTTTCTTTATTGCTTTTTTACTTCTCCAAGTACAATATCTAATCATTGGGACCTCTATTTTTAGACTAGATGGAGAGGTACCCACCATGGGCTACGCTTGTAGGCTCAAACTCAGGTTTTCCAATACTTCCCCTTGGGCACTCATCCGACATGTTCATGCCTCATCAAAACTCTATAAAATCCAGTGAAAAAATTTAGAGAAAAAGTACATGATACATATTATATTGTGTTGCACGAATTGCCTCATTCAAAACCTTGGCCAAGCAATTTCAGAAAAACTCGCCAAGAGAAAAAGAGTACAATTCACCCTATTTCATTTAATCCACAGGATTTATTCTTTGCGTATTCGATCTTCATGATCAAGTTTTAATAGTGAGCACGAAAAGAATTTCCCCCTGAATTCTACACTTCTCTATGTCTCAGCATTCTAATTTCACGTACACATCTTTCAAAATTAGATGCTGAAAGTGACTTAGTGAATAAATCTGCAAGATTTTCACATAACTTATTATGCAGAATCTTAATTTTGTCTATCTTTTACAATTCATGAGCATAGAATAACTTGCGGTTGATGTGCTTTGTAAAATGACTCTTCATGTAACCCGTCTACACTTGTGCAACACAAGTTGCATTATCTTCATAGATAATTATGGAAGCTTACACGATATTCAACCCACATGACTGCTGGATGTGGTGAATCATTCGTCGAAGCCAAACACATTCTCGTGCGGCCTCGTACAGTGCTATGATTTTTGAATGGTTCATCGAAGTCGATATAAGATTTTGCTTAGACAATTTCTATAAAATTGTGGTTCCACCACATATGAATACATAGCAAGTTTGTGATCTAGTTATATGCGGGTTTGACAGGTACCCGGCATCTTCATAGCAAGTCATATTCATGTCTTGGTTCTTTCTATAGAATAGTTCAAGAGCTTTGCCTCCTTAGAGGTATCGAAAATATCCTTTATTCCCTGTCAGTGCCTTTTGGTAGGTTCTGCACTATACATTGCTAATAAGTTTCCAGCAAATGCGATGTCCAGTCTAGTGCAGTTTGCTAAATATATAAGTGCTCATACTGCACTTAAGTATGAGAATTCCGGTCTCAGAACTTCCTCCCCCTCTTTTCTAGGTCGGTACGGATCCTTGTCTTGTGTAAAGATCGCCTGACCATTAGTACTTTTGAAGAGTATGCCTTTTCAAAGCCAAACTTTTAACACATTCTGAGTGTATGCGGATTGATGCATTAATATTCCTTCCGGGACATGATCAAGCTGGACACCTAAGCAATATTTAGTTTTACACAAATCTTTCATTTTGAACTTGACCCCAGGTAAGAGCTTGCCTCCTTTATATCTTTCAGGGTTCTGATGATATTCAGATCATTTACATATACTAAGATTATACAAAATTCATTCTATGATCGTCGTGTAAATACATAGAGATAATTCTCATTGTTCGTGTAACCTTTCTTGCATAAAAAGTTCTCGTCCTTTTATTCTGAGGCCTCTGGACGGGATTAGGGATACCTTCAACTTTCTTTGGTATTTCAACCCTCTTTGGTGCATTGCGTGCAGTCACATGCGACTTGGTCACACTATTTTGATCACTAAAATGGTCCGACAGTTGGTTTGCTAATACTTGCAAGTCAATGATTTTCTGGACTTCTCTATTTGTTTCACTAGTGCGCGGGTCATGTGCATGGATTCCTGTGGCTTGCCATGTAATTTCATGATATTTTTTATCAAGGGGTTGATTTCCTTCCCCTAATGTCGGGAAGCTATTCTCATCAAATATACTATCAGCGAAACGGGCAATATGCAAATCTCCTGTCATGAGGTCTAAATACCTGATTATGGATGATGTCTCATAACCAACGTATATCCCAGACTTTCAGAGAGAACCCATTACTGTCCGCTGTGAAGGGTGTATAGGTACATAAACCTTGCACCCAAACCTCCAGAGATGAGAAATTTTCGGTGTTGACCCTTGCGCTAGTTGTATTGATGAATGGATGTTATATGTCGATAGTCTAAAGTTTATGAGAGTTGCTGCATGCAGGACTGCGTGTCCCCAACATGTAGCTGGTAAATTACAATTCTGTAAAATTGGTTGGGCAATAAATTTAATTCTATTAATTAATGCTTCTGCTAGTCCAATCTGGGTGTGGACCGCAAATGTCTCCTTGGATGCATTACAGAAATGCAGGGAATTCATCCTTCACTTTTAGAGTAGAAGGTCTAGTAATTAATTTCCCGGTGGCACATATGGGGCACACAAAATCTTCTTGATTCAGGAAATTCTTTACATTGATATTATATCCCTGTGAATTGTTAATTATACTTCCTATCATCCTAAGATCTGGGTGGCCTAATCTATCATGCCAGAGACAGAAGAGTTCAGAGCTTTTAAATATGGTTTTCAAGGTAATGTAGGCTGCGGGTGTCTTAATATTAGTGTAGTATAGCTCAGTTTCAAATGAAAGAAGTCTTTCTAATATCTTTTTTCCATTTGATTAACACTTCATAATGAGTAGGTATTACTTGCCATACTCTTCTTCAATCACAATGTGGAAACCGTTCGAGTTGATTCTGGGTACAATAAGGCTTCTTGAATGACCAAAGTTGTGTCCATTGGGAGTATAATTGTGGCTCTTCCTGAGCCTATTATACAAGCATCGCTATGGGCGATTGTTGTAAGGCTGCCAGCATTCTTGCTAATCGATTGAAAGAATTTTTGTCTCTCTCAAGATGGTATTTGTTGTGCCACTGTCAGCTAATATAAAGTACTTTATTAATATGTAGTAGAAGGTAATCAACACATAAATAAAATACTTTAAATATTAGATTATATCAAGCCACTATTAACTGAATAAATGAATTAATTATTCAATATCATCCAACCATCATGAGAAAAATAAATTGTTTGAGTACCATCAATGCAAAATCTAGCTTATTTCTTCCACACATGAAATAAATGACAATTAAAGTCTAAATGCATTCTGTGCATTAGACTGAATTTGCTAAAAAGCCAGAGATTTTGGCTGCTATCATCTCAGGGGTGAGATGCTCTTCTTAGGAAATTATGGCGGCGGCAGTTGCAATGTCAAAAGGGGGTGCTGCTGCAGGAGTGGAGTCAATCTCCACTGGTGCAGGCAGCTGTTGAGAACTCTCCCCCTCAATAAAGGCAAAATAGGTTTCATGCTGCCCTTTACCGCCCTTCTTTTTCTTGGCCTGGAAGGCATCAACGACGTGCTGCGGCTCTTTCCAAATCCACGACCAATGCCCCACTTGCCACACTTAGCAGGTTTGGTCATACTGATCATAGGGCTTATCGTCCCGCTTTGGTTTGTTAGCCTTATGTTCCTGTGGAACACTTGACTTACTTTTCTGGGCTACATCTTTTCCCTTTCTACCCCTTTTTTTATTAAAGGATTTCGCACCTTGTAGCTCCCAACGCTTGCCTCACGGCCAACGGAGCTCCCAGGTGGCTGTGCGACAAAGTTCTTACGTAGAACTTCATCCTGAGTCTCTGCAACCTACATAATATCAATCAATTCAGCATACTCCATGTAGCCATCTTGACGATAATTGTGCACAGACTGCACTGCATTGGGGTGGAAAGTGAAGAGGGTCTTCTCAATCTTCTACTCATCTGTGATCTGCTTGCCACAAGCTGAAGATTGATACAAATTCTGTGCAGAGCAAAGTTATACTCTCCGATCGTTTTGAAATCAACAAACGTCAATCGAATCTACTCTTGCTCTGCCTGAGGGAGAATGGTGTACTTTAGCTTCTCGAACCACTTCTTAGTGTAGTCCAGAATGCTAGCGCGCTTTTCTCTGCCATGTACTCATTCTTGAGAGTGAGACAGAGGAGGTGCCTGAGGAAGTGAAGTGCCTGATCATTTTTCTCATGTGTGGGTTTGGCATCCTGTGGTACACTAATCCCAATGGCACACAGAGCTTCTTAGCTCCAAGTACGATCTCACATCAGAAGCCCAAGTCAAGTAGTTTTGGCCATGCTGGGCCAGCTCTGAGAACTCCTGATTTGTGATGTCTGTAATCTACATGTGCATGAAAGGAATATATAAATTTACTATAGGTAAATATGCATAAAATAAATTGGACAATGGTACAAAAGATTATCGTAATGTTCCAGAATTTTCTATGCATTTTCTATAGTTTTACTGTTAATTTCTGTACTTAAAGGCAACTTAAATAATTATGATTAATCAAAACAGTAAGTAAATGTAGGAATGCATAGAAAGAAATAATAACAGTGTTAAACAATTCAAAATTTGAATTTTTGAGGCCCATTAATGCTGGAATATGGATTTTCAGTGAATTCTGCCCATTAACGCCGTGTGCGGTTGTTGTGGTGTGGTGGCTGCCAAGGCGCGTACGGTGTGCGATGTGGCACGGCCATGTGCAGGTGGCCAACAGTATGGTTCTTGATTTTTTTTCAATCTACAGTGCCATCAACATCTACTCTTTTTATGTAATCTACCGATCGGCATTGCGCCAGCAACTTCAATCTGCTCGCGGTAGATTAGAGCAGATTTGCACCATAGAAATACTCTAGAAAGAAAAATTTGCGGAATTAAAGCGATCTAGATAGGTAAATTAGTTTGTGAATGATTACCATACGATCCAACAGAGTGATTCGTGCTGATAATGTGTCCTCCTATGCAAAGAGATGGATCAATCACAGAGTAATGCAAGATAATAAAAGATTAAATACAGAGAGACAGAGGAACTCCTTTTCTTTATTGCTTGTTACTTCTCCAAGCATAAGATCTAATCATTGGGATCTCTATATATAGACTAGGTGGAGAGGTGCCCACTATAGGCCAGGCCTGTAGACCCAGTCCTAGGTTTTCCAACAAAGATAACACACCTCTAAATTGTGAGGAGAGCCACCAAAACATTCCCCCCAAATGATCTACGACATCGCCTTGACCAGACGGTTGGTCAGGAGCAGTAAACAAGTTTTCGCGATCGGTTGGGTCCATATATCCCGTCTATCTGGTCACAGGCGCAACCAATCACTAATGGATTATAACTCCTTTTACACCCAAAGAAGGTGTTTTAACCCCATAACCAGTTTTCATGCTTTTTCAGTAGGTTTTCAGGTGATACGCTGGCCAAAAAAGTTTTGTCTAGCAAATCTTAAGAAGTTCGATGGAAATCAAAATGCGTTGGAATTCATACAGATATACATGTTTGCTATAAGGGCTACTGGAGGAGACGACAATGTCATGGTAAACTACTTGCCAACTGTCCTCAAATGCTCAGCCTATTCTTGGTTATTTAACTAAACGACCGGACCAATCTACACCTGGGGCAGCTTTGTGACTTGATGCTTGCCGATTTCTAGGGCATCTACGAATGCCCGAGAAAAGAAGATGATCTACATTGCCTGGGCCAAGAGACCAATGAAACTTTAAGCCAATTCATCAAGACATTCGGCTGTCTTCAGCCAGGTTCGCAACTCCATTCCTAAAATTTTGATTCTTCTATTATCTGATCTTTCAAGTAGGGAGTTTGAAACCAGATGTTCAAGGAGGATGACACTCTCAACCCAACGCAAACCATTGTTGAAAAAATGGAATCAAACAGCCAACTGCGGGGGCAATGATTCTCGATTGATCCAGGATAAGGGGAATAAGAATAAGGGATCCAATTGCAAGGGAAAGAATGCGCAATGGGTAGCTCGAAGGAAGTAATTGCCATCATGGGAAAGGATGGCAAAGAATCAAAGGATTATTCTGATTGGAACAAGCAAAAATTTTCCATCAATGAACCCAACAAGAACAAGAAGTGGTGCCCCTGCACAAAAGATAGGGCATGATCTCCTCAATTGCCGTGTGTTCCAACAGAAGCTAGACGATTCTACTCAGGTAAAGGACCCCTCCCTACCATTCTAGAAGCAGGCGAATCAGTGGCAAGAAGTCCAATGGTGAAGATGAATACATGCCTTTTCAGGACCATGAACATACGATTGGTGTAATCTTTGGAGGTCTAGAAGGCAATTGAAGGTGGTGGGGAGAGAAGCCAATTTGGTGGATGCACAGGTAGCAGTTGCCAAGCCACCCCAGTGGTCAGAGGTTTCCTTATCATTTGATAAGTAAGATTGCCCAATCCCCTCCACATGACCAAGTAGGTTCGCAATAGTCATTGGGCCAACCATTAATAATTGTGGAGTCAATTTTTTCCTGTTTGATGGTGGCAGTTCTTTGAAGATATTGTTCACTACAGCTCTAGATGAAATGCAAGTCCCTAGAACTAAAATTAAACATACACATTATGCTTTTCATGGCATAGTTTCAGGTTCTTCGGCCAAGCCTATTGGTGTTCTTTGAAGATATTGTTCACTCGGCTTTAGACGAAATGCAAGTCCCTAGAACTAAAATTAAACATGTACGTTATGCTTTTCATGGCATAGTTTCAGGTTCTTCGGCCAAGCCTATTGGTCAAGTATCCCTCCCAGTTCAATGTCGAAACTCCAAGCAACTTTCATTCTAAGAAAATGTCATTTGATGTGATTGATTTTGAAACTACATACAATGCTATACTTGGTCGTCCAACTCTAGCCAAATTCATGATAGCCACTCATTATACTTATCAATGTTTGAAAATTCCAGGACCCAAAGGCGTCATCATTGTTAGGTGTGACAAGAAGATGGCCTTGACCTGCGATAAGAACTCCCTTAAGTTGGCGGATCAAGTGCCATCTCGAGATGTCAGCAATTCTCAATCACAGGTGAAGCACTCCAGGCCAAAGGTGGTGTCTAAACCAAATGATCAGGCAAAGGAGGTTACCCTTAACCTAGCAGATCCGAGGCCAGCCTCAATCCTAAATAGGAAGATGAGCTCATCTCCTTCCCCTGGGTAAATACAGATGCATTCACATGACAAGCATCCGACATGCCTGGTGTCCCAAGGGAGGTGATTGAGCATAGGCTAGCACTTCGGCCTAGTAAAAGGTCTAGAAGCTTACAGGTTGCATGGCAGCACTTAGTTACTTCATTGCACACCTAGGTGAAAAAGGACTTCCCTTCTTCAAACTTATCTACAAACACAGAAGTTTCAAGTGAATGAACAAGGCCAATCAAGCCTTCGAGGAGATAAAAAGATATCTATCGAGTGCTCTAGTCTTAGTTCTCCAAGACTAGGTGATGCGGGGTGCCTGATCTTCACGATGTAGGATCGATGATGATAATTTGGATCTGTGCAATTTGATGAACTGATGGCTCCAACCACTATTAGAACATCAACCTACGACAAAAGAATTTGCCCAACCACATGCTCGTGATCCCATTTACCCAACCACATAAGTAGACGTATCGTTGCTCCTATGAACCACAAGGAAACACAAGAACAACGGAGGCATTCTCAAGAAAATCACCCAATTCCCAAAGGCAGCGCATAGCTTAAACTTGAGAATAAGCAATATTAGCTATCTTAAAAATAACATGGTCTCCCAAAGATTAAGTACTACAAGGCTTATATAGCCCTTGGCACAGTCCGCAGGACCCCTAATCATGTACAACTCAATCCTCTATCGTATTAAACTCGAACTCATACAAAAAGGAAACACAGTTGTCACTTTGTTTTGGTTGTAGCAGTAGATCCATGATGAATCTGAAGAGGAATCCCTTTCCATTGTGTAGTCCTTAAAATAAGCTTTCCAACAAGTCCAAGAACGCCTCAATCGGACTCCATATGTGAAAGTTATTGCCTTTATACGCAAGGTAGATGATCGGAATACTGTCGGAGATATGGTCGGACTGATCTGAATACCTCCAAGTCAATCGAACAGCTGCAAGCATCTCCAGCCAATCCAAAGGTGCACTCATTTGGACAGGTCCAAACATTGCCGTCACTATCGGCCGTCCAAAGTCGATCGATAGGCACACACTGAGCGAACGTTCGGCTTGGTCCAAATGTCACCGAGACGATTGGGCAGTCCATGAACAATCAAACGGTGCAAACATTTGGACTGGTCCAAACGTCACTAAAGCGATCAGACTGTCTGTGGATGATCAGACAGTGGACGACCAATGAAGTCGTTCGGAAGCGGGTCGAGCGCTCCAGAACTGATCGAATGGTGGGGATAACACCGAATGAGTCTGCGGTCGTAGAAGTCATAGTCGTAGCTGTGTAGTAGTTGTAAGTCGTAGAAGTCATAGTCATAGCTACATAGTGGTCGTAAGTCATAGAAGTCAGTGAAGTGGTCGAAGACACTATGGTCGAAGGCACCATGGTCGAAGGCTCCATGGTCATAAGCAGTAGTGGTTCAACATTTATGAGGCGATTGAATGGTCCGAAGATGATCAAATGGTGCTGACTGTATCCGAAGTCGATGAAGTGGTCGAAGACACCATGGTTGAAGGCATTGTGGTCAAAGACTTCGTGGTCATAAGCAGCAATGGTCTGAACGTCACTGAGGCAATCTGACGGTTCGAAGACGATCGAACGGTGCTGGTTGTATCTTAAGTCGTTCGACTAGGATGATCCGATGTGGCCAAGAGTGCTTGGACATGTCTTCGCTTGCTTGGCCTCCATGCGCTTCTCGTCCATTGTTTCCACTCCAAAAGCTTCACGACATTCAAACCTAAGAATGCACAAAACATATGTATGAGATAGTATCCAGTTCTCATGTAAATTAAAACCAAATTCAACTAGGAGTGAATTCACCTGGTGATTAATCCTTTTAGCTCGTGCTCGTGTAAACAATCCAACTGGAATGTCCTCATCATCTAGTACACTTAAAGAGATGGACGATGCACTAGTGTCAACGAAACCTTCTAAACGCATCTTCACTTCAAGCTTGTACAGATCAAGTATGGACCTGTATATAATTAAATAAAATAGTAGTAGCTCTTTATCTCCAAGTATAATAATTAAAGACCCAATTAAATTAGAGTTCATATGATAATATTTAATGCAGCCCAATAATTCCTTCCAATTAAATAATATATTTAACTAAGAAGTGCAAGACATGAGCGTATCTGCATCATCCTCCCCTTCTTTAAGAAAAGTTGTCCTCAGCTTTTGATAGCTTGAAATTGTACTAAACAAATAATACAACGTATATGCATGGTTTATGTATCTATCATTCACACTTTTCCTATTTAGCATATCATGTACATCTGAAGGTGTAGTAAACAAAAAGAATATCACATATGCATGGTATATGTATGAATCAATTATTGTGTCATTCTTATTATTTTGCACATACTATTTAATTCTTATTATTTTGCACATACTATTTAGTACAACAGTTACCATAAGATGTATGCATTGCAATACTGTCACTCATATCACCAGAAGAATCACTTCTTTTGTACTTAGCTACTACTCCACAAGCAGTAACTATTGTACTAGTCACTGAACGAGACAAAATCCAACCACCAGTGTACTACGCAAGTGAAGTTTTACATGGGTCTAAGGAGCACTACTCTGAAGTCCAAAAACTTCTCTATAGCCTCCTCATGTCTTCAAGCGAGTTAAAGCTTTATTTCCAGGTGCATAAGATTACTGTGCCATGCAGATTTCTCTTTGGAGAGGTCCTCTAGAATAAGAAATCAGTGGGTTGTATTGCTAAGTGGGTGGTCGAACATGGAGAGTTTGACCTCCATTTAATGTCCTGGACTGCCAGTAAATCCTAGATCTAGGCAGACTTTATCACTGAATAGACAAATCTTGAGCCAATTCAAAGTCCAAAGTATCAGTACCATGAATAATGGACTATGTACTTTGATGGACCTTTAGCTTTGAAAAGCTCAAGCGCTTGGGTGATCTTCGTTTCACCTACCGAAGAAATCTTAAAATATGCTATCCAATTAAACTTCCTTCCGACTAATAATGTGGTGAAGTATGAAGGTTTACTGGCTAGCCTCCGAGTAGCTAAAGCGCTTGGGATTCATTGACTACTAGTAAAAGGTGATTTTCAACTAGTCATGAATCACATAGAGAAAGAGTATCAATGCTCAAGTACCACGATGTCATCTTATTTATCAGAAGTCAAGAAAATTGAAAAGCACTTCTTGGGTCTAAATATACAGCACATTCCCAGAAAGGATAATTTTCTAGTGGATTAGTTAGCATGAATGGCTTCTTTTTGGACCTCCTGCTCCACAAGGAGTATTTTGAGAATAGCCAAACAAGCCATCACTGGTCGAGAAATAAAAAAAATACCCCAAATGATGTTGCTCATCTTGAGCTTGATAATACGTTGATGACACCAATTTATGCATACCTTCAGAATGGCAAAATACCTAAAGATGACATAGAGGTTGATCGATTAGCTTGAAAAGCCAAAGCATACACTCTAATTGAAGGAATTCTTTACAAGCGAGGAGCTCAAGGGGTGTTAATGCGATGCATTTCGAAAAACATAGAATCCATTTACTATCTTAAATCCATGGAGGGATCAGTGGGGTCATGCTTCCTACAAAACACTAGTCAGTAAAACTTTCCACCAAGGATTCTATTGGCCAGCCACTCCCTATGAAACAAAAGAGCCTGTTAACTAGTGTGTACAATTCCAATTTCATAGTAGACAAATGCACCAATCGGCTGAAGCTCTTCAAACAATCCCACTTTCTTGGCCTTTTTGGACTTAGGGGCTAGACATTTTCGGACCTTTCCCAAAATATCCAGGGCATCAAATATATGTTTGTGGCAATCAACACGTTCGCTAAATGGATTGAAGCTATGTTTTGTAGTTGGGGTTAATTTCACACTTTTACAAATGGATTTATTCCTTTTGACATTGATGCTATATTTTAAAATTTTATCAAAACTACAATTGTAATGACAAAACTATCGAAGAACTACAAATTTGAGTTTAAATTTGAGAGAAGTAAATGTTTAATAGCAAAAACTCTTACAAAACTACAAATCCATTACATTAAAGCCATAGAGCCATGAGTCAAAGACACAATCATCACCATGGTGTTAAGAGGGTCCGTTTGGGTCTTAGTAAATGCCACTTTCCACACAAGGTCTTTTTTTGGAGTTCCAAACAATGTCTTAGTAAATGCATGTTGGATGTTCTTTTAGGTTACAGTTGTGCTCTACAGCCTCAAGGTTCTTGGACTGTTGTAAAATTAGTGTTGCTGAGTGATCCAATAGCCAATCAAATTAGAGGATTATTACATCCTCGTTATCTAGCCCCCCCAACTTCAAGTGAAAATAACTTACTTGAGAAAGTGAGGCTGTAGACGGGAGATGGTCGAAAGCAAAACCATTTTTATTCTCATCGACCAGGAGCGAGCTTGGTCAATAAGGTAATTTTGCTTGAGTTGTGAAGACAAATAGACTTCAAAAAAGAGGAATTCCAATCGATTTTCACCATCCTAACCGTTCAGTTCCCGAGATAGACAACTCACACGGTTATAAAAAGCTTACCGTGAGGTAACTTTTAGTCTTCTTACTTTCCTCTTCTTCGATCCACTTCGAGCTTTCCGCCGCTGACTAGATCGTCCTCAATCTCTTCCAAATCCCAAACAACCACTCGAGAAAAATGACTAAGTCTTCAATAAATTGGGTAGTATTAGAGATGGATAATGGAAAATTGAAGGCGTTAGAGGATACTGAGAAGATTCCTCCGTGAAGATTCATCAAGTGGATCGAAACTGCCGGACAACACTGGCCATCGGGATAGATCGGAGAAATTTTGGTGTTCTAGGTGTACTTTGAGTGCGGCCTTTGTCTCCCTGCTCATCCCTTTCTCACCACCGTACTCGAATACTTTGGAGTCGAATTGGTGAACTTGGTTCCCAATTCAATTACCATGCTTAGTGTATTCGTATATTTGTGTGAGGCATACCTGGGTATTCCACCGGACCTCGAGCCCTTTCGATATTACTATGAAATGAGTAGCAGACTGGAATCACTGGGAGCTACGGTCTGAAGGTCCATGACGGTAAGACAGAGTTGTATATCCAGATGTTCACTCCGTCTTCATGGTCGAATTAGAAGAAAAGGTGGTTCTACTAGAAGACAACCAGCGAAGATAGCCTTGCTTTCGTGGGGAAGGCTGCAGAGAAGACAACTTCATGGAATTCGGTCCCGAAGGACCTTACTCAGAAAGTCCTTACATCTCAGCCATCAAAGAGCTAAGGGACAAAGGGCTTACAGGCTGGCACGTGGTGAAGGACTTCATCACCTATCACATCAGTCCCCTAAAGCAATGAGCATATCCTATATGGATGTACTTAGGGGTCTTAGATCTAACCAAAGACTACAAGAATGGTAAGTAACAATCGTATCATAGTAAGATTAAATTTTGAGTACTATTTACTAACCTCTTTGTCTGTATGAACAGATCTTGATTTGGGAGAAATCAATTCTCGGGTCAAGTCTATCTGCAAGAAGGCTCCATCACTTGAAGTGGAGGCTCCTTGTATTCTAGTGGATGTATACGCTGAAGAAAGAGAAGAACACCTGAAGGTAATCAAAAAATGATCCCATCTTTAGAACTGCATAGTCGTAGAGAATGACCAAATAGTTACTCTTCTTCCTTACAGAATGTAGGCGTAAATAACCGTCGGGATGGCCAATATGTCGAACTGATGGTCGTCTAAGGAGAAGTGGAGAAAGTTAAGACTCCTCTGGCCAAAAGATGTCGATTGATCAAAGCAGTTGATAAGGACAAGGGGAGTACAAGTGCTACCGTTCCACTTGCCATTCTTCCCCTGCTGCTCCGAGTGCCCCTGTCGAGCAGTTCTTCGTGGATATGGCTACCGCAAAGGAGATAGGAGCTGCAGTGCTTAAGCAACCGACTCCTAGGATCAAGATACCCTTCTACTATGATACCGAAACTCACTCAGTAGGCACTTCTCGAGGCTTTATCAAGTAACTCGAAAAGAAAAACTGAAAAAGTTTTATACCTTTTGCGAAGGAGATTGCTATGGTACTAGCACCCGTGATCAAAAAGGAGACAGCCCTTCAGGTGGTCGAATCTGGTATCGACCACTAGGAAAGGCAAGCAAGGGAAGGAGCAGTAACTCCTGCTCAAGTCCTTTGATCAAGCGTGGTCAAAGGTGTACAAGACTCACGACTAGACATGGTCGAAGAAGCTCTCATTCCTCCTCGACCAGGAGTGGTCTAAGAGAGGAAGTCAAAGAAAGTTATCTCTAAAAAAGTTTCTTCTAAATTCTCGCTTAAGGTTACGGCATCAAGGTATGAAAATACGAGTATAAATATTGCATTTTACCTTTAAGTCCTCTTGAATGCTGACCTAATTTTCTACGACTTCAGCCTGACTTCTCCAGTCTTTAAGGATGCTTCAATCGAGAAGCTCACAGCAGCTCTGCCCGCAATTAGAGAAGTGGTGGCGATGGTGGTCAAGAAAACGACACTGCAGCAAAAGAGGCTGCAGTCGAGGCTGTGAAGACTACGACCATAGAGATGGTCATAGCAAAAGAGGCTTAAACGGTAAATGGGAATGTAGAAGTACCTGGTCAGGAGGTTAGAGATCCTTCCAACCACCGCGCCGAGGAAGAAGACATCAGGAATTCTCCTCCTCGTTCTCGAGAAGGTATAGCTAGAGAAGAGGAAGATCAACCTAACTTATTCTCTACATTTTTTAACCCTCCATTGTAGAGGAATCTTCTTCTGATAGACCTCGAAGACAAGTTCCATACCCTAGAGACATACTTGACAAGGCGAACATCTTCGCAGATGAACGCCTTGAAAATGTATGGTGGAACAAGGTCAATCAACTCAATCAACTTGGTGATTCCCGATTGGTACTCACCACATTTGCACGTAGGAGCATGAATGTAAGTATTGAGTACTTAGACATTCGTGCTTGGGTTTTCCTTGCTTCTCACTATCTTCTTTGTTTAGAGAGAAATAGAAGATATGACAACTGTGGCTGAGTATCACAGACAGCTAACACTTCTATGACAAGAAAATGCCGAGCTCTCCAAGAAGGCAGTGACATTGTAAGTTACCGTTCTATGTAGTTGAACACTGTCTTGACCACTTTATTGGGCTTTTCATGTCTGCTTTCAATCCTTGTAGGTCCAACTCGACGCAAAGTTTTTAGCTACTGCGCTTGAAAATGAGGAGGCCGATTCACAAAAGTTAAAGATGGATAACATTGACTTATCAATAAACCTTGTGAAGGCCAATTCTGTAGTAAAGGCTTTGCAGGAGAAAATAAGCAGTAAGTTCTGAACTTAAGACTACTCATTTATATATTTTCTCACTTTCCTTTAACTCTTTTTCTTTTGACAGAAGAAGATTCTGAAATGAGTAAACTTTGCACTGAGGTCGAAGAGAAAGTCAAAGTGATTGGAGAGCTTACTCATATCAGTAAAGAAAAAGACAAGAGAATAAGGCTACTTGATACTCAACTATCAGGTAAGAACAACTTTGCCGTAGTCTGTTGATAAGTATTACCTTGACCATTTTCATCCCACTTGCAAAGTCTGTAGTCGAAATAAAGTGTCTCTCAGAAGCCTCGACTCGTAGTCAAGAGGAAACGAAGTCAATGAAAGCAATCCTCCATAACAATGTTGTACTTCTCAATAATCTACTCGGTGGGTTTGGTGCAAAGAAAATGAATTCTTCCAAGGACACCATAACTGATCATGTGACTATGATCGGACTTCAAGTCGAAGCTTTAGAGAAACACTTATCTACCCTGAAAATCGATCAGGCAGACTCGATTTGGGATGCGGTCGTAGGCGCTGTAAACTATGCCTTGGCAAAACTCAAGGCATGCGATCAGAACCTCAACCTACACCCTATCGACCATGACTTCAGCTACTCTTTGGAAGAAGCAGCCCGCTTGGATGAAGAGCTAGAGCCAACTGGTCAAAAGATTGTAGGAAAAACGCAACTTGGCTCTCCTTCTTCTTTAGAGTAGTTTGTGAATAGGAATTTTGTAAAGACTTACCTTTGAATAATGAAAGAATTTCTTCCTTTTCTTGCAATTCATCTTGTTGAGCAATTAGTACTCGTAAGATAAAAAAAGAAAAGAAAAGAGAATAGACTTACGACTAGGAAATAATGTTATACTGATAACTCTATTCTAACCCCCGACTATTTACTTAGTTTATGTGAATAAACAAAGCAAATAGTACAGAGCAAAGTATGCAAGAGCAGAGTAGTTCATCGACCATCATTGCTGAACTCGATTGTTATGTTCTGACCGCAAAAGTTAGGAATGAATCGATGTTAGGAAGCTCCTTATAATGGGTAGGACCATGTGCAGAGATAAGAGACTTCGACTGGTGATGCTACCGCCCTTCGGCCAGATTAATCAAATCGAAGATAGAAACGATAAGAGGATAAACACTCAAACTTCCTTCTTGTATGCCTGATCAACATTTTCATAGACAACTCAATCTTTTATGCTGATAGCAAGAGTTAGGAACAGTTCATCACTTGGAAGCTCCTTCTAATGGGCAGGACCACATGCAGAAAGGAGAGATTTCGACTAGTGGCGTTCCCTTTTCCAACCAATTAAACAAATTGAATGTATTAGAAGTGGTCAAACAAACATAAAAGAAGCTCTACTGAACATATGACAATAAAGATAGAAAAATTAAAAACTTTATTGAAAAAGTAGAAATGTTTACATGTAAAATTTGAGAGAATCTCGCTGCCCTCCACAGTAAGTCGTACAGAGCCTAGTCATGTGACTTCGACCACAGCGTAAGGACCTTCCCACTTGGGAGAAAGCTTATTCCGATTAGACTGAGATTGGATTTATCTTAATACCAAGTCACCTATAGCAAGGCTATGAGGTTGGACCTTACGATCGTAGTACTTACGCATGGCTTGTTGATAGACTGCCGATTAGATTAAGGCTTGATTCCTCTTCTCTTTGAGCAGGTTGATGTCATTTGCTCGAAGTTGCTCTTGGTTGGAGTCAGTGAAGTTCTTGACCCTGGTTGACCGGATCTTTAAGTCCGAGGGAAGCATGGCTTCAGCCCCGAAAACTAGAAAAATAGAGTTTCTCCTGTCGCCCGACTTGGAGTCATGCGAATTGCCCATAATACTGAAGGAAGTTCTTGTACCCAAGCCCTCGAGCACTTCACAAGCTAGTCAAAGACTCGAGTCTTAATTCTTTGCATTATTTGGTCATTCGCGCGCTCGACTACCCCATTGCTTTGAGGATGGATGACTGAGGCATAGCAATGTTTGGTGTCCAATTCATCACAAAAGTCTTGGAATTTTGCGCTTGAGAATTGTTTATCGTCGTTCGTGATTATCCAACTTGGTACTTCAAATCGAGTAATCATGCTTCTCATCATGAACTTTTTTTGTGGCTTCTATTGTTATCCCATTTACAGGTCTGGCCTCAATCCATTTTATGAACATGTCAATATCCATGAATAGGAATTTGAAGCCCCTGGTGCTCTTGGGAACGGCCCTAGGATGTCGAGACCCCAGGTTGCAAAAGGCCACGAGAGAGGAATTGTTTGAAGAGTCTGAGCCAGTTGGTGTATTTGCCTATTATAAAACTAGCATTATACACATTTCTTAACCATCTCTTTGGCGTCATTGAGGGCCGTTGTCCAGTAGAAACCTTGTCGAAATGCCTTTCTGGCCAATGTTTTGTAAGAGACGTGTACTCCACAGATACCCTCATGTATGTTGTTAAGGAGTTGTAATCCTTCTTTCTGCGATATGCATAGCATAAGAACCCCTTGAGTTCTCCTTTTATAGAGTACTCTGTCGACCAAAGTATACATTTTGGCCTTGCGGGATAGACGATCTACTTTATAGATGGGAGCCATCCAAATATCCTTATATTCTAGAGAGGCTGTCTCATTAGGAGTTGTTTCTGGTACTTTGACCAAAGATGGCTTCTGGAGATGCTCCAAGAAGACTCCTAGTGGTACTTATAATCGAGAAGAAGCTAGTAGAGCCAACTGGTCAGTGAGAAAGTTATCCTTCTGGGGGATATACTGTAACTCGAAACCAAAGAAGTGCTTTTCTAGCTTGTGTACTTCTGACAAGTACTGAAACATAGTCGAACTCAAGCATTGATACTCTTTGCCAACCAGATTCACAACTAGTTGAGAGTCTCCTCTCATGAGTAGTTGATGAATCCCGAGCATTGTTGCGGCTCGTATGCTAGCCAACAAACCTTCGTATTCGACCACGTTATTAGTGACCAGGAAGTGTAGTTAAATGACATACTTTAAGGTCTCACCCGTAGGAGATTTCAGAATCACTCCAGCCCCTGAGCCACTTAGCGTAAGCGACCCATCAAAGTACATCGTCCACTAGTCGTGGGAGTTGTATTGGGGATCTTGAATGTGTTTAGGATTTGTCCATTCGGTGATAAAGTCTGCCAAGATCTAGGATTTAATGGTCATTTAGGACACAAAATGGAGGTCAAACTCCCCAAGTTTTACCGACCATTTTGCCATGTGCCCCATTGTTTTTTTGTTCTAGAGGACCTCTCCTAAGAAAAACTCAGACGACACAATAATTTTGTTTGCCTGAAAATTTTTCCTTAGCTTCCTCGAACACATGAGGAGGGCATATAAGAGTTTTTGGACCTAAGGGTAGCACTCTTTAAACCCATGTAAGACTTACATAGTATACTGGTCGCTGGACGCCTTCGTGTTCTACAACCAATATAGCACTTACTGCCTATGGCTAGGCGAACAGATATTCGACTGGTTTTGGAGAAACCAAGATAGAAGTACTCGTAAGATACCTCTTGACATCCTCAAAGGCATCATTAGTCTCTTTCAACCGCTCGAAACCTTCATGTTTCCTCATAAGCTTGAAGAAAGGAAGCCCTTTCTACCCAGACGTACAATGAAACGACCTAGAGTCGCCATGCACCCGGTGAGTTTTAAAACTTCTTTCTTCGTGGTTAGAGGGCGCATTTACTCGATGGCCTTGATCTTTTCAGGATTTGCCTTGATACCTCTTATCGAAACAAGGAATCTGAGCAACGTTCCTGAAGAAACTCCAAACACACACTTCTCATGATTGAGTTTCAAGCGATGCTTTTCGAGGTTATCGAAAGTCTCCTGCAGGTCTGAAACATGATTAAGTCATTTGATGCTTTTAACAACTAGATCATCAACATAGGGTTCCAAATTTTGGCCCATTTGATGTATAATGGTCAATTGCATTAAACGTTGAAAAGTTGGACTAGTATTTTTCAAGCCAAATGGCATTTTGACATAGCAAAACACTCCAAATGGTGTAATAAATATGGTCTTCTCTTCATCTTCTGAAGACATACTGATCTAGTGATAGCAGAGTATGCATCTAGAAAACTTAATATTTCACAAGTAGCAATAGAGTCAACCAATTAATCAATACAAGGAAGAGAAAATTCATCCTTTGGACAAGCTTTATTTAAATCAGTATCGTCTATACACATTCGCCACTTACCATTAGACTTCTTAACCATTATAGGATTAGCCAAGCACTCTGAGTAATCGACTTTTCTTATAAAGCATGCCTTTAGTAACTTGTCCAATTCTGATCTGATAACTTCTCGTCGATCTGGTGCAAATCTCTGTAATTTTTGTTTTATGGGCTTCTTATCAGGCTGTAGAGCTAGCTTGTGCTTGATCACCTCCCTAGGAACCCTCGGCATGTTGGATGGCTGCCACGCGAACACATCTGCATTTGCCTAGAGGAAAGTGACGAGGGCATCTTTCTATGCGGGGCTGGAAGTAACCCTAATGCGAACAATCTTCGAAGGCTATGCTGGGTCTGGAGGAACCTCCTTGACCTCCTCATTTGGCTTTGGCGCTACTTTTGGCTTTGAGTGCTTGCTCAAATGTAGCACCTTGGTAGCTTCTCAAGTTGGTAGTTGGTCGACCATCTTGAGAGACTTGCGGTAGCACATCAGCACCATTTTCTTATCACAGTGAACTGTGATAACTCCCTCGGGACTTAGCAACTTAAGATATTGATATGTATAGTGAACGACTATCAAAAAATATGCCAGAGTTGGTCGTCCGAGTATGGTGTTATACGTTGTGCCGAGATTTTCTCTGTTCTGAAGTTTCTCGAAGAATCGAACGTAAAAGGCAAAGAAACTTGACAATGGGCTTGACCGAAGATCCCAATATGATACTGGTTCTATAATGGTACGAGGGACTTGCATCTCATCCAGAGCACTAACAAATAAAATATTTAGAGAACTACCACCATCAATCAACACGTGATTCACTTGACAGTTGTTGATGATGGGCTCGATCATGATTGAAAACCGACTAGTTCAAGTCAAAGGGATCGGACAGTCACTCTTCTTGAAAGATATGGTGACTTCCAACCACTTAGGAAGATAATCGATAGAGTTTATCTCTTATTCGATAGCCTTATACTGTCGCCTCAACTCACATGTAGACGAACCTCCATAGATATGCTCGATGGTGTGCTTTGGATCCTAGAAAGGCATGTCCTTGTCCGAGTGCTTTCGACCACTTGATTGTTGCACCTCATCGAGCGTGAGAAGCGGTCCCTTACCAGAATAGTAATCCTCGAGTTTTCATTGGAAAACTCGGCAGTTGTGAAGGTCGTGTCCCTCCTTCTTGTGAAGTGGATAGCACCTAGCCTTGTTGTCTTCCGCACGGGTGTTTTGCCTTTGCCCCAATCGGAGTATTGCTTAGGGTTCCGTGGCTCCTTATCGTCTATGGCCAAGACTTCCTTTGAGTTGTCGGCCCGAGACTTCTGACCTTTGGTCTTGTTCCTGGATTTCTTGGCCTTCTCCTTCCTCCCACTGCCTTCACCTTCCCCTTTGGAACTTCGGTTGACCTGATCAATGGTTTTAGTCCATTCGACCGCTTCAGCAACAGTCGCATAACGGTCAGCCATCTCAAACAGCTCAACGATAGTGGTTGGAGGGTGTAAGGCAATATCCTCCATGAACCACCTATTGTGTACACCTTGCTTGAATGCCCTAATGACAGAAGCATCAGAGACATCTGGAATTGAATTACAAACCTGGGTATCATTGCCATAGGGTATCATTGCTGTCCTACCACATCCAGTGCATGTCGTCCTCTTTTCTAGGGTGGTTCTACGTGCCCTGGAAGTTGGCCAATAGAAGATTGCAGAGGTGTTACCACGAGTAGATTGGCTTGAATGGTTGGTTGATCAATCATGACCGAGCAGACTCTTCGAGCACCATTGGAAGATAGTTTGCCATGACGTGCTCATCTCCTCGTGCCGCCCAAACTGTGGTCATGTAAATTTGAAGAAACTCGCTAGGATTCTAGGACCCAACGAATTTCTCCATGTTTACTGGGTGAAACCACGGTGGCCAGCGCACTGCTCGGAGTTTAGGAATGAACTGGTTCCTTCATCTGGCATACTGTTGTGGGGGACATGGATCCATCCTCAACCTTTTCCACGGTGGGGTCTCCGAGATCCCGGGATGGATCTCCAGGGACAACCTCACCGTTGGAAGCGAGCAATGTCTGCTTGTAGTCGTAGCCAGCGTCTATGTCGAGATCTGCATAATCGGCCAAGTTGAACCAGTTCTCCTCGTTTCATTCCTCTGCCATGAGGACATCATAAGAAAGAGATCTTGTTCATTGTGATGTATGGGGACCAGCTCCTTTTGTTTCGAAAAGAGGTCATCGATATTATATCATTTTTATTGATGATTTTTCTCGACATACATGTATATACTTTATGTCATCTCGTAGTGAGGTTTTATCTATCTACAAGACATTTTCCACCATGGTTCGCACTCAGTTTGACTCTCCTATTCGTGTTCTTCACGCTGATTCTGCTGGAGAGTACTTGTCGGGAGCCCTTAGTGGTTTTCTTGCTGAGCAGGGCACTCTCTCTCAATTTTCTTATCCAGGTGCTCATGTTTAGAATGGTGTGGCTGAACGCAAGCATCGTCATCTTCTTGAGACAGCCTTGCTCTCATGATTGCTTCTGCTGTTCCACCACATTTCTGGGCTGAGACTGTTTCTACTGCCACTTTCTTGATCAACATTCAGCCCTCCTCTGCTCTTCAGGGTGGGATCCCAGTTGAGCGTCTCTTTGGGGCATACTGTTGTGGGGGATATGGATCCCTCCTCAGCCTTTCCCACGGTAGGGTCTCCGAGATCCTGGGATGGATCTCCAAGGACAACCTCACCGTTGGAAGCGAGCATTGTCTGCTTGTAGTCGTAGCCGGCGTCTATGTCGAGATCTGCATAATCGGCCAACTTGAACCAGTTCTCCTCGTTTCATTCCTCTGCCATGAGGACATCATAAGAAAGAGAACTCACCGACAAGGGAATTACCGGAGTCTTGGAAGAATTATCCCCACGGACGGCGCCAACTGTCGGTGTTTTGATACCAATCTTATGTATGATTTGTTTGGATTCGAGGAAACTCTAGAAGACTTAGACTATGTACATGCAGAGTAAAGACACAGGAATTTTTATACAGGTTCGAGTCTTCTCCTGAGAGAATAATAACCCTACGTCCTGTGTAGCTATTACTCAGAGAAATTGAGTACAACTGAGAATAATGCGAAATACCTACCACTATCTCCAGATTTGATGTAGTCTGATCCATTTCCTTCTAGCGTTAACCCTTATATAGTTAACAAAAAGACGGCCATTGTCCTACATCAAAAGAGGCCTTAACGCTTAGGGAGATAACCGTCTGGCGAAAGTTATTGTCAGAGAGACATGGTGGCCCGTTCGTCATGCAGCGGTTATTATCAGAGAGAGATCATGTGTGGTTATTAGGAATAACTCACGTTCTAACCGTCTTGTCAGACAGACTCACGATGTAACAGATCGTCATAGACAAGCTAGTTGGAGATAAACTAGTCACAGTAAGATCCACAACCATAAGGTGGTCGTAGGACGATTCACGACTACATGACCGTAGAAGAACATACGACTACGGAAGGTCGTAGAAGGACTTACGACTATATAGTTGCAAAAGGATTTACAACTAAGGAGTGGTCGTAAAAGGACTTACGACTATCCTATGAAATCTATCCCTTATTGATAAGAGTTATATTTGAAGAATATAATAACACAATAATTAGATGATTATTATATCCTCATCACTAATCATTTGATTAACCAAACGTAATCTCTACTACTTAAAAGTTTGAGTTGGTGGTAGTAGGTTCATTCTCCTTCCTTTCTTCACAGCCGTCTGATCTGAACAATAAGATCTTCACCGTCTATCTCACGCTCCTCCCCTCCTCTCTCTCTCTCTCTCTCTCTTTGGCGATCAACTGCCCTCCCCTCTACTTCTAGCATCAATTACATCTCCCACCCCTCTTCATCTCTTTACCGCCGCAGAGTTGCCAAACCGCCACGCCGGCGACGCGACCATTCCTTACTCCCCTTGCCGCCACCGGCGAACCCCGATCGTGTCACATGACCAGAAACCACACCCCGAGATTCCTCGCCGTCCTCCTCCACGCCCGGATGCACCCCGACCCCATCCCCTCCTCCCCACCGTCCGCTCCTCCGCCGCTCCCCGCGCCTCGCCTAACACCGCCTCCGTCCGACACTGGCTTCACGACTCTTCCGGGAACACCAGAAACCGACGGTGCGGCGAGGAGATGTCGGCGAGGCTACGGGTGGAGGACCTCCACGCCGAGCTGCAGCGCCACGGCCTCGACTCCTCCGGTACCAAGCCGGCGCTCGTGAGTCGCATCCCCCATTTTCAATTGTTTTTAACACACTCTCCCCTACCAGTGTGGCGGCCGCTGGCACGGCACGCGCCCCCGCGGTCTACCTGCGTCGTCTCCACACGATTCGTGTCCAAAATTGTGCGCACAGTTCAGTTGCCCGAATGCGCACACCATGTGCTTGCCCGTATGCGCGCGCGTGTTGTCTTGTGCTTGTGCTGTGTCTTTATGCGTGCGCACATTGCCGCATTGCTGCTGTGACCTCCGTTCTAGAATGCCTTCTCCACCAGGTGCGAAGGCTGGATGCTACCATCCGTAAGGAGGAGAAGGATGTGTTGTCTGCAACAGCTGATGTGGATGGCGTAGATGACGAGAACAAAAGGAAGAGGAAAAGGCGTGGTGATGGGGAGGATGAGGAGAACGCTGGCGCGTCGTTGGATGCGGCGAAGCTAGAGGGCATGGGCTACCATGAGCTCAGGCATTGGCCAAGGCACGGGGACTCGCGACGAATGGGAGCAAGAAGGAGGTTATCGAGAGGTTGCTCTCAGCCCCTGGTAATGCCGTGGTAGTTGCCGATGGTGGTGTTGAGGACAAGAACAAAGTTGCGAAAGGTTTGTTGATCTATTGATTTCTTCATATAGATTATTGCAGGGGGAGATCTGAACTTTATCCGAGTGACTGTTGTTTGGTGTGTTCGGTTGCCTATTTGATTGGTGTAGGTGGTAATGGGAAGGTTGAGGAGGTGAAAATGGAGAAGTTGGTTACAGCCACGAAGATGGGTGCTGCCGTGCTGGACCAGCACATCCCTGACCACATAAAAATGACCTATCATGTCTTGCAAGTGGTGCGTGAGTTCATTTTGCCTCTTGTTTTCTTTTGCCTACTGTACTCTTTGGATGTGTGCATTTCAATTTTAACCGCGGTTCATTGAATTCCTATTTCCTGTACAGTATGCATATTAGCTGAGTTTAGAGCAGAACACAATTCCTCCAGGACGAACATCAAATCAGACAATTCCTATTATTCGTGCCAAATATTCTCATCAGTCATTTAGTGCCTGATGCATTACATCATGTTGAGTTTGGCTATAAATATTCATATATGTGACAGCCTTTTTATGGTACCCTGAATGTTGCAGCCTAGCAGGCCTAATACCATCATGTATTTAAGATAAGTCCAAGGAAAACTTATGATGGAATCCCTAATTTCTCCTCTTTGTATTCAGTATCGACAGTAGCTAGAAAGCTTTCTCATGGTCATCTCTTCAGAATAGAATCCCAACATAACTACCTTCAAACTTATTTGAACCGAGTTGAATGTTTATGTGTGTGTTTTACTATTTTTCTTCTCATCTTTATGGTAGACATGGTTTATTGCAGGGTGATGAGATATATGATGCCACATTGAACCAGACTAATGTTGGAAACAGCAACAACAAGTTTTATATCATCCTAGCTTTAGGTTTGCCTTCAAGTCACTGTTTCTCACTTGCTCACTCTGTTGTTTTCTTTGCAAATGTCTTTCTTCAATATTTTTGAAAACATTCATGCCCTTCCAACTTTTGAGTGAATTTGATCCATGAGAATGCCATACTTTCAAGAAATGTTGGACACTTCTCTTTCTATTTTCATGTACTTCAGTACTACTTTTTTTTGCACACATAATGCATACTAAATCATTGTCTGAGTAGATGAGACATTATATGTAATTGCAACGGCTCATAGTCTTTTCATATAATGTATAGGTATATTGTCGGAGAGAAAAAGCAAGGAAAAGCTCTAGACGTTGTTGCAAATTTTCACTTGCAAAATGGAGCGGTAAGTTGTATACTATCATCACATTCAGTTCTAAATGGCCACGATCACGCCTTACGACCATGACCATGCCTTACAACCACAACCATGGTTTATACGACCACGCTCACGACCAGACCAGTGCACAGTTTGAGTCATGTGCTCCCCGAATGCACCACTGCACACGTCGCACTTGCGTAGTCCCGTGCTCACGGAGGGGGCTACAAATAGAATTACGGTGATTCGGGGGTAAATTTGGTATTTGCATGATAAACTGTGCTAAATCTTACGTGTCCATATCTGTTGTTTTTATTCCGTAGCAATGCACGAGCACTTAACTAGTTAAGTAGTATATTTCAGGGTTCAGATGGCGGGACAAGGCCCACCATGCTTGGGAAATGATAGTCAGTGATCATCACATGCTTATTATGATCTACAACTATAAGTTATAAGCTGTAGTAAAAAAAATATGTCTTTCATGGGTTCTATTATTCGCAGCCAGGGCTTATTTTCTCGGTGAAAACTGGATACCACTAGACGAAGCTGCCTGGGGCGGCGGTGCCAAGCTACTACTAGTTAAGGGAAGGTACGGGTAATTGAAATAGAAGATACCAGAGCAGAGGCTACAACTCGCTGATGTACTAGCTGACGGTTTACTGGGTCTTGCAAGCGTGACACATATATGCGTACATGCAGGCAATGCAGGCGATCATACATTCATACGTGATCCGCATAAATAAAACAGATTAGACCCAAAAAAAAAGAACTAGCTAGGCTACACGTCTTCTCTTGCACTGGTCGGCAAAGCCAGCATGGTCGGCATGTTGGCCGGCGCACGGGCGCAGCAGCCTCTTGGGTGTCGTGTGGACGGCGTCCATCTCCAGCACGGCGCCGCCGGTACCAGTGTCAGCCCGCGGCCCGACTCCAGTGTTGGCAGCCATGGTTCTTTTCGCGCGGAGCATCTCCATGAATGTAGTCTCGTCGCCGTGAAGAATCTCAAAGTCGTTCCATCGTTTCCAAAAGTCAGGGTGAGCCCTGGGATCGGTGAAGCCTGACGCGTAGATATGCAGCGCCCGAGCACGGTCGACTTCTCCGAGGCCTATCTCAAGGTCGGCGAATCTGATGCACATTGCTCTAGCGTCCTTGTCCGGGAGGCCGCCCTGAATTGCCTGACAGTATATCTCCCTTGCCTTGAGAAGACCATAGAGTTCAGTAGCCCGTGCAACGTACACCTCGTAGACACCAAGCTTGTCACAGGCGGGAACAGCACTCGCAGCATCCTCGTAAACCTTCATAGCACGTTTTGCAAGGCCAAAGTCCTCCTCGAACTTGGCATACTGAAGGAACACAGTCTTCTTCCTCTGCGGCGGAGCCTGCAGAACGGCATCCTCAAACAGGTTCCTCACTCTCTCCGGCCTGCTCTTTCCATGCCTCTGGACGAACTTTGTCAGGTAGGCTGCCCATATAGCCTCGGCGTGCGGATACTTGAAGGACTTGACGCCCCTCTCGTAGACACGGAACGCCTCTTCGAATCGCTTGTGCTTCTCGAGAAGTGAGGCATGGTTAAGCACCAGCAGAGGCGTGGCGAGCCCAAGGTCATGTATCCGCTCGTAGACGGCGCAGGTGGATTCCAGTGCTCCGTGTGTCTCCATCAGGTCGGCGTAGAAGCACCACAGCTTAAGAGACCGGTGCAGTTTCATCTGAACGGGCTCGCCGCCGACGTCGGCGGCGGCGCGCCTCCGGACCTCGCTCGATGGCTCCGACGTCGCTTGCCGGATGAGGTCAATGGCCCCCTCGGAATTCTGGTGCCTCAGCTCCAACTCTGCCCATTCGCACCAAACGGCGGCGAGGTGGTCCGCTGCCTTGAAGTTCACCTGCGTGGCCCTTTGGAAGACCTCTCGGGCGCTGCCGAGAAGGCCACGGTCCTCGTACATCTTGGCGAACGCCAACCAGAGCGTGTGCAGCTTCCCGGTCGCCTTCACCGGATCGACGGTCTTGACGGCCTCGACGTAGGTCGCGGCTTGCCTCGTGGGATCCTTGTCGAAGAGCTTGGCCCTCGCGTGCCACGCCTGGACGTCGTGCGGATTCTGCCTCAGCAGCACGCGGTTGAGCAGCTCCGGCCGGCGTTCGAGCAGCCGGTCCAGCCTCGCGATCTTCATGTCGGCGTCGGCGCGGTCGGCCAGCCAGCAGCCCTGGACGACGTCGGGGTTCTCCGCTTGGCCGCGTTCGCGGAGTTCCGCGGCAAGCATGGTGTGCTCGAAATGCAGGTAGGCCTCGAACACCAACCGGAAGTCCCTGACGGTGATCGCCATGGTGGCGCCCTCCTCGAGCACGTCCCTCGCCTTGTCGTGGAGGCCCGTCCGCGCGTAGTGTCCTGCCAGACACGTCCACAGCACGCCGGCCTCGTCCGGGAACTTGCGGATGCCACCGCGGAGGATGGCGTCCACCGGCAGCCCGGCGACCTCCTCCGGGTGCTGGGCGAGCAGGTCGCACAGGTCGAGCAAGAGCTGGCGCCTGCTCCTGCCCTTGACCGAGACGAAGCCGTCGTCATTAATGGCCGCGGCGAGGTGGTCAGCGGCGTCCCGCCATCTGCCGGCGGAGACGAGGAAGGCGATGAAGTCCTCGGCGTTGGCGGGGTCGAACTGGAGGTGGCGGCGGAGGACGCGGAGGGCGGTCGGGGCTGGGCAGTCGTGGAGGGAGGCGAGGCGGAGGAGGAGCGGCCACACGCGGTGGTGCTGCGTGAGGGGCAGTGAGCGAAGCGCTCGGTCGAGCGCGCGGCGGGCGCGGGTGAGGAGGCGCTGGTGGAGGAGGGAGGAGGCGTACATGTGCCAGACGCGCGGCATCCGGGACATGCCCGCGGCAAGCGCGCGCTCGAAGGTGGCGTTGAGGGCGGCGTCGGCGCGGTGGTCGACGGGCAGGGCGCGCGCTGCGTCGGCGAGCTCTGTGAGGTACGAGTGCCAGAGCTTGTACGACCCCGGTAGGGCCCGCAGCGCCCGCTCGTAGATCACCGCGCGCTTCGCCAGCGGCGCCGCGCGCCGCGCCGACAGGTAACGCGCCCAGCCGCCCAGCCTGAACGGCTCCCGCAGGACGTCCTCCTCGTACGCAACGTCCTCCGCCGAGATCGCCATCTCCACAGCCGCTGCCATCTCTCTCTCTCTCTCTCCTCCGATCTCTGCGCCTCTGGCTGCGAGCGATCGAGTGCGTGATGAGGAGACGGCCGCACTCCCCCGTATTTGTAGGGCCTGGCCAGTCCGAGCCCGAAACGGAGCTCAAGTCGGTTCTTCGCCGAGTCTGCCAACTTGCCGAGTTCGAGTCGGTGCCCAGTTCCCGTGATTAGTAACCGAACTCGTTCCGGCCCGGACTCGGACTCACTTTGCCTCCGCTCCCACGGAAACCGCCCGAGGAGAGCTCAATTTGTTGTCATCGCCGCCCAAACTCCGGTCAAGAACCGCCGTCGCGTTCATGTCGCACAAGTGAAGTTTTTGCAAAAATCGTTTCACATCATATTGTGTTCCCCCCATTGGTCAACCTACCCATCATATTGATTATATTTTCGTGCTCACAGCTCACTGAATGGACCTTTTTTTCTCCTTGGCTTTCGGTCATATTCTCTGACACTGTTCGTCTCCACCGGTGATCCTCGGTATGATTACTTCGCATAAGGGAATCCCATGTCATGGCTCACATTTTGACAGGCTCACCTTATCCTCCGAACCTCTGTACAAGCGCCACCGCATCACCGAAGAACCGTCATCGCCACTGCTCGCTTCGTTGTTAGCACATCTCCGCCACGTCAACGCCAGCCCACATCCACAAATAGCCTTCCCTCTTCGCAAGCTTCCAATTTTGCCCATTCCCACTGCCTCTTTACCCCTCAAATAGTGTTGGCCTACACCATTTACCGAGGAGGAAGGACATCTCTCTCCCCTGCGGAGAGAGAGTGTGAGAGCTGTAGAGGTGAGAGTTGCGGGTGGCACCAATAATGCCCCATGGCCATGGATGGCAAGGGAGAGACAGAGGAAGCGGACATTGACCTGGAGGTACATATATGGGATGACAGAGAGACACATCAGAGAAGGAGCACGTTGATGGGAACGCCATGTGTGTCCCTATAGATACCACATAAGCTAAACTCAGAATATTAGATATGGACAGTTAAAGAGGTTGAACATCTCATTTTGTAGTCAGAGATTAATCTATAAACTTTTATAATAATTAAGGGGTCAAATAGATTCCTTACGAAAAGAGGTGGTGATCATTTGGGCTTTTTTTGGTGGCTTATGGTTGAAAAGCACTGTAGCTGACTGAAAAAACACTAAAGCTGACAGAGGCTTATTTAGCATAATTAAATTTAAAAAAATTAAAAAATACAAAAAAATATGTTAGCCCATTACATATAATACAAACAAATACGGGAAAAAAGAACCGGCAAAAAAAACTCAACAAAAAGCCAAAAGTTTAGAAAAAGACGAAATTTATGAATAGTGAAAAATAAGCCAGAAGCTAAAAGCTGAAACTAAAACGATCACAGTGTCAAACACGGCCTTCGACGAGAAGCTAGAAAATGCTGCCAGAGGGTACAGCTTTTTCTTTGGAATTTGCTCATTCAAATCCGGACATTCGAAACGTCCATTTCTAAATTTCAGAAATCGTGCTCCAGTAAACAAGAGAACAAAATTCCCCTATCTTCGGTAAACAAGAGAACAAAACTCTCCAGTAAATCCAGACATAGGAATATCAAAGCAAAACCATTAACCACCTGCGATGTGCATGGCATGCCGCATGTTTGTGGGGTGTGGACTGACAGACCGGTCGCTGGCAAGTGGCAACCAGTTGGACCCAGCTAGAAGCCGTTAGAAGGTAAGCACAAAGCCACTAAAAAGCAAAAAAAGAATATAGGGTCTGTTTGGTAACGGCTGTGGCTGATGGCTTTTGACTGAAATTTTTGAATTTTGGCTGTTTACGGTACATATTACGGAGAGACAGATACTCACTTGCGATTTTGGCTGGTACAACTATTAGGCTTTTAACATATAGATCGTTTAACTTGTAGACCCCGTCTTGAGAAAATACTCCGTTTGAAAGTTAGGTACTATAATAAAAGCTAAAAGTCGCCAGCTTCAGAGGAAAAGAACATGCCCATAGGCTTTTACTCCTTGTAAATCATAAGACACCCACTTTTACACCATTAAAATAGCAAGCTTCTAGGTAAAAAAAATTCAAGCAAACTATCTATGTTTTAAAACTCTATAAAATAGGAAAATACTATGCTGAAGCAATCAAATAGAAATAATAAGAACATCGTGTATCTAAAGGAATTTCTTCCACGATGACCACAATGATTTAGAGAATATTGTAATATACTCTCTCGTCTTCCCATCATGAAGCCACAAAGAACAGTTCTCAAGTGATGCCATCATTTTTGTAGCCCTTCCCGTCATCCTGTAGTGGTATCTGAAGAGCTCCAAGTCCACCAGAATCCACAGATACGCCACGCACAGATGGATGAATATGCTAAGATTGGTGATTGAGTTGGGGGCCATGTTTACCTACTCAATCCCATAAAACTCCAAAACTTCTTATAAAAAGGATTCACTAGCAGCCTAAATCCACACTCCACATATGACCAAAAGATTGGGATTTCGCCGTCGCTTCCATTCAGAAAGTTTTTCCTGTCACTGACCTCCAAGGGATCAGAACCTTATCGGGAATTATTCTCGCTTCTTCCATGGCCTTAAATTTCTTCGATCCTAGTTCGGATATTGGCCAATTGGTGATCAAATCAGACATTTTGATTTTGATGGCTAAAGATCTAAGCGTGGATTGAGGGGATTCGATGCTACAGTTGAAGGGCGCTAAGGCGAAGAGGTGAAGAGGCAGAGAAAATCAAAGAAGATGAAAGGTTTTCTCTAAAAGCAAGAATTCAACAGGTACCACACTAGGATTTATAAGGGTTTTTCAAACTGCAAAATAGTAGTTGTTCAATTTAAAGCCCAACAAACAGAAAACCTTTCAGTTTTTTCAGTTAGTTTTCTCAACCTTAAGTGAATAAAAACTGCCTCTTTACTCTTATTAAAAGAATATTTCCAAATTGAAATCCAAACGGAAAATTTAGGTTATAAATTCACTTAAAGTTCAGGGACTAGCTGATGAGGATTAAATAATTTATTAAATATGTCTTTAATACTTAATTAAGCCCCTAAGACCCATTTGGTCGTAAGCTTTCCAAAACTACCCTTGGTCGAAAACTATTGCATATTTTGCCAAACCAGTAAACCACTCGGAGATTCCATGAACTAGTATAAAAACTCACTTCCAGGGAACTTTTCTCATGCAACGGATAAAGCACGTGGTTTATCCATGCTAAACAGCATGACGATTCGACCCTGCATCTCTGACAACAACCGCAATGCAGTTGTCTCCATGATTATTTTCCACTGACAATAATCAAAGATCAGTTATCATCAGATATCGCTTTGTGACAGCAACCACCCATTCGATCAGACGCAACAATACCACACGACGTCTCTTCATATGGATAACTGACACCCATTTAACGCTATTTAAGGGTTGACGAGAGAAGAAACAAACAGGTCAAGTCTAAGTTAAATAGATAGAATCGGAACCAGAATCCAAAGGATGAATTGAGATCTTTCGATCAGTGGGAAGATTGTAGAGATTAGGACTAGTTACATCTTTGTAATACCTTAGTGAGGACATCTCGTAACCTGTTCATAGCAATAAAGATCATTCTCTTTCTCTTTCTCTTTCTCTTTCTCTTGTTGAATCATTCCAAGGAATTCAGTCTCCTTTCTCATATTTTCATAAGATCAACAACTTGATCGTCGACAACAATCCAGTCACTTCTCAGGAAGTACAAATCATTAACAAAGATGAGTGATCATTATCATGCGCATTTTACAATTTTGGTGATTTCATTGCTGAAATAAAGTGATCCGTGAGCTGCTGGTCGCTGGAGTATGTGCATATCAATGGAATGATACAATTCGCTATTGGTGCTGCATATACATGGTGAACAGAGGCATCTGTGAACTGTTAGCATCTCCGACAATCTAGCAATGTAAGCCACTTCCATACACGCAAGTAAATCATAACATTACATGAAATGGAAAACATTTTGGCTTGGACTAGAAGTGACTTTCCTATCGAGCAGCATGTAGACGTGTTGATTTAATATTTACAAAAAAAAATTTGGGATACACGTCGTTTGGATGAAATTATCATGAAAAGAAATGTATTTTGGATACATATCGTTTGGAAGACATTATTCTGGAGAAAATGCTATTGTCAGATTGTGGGTCAAAACGAGACCCCTGACGTCACAAAAGTATAATCAGTTAAGTGCCTCTCACTGCCCCAGATACCATCTTTTGGTGTATGATACATTCCTTACATTGTTACAGCAACTAAAAAAGTAAAAGTGTTCAACTTAAATTAATGTGTGGAAGATTTAACTGCTTCTTTAAATGTTGGAAGTGGATTCTAACTTCTGAAATCATATTGCTTGGTGTAGCCCAAACGGCGCGTGTTGGCACTATACATACCTCTTATTGACGTGCTGCTAGTCAGTTTTGATATCATTTAGTTGATAAAGTAGGTCCGGTGCTTGTGATTTTCCATATTTGAAGTCTACAAAACCTCATTTGGGATGGTGGAATTAATATCAGGAGTCTTACTTATAGGATGTATTTACCGCTCTTCAGTCTTCTCAAGGCGGTGATTAGCAAAAAGGAGGTTTTCATTAGCTATCTCCTAAGGAAAATCGTCATGTAAGATAGGGTAAGCCACTCATCTTTTTTGTGAATTACTTGTTCCATAGTTCCATAAGTGGCATTTACTAAAATTATGGTAAATCATCATGACAAATTGGTCTAGTCCGTGATCAGTAGCATTCTACTGCTGAGATTCCTTGTATCTTGGCACCTGAATTAATACGGCCTAATTGTAGGATGGAACCACAACACTACATTATGTAGTTTAAGTTGGTGTCGTGCAAGTGTGAAGTTACTGATTAAGTACAGGGTGGGTATCAATATTGCAAATAATGTCAGTGAAAAGGGCACTCTTACTCATGACATCAACCATATTCAGGGCACCGGATTTTTCATTTATAATTTTTTTGTTTTATGCATGATGGTTGGACCCCACTGCATGTAGCCATACAAAGTAGAAATAGAGATATAGGGAAGCTCTTGCTTGTCAATGGTACTGATAAAGACCAGAAGAACACGAGGATGCTCTATTATTTGTTGGGAGATTTTTTTTCGTTGACCAACAGTATAATCCTAAAAGAAATTACCTATAATCATAGCTGCTAAAGCGCTCAGCAAAAACATTTTTTATACCTTTTCATGTCGTTTTCTCTTCACAAATTTTATGCTTGCCTTCATGTTGATCCTATTGGACAACTTCTCATCATCTAGACTTTTACACGATTCTCTCTCATCATGTCTGGTTGTTGAGGCTGCATGGATTAATGTTTTATGTTGCCTAAGCACCAAAATTGATGTCTGAACTTCAAAGTTCTCTGGTTTTGTTTGGTTTCCAAACATTACAAGATGGAACATTTTCCATGGATCTATGCTTATGTTCCGGAAAGGATTTAGTCATATGACTCGCAAAGATTGTCAAATTTGTTCTAGAGATATGTGATTTTGCTCTTCCACAAAATTGTGACAAAAAAGAGCAAATGTGAGCAACCCTGCCTTCGGTGATTGTCACTGTAGATTATTCCACTCATTTTCTGTGGACGCTAATAATTTTTATGCAAAGTTTTTCGTTGCAACGCACAAACACTACTAATCCTCATGGAGATGCGAGTTGGTCGCCTAAACGCACCAAAATACATCGAATCAAATCACGCAAATTGGGCACGATCGGTGAGATAATTCACCGATTTGGGGTAAGAAAGAGATTAGTGAGACCTCTAAAAGCAGCTCAAACAAGCCACCGTAATGACAAACGGAGGCCAATTGGAATCTAGAAAAAGTAGCAAACATCATCAACTAAAGTAGTATCTCTTATTAAAACCATCTATTCACATGGAGGGAACAAGTTTGGTTTCTACCAGATTGGATTAAAGCCATCAAATCAGAACAAAGGATTCGGCATTTTTAAGTCAAAATGGTGCAACTAGGGATGGCAATGGTGACCCGATCCCCGATCCCCGACGGTGAATTCACCTATTAGGGGATGGGTCTGGCGGATTTTATTCCCCGCGGGGATTTTCGTGGGCAAAATACTGTCCCCGTCGGGGATGGCGGGGCCGGGGCCGGGGAAGTGATCCCCGTCCCCGTTAACCGTCGGGGATCACTGACATGTGGGGTCCTCTACACTTCATATAAAAGTCAGCCAAAAACCCTACCCCGCCGCCCCCAGTCCCTCTCCCGCAGGCAGCGCCCGACTGCCCCCTACCCCCCCGCCCATTAGTCCCCCTCCCCCAGCGCCTCCGCCCCCACCGCGCCCGGCTCCCCCGCCGCCCCTCCCCCGCCGCCCTCTTCCCCTTCCCCAGCGCCTCCGCCCCCTCCCCCTCTGCCCCCTCCACCGCCGCCCCTCCCCCTACCCCGGCGCCTCCGCCCCTCCCCCTACCCCGCCGCCCCCAGCGCCACCAACACCTCCCCTTGCGCTTGCGCCCGACTGCCCCCTACCCCGCCGCCCCCCAGTCTCCCTCCCCCAGCGCCTCCGCCCCCATCGCGCCCGGCTCCCCCGCCGCCGCCTCCCTCCCCCTCCGCCCCTCCCCCGCCGCCCTCTTCCCCTTCCCCTTCCCCTTCCCCGGCGCCTCCGCCCCCTCCACCGTCGCCCCTCCCCCGGCGCCTCCGCCCCCCTCCTCCACAGATCTGCGACCGACGATGCCCTTACCCACCACCGCGGCGCTGCGGCCCTCGAGCCGGCGCATCTACTGCGGCGGCGACCGGCGCATCCACTCGCGGCGGCGGTTCTTCCTCACCCGCGGCGGCGGCTCTTCCTCACCCGCGGCGGCGGCTCCCCCTTCGGCCCTTCCCCACCGGTTCCTCTTCTCCACCGAGCTTCTACTGCTCCTCTGGTCTTCTTCCTTGCTGGTATGTGGATGTGATGTACTGTATTTCCTTGATAGTATGTGAAATTGTGAATATGGCATGTACTACAAATCTGAATGCATTGATAGTTGGTATAGAAAACTGATGATAGTTGGCACTGCAAATTGACTATTCTTGGTTAACCTGTTGGCGGGGAATTTTGCCCCGTCGGGCCCCCGAAGCCCGTCGGGGAACGGGGACGGGTCCAACTTGGCCCCGAGCCCGGGGCCGGGGATCGGGGAATTTCAATTTCGCGGGGATCGGGGACGGGGATTAGGTCCCGTCGGGGATGAGCCCCGTTGCCAACCCTAGGTGCAACCTGACTCTTTAATCAGTTGAGCACCATCTCAAGACAGAGAACCCGGCTAATATGAATGTCTACTACTGACACACCCAAGGTTCCAAAAACCGGAACCGGAAGAAATCCCGGTCGGCGGCCGGTAACGGTAACCGGGCGGTTACCGGAAAAACCGGTCATAATTTAAAAATCAAAATTTGAATTTTGAGATGTTTTGAAACCGGTAACCGGAAAAACCGGCCAGTAACTGTAGAAACCGGACGGTAACCGGAAAAAACCGGTCAAAATTCGAAAATTAAAAATTGATACCGGCCGGTTTCTTCGGTTACCGGTCTCCACCGGTAAAAACGGTAACCGACGGTTACCGGCCGGTAGCCGCCGGGATTTTAAACCATGGACACACCTCATCCATGATCCTCTAAACTGACCGAGATAAGCAAAGCGATTCCAGATGGCTGTCTGACGCGAAGATGACTGAATAGCAGAGAAATAGGAGATTGCCATTCGCCAAAGTTAACTTTTGGATATCAGCCTGCTGTACTCAGTTCGCTGGTTGCATGCCCCAAAGGCCACAAAACAGGCCATGTGCCATGTGGTGCTCCCATCAATTCATGAACTTGAAAGAGGAATACAAGACAGAGAATCATGAACTTCTAGTTTATTCTGGAGAAAATGATCATGTACTGCAGCAGTTGATCAGTGTTCCACCTAAACCTTCAGTTTCCTATCAGGGCATGTGATGGTACAAAAAGTTGCTTCATACATAGATTGTTTGGAAGAAAGGGAACAGACACACATTCTATCGTACATCAAGCCATGACCAACAAGTAGTTCTCATTCAGCAAGAAATACAGATGAGAGTCAAATTTACAGTTGCAGGAGTAGTCATGTATATTTCATAGTCGTCATAGTTACTTTTGATGCTGGAATCCCTTTTTCCATAATGGGGATTCAAACCTTACATCACTGGGCCTACTTCCAGAAAGCTAACAGGCTGAAACTACAAACAGAAAACCCAGTTCACGGCAATACTTCACCAAACAGAGAAAAAGAAACAAAAGGAAGGTAGCAAAAGCAGGACGCGGCCTACTTCCCGAATCCAAGACGCCTGAAACTCTTGACTACAATTGTCGAGCACATCAACACAGTAGAAACATTGACTCCTCTCCGCCTGTCCCTCTAGCAGTCAAGTGAACCCACCGTGCTCCCCCATTATCTTACTTGATGAAACACTGCAATTGCAGTACATCACATCTTGAAAAGATTTTGATGCTGGATCTGAACAATAAGAGAAGGAATTTATGTAACACTATGTAGAATGGATATTCAACTTTCTGCATTTTTCGATGTTAAGAAAGCGCAGTGGAAAGGTTAGCAAAATTGATATAAGCCAAATGAAGGGAGTACCTTATCTACCCATTGTTATCGGTACTTGGGAATGCACGCCGACATGCCGGACATGTGTTCGCCCTCAAAAGCCATTCAAGAATGCAATGCACATGAAAGAAATGTGAACAGGGGAGACGAGCACATCGTTTTTTTGAAATGAAGCCACTCTTGCAAATAGGACAGTTGATGCCCTTTTTCTCCTTGCACAGGAACGACAGAGGCAAATTAAGTAAAAAGTCTCTTGATGTGGGCAACGTCCTGATTGCAACCTCTTGCTGTCCAAGGATCACTTGAACTTGAGCAAGAGATGATTCAGCATCATCAAATTCTGCAATTATTTTTCTTGCCTTGTGGTCGCTTCCAAGTAGAACCGTTGCTTCCATCATGAGCTCCTCCTCCTCCTCATCCAAAGCTAAGCCCATAACTGGAGCAACCAGAGACTCCCAAGCTGGTTGTCCGAACGCATACAGGTCCTCCAAATTCGCAATATCACCACCTGACTTGCAGCTGCTGCTGGTACTGACCACCTCACTGGTATCATCACTACTGCCACTGGACAAGCTATTCTGCACCTGGGTTACCTCAAATTGAGGTAGAGGGGGCAGAGGGGGGAGCTCTTTGGATGGAGAGGAACAGCCAGGGAGGGCAGTAGAAAAATGTTGCTGCCACGGAGTACAATGTGGGAGAGCGGCAGCCACGGTGCTTCTGGGAGGAGGAAAATAGAAACGCCGCCGGCTGATTACACCCGGGGAGGATGAGTCGCTGCTGTCGTAATCATCACTGGTGTCTGAATCACTGCTGCTCCCATGCTTGCCCATGGAGACGAGAAATCCAAAGTCCTTGCTGCCCCCACGCTTGCCTACAACATCCCTGCATATGGTGAGGTGGGAGGTACTGCTGTCGTGCTCCTTCATGGATGAGGAGGAGGATTTGGGGTGAAGACCCACCCCCTCCAACCCAACCATGTTGTTGATTCCACAGCTGGGGCATGTGTGACGCCTCTGCAATCCCTTGCCATGTGAAGCATACACTTTCTCCATGTCAGCTGTCTGCTTGTTACTAGTTAAAGAAAGCTTTCATCAAACACATAGAAAAATGAGAAACCAACACCACATGAAATTGCACAAATGTAGTGAATTCAGGATATTGTCTGAGTTCCTGCAAATGCTTCATCTCTCCCATCACAGCCTCCATAAGAGCTCTCTTTGCTTGGATATCAGCCAAGTCCTCACAAACCTGCAAATAGAGAGCCAAAAATACTCTGTTCTGTTAACCATGTGGTAACAGCCTGGCTCAGCAAGAATATTTTCCAATTAAGAGAGAAAATACTAAAGTGATATCCAGCGAAGCAAATTAAATTACACGCATTCCTGCAAAAGTACTGAACTGTAAACTTGAAAAAGGCTAACTATATTTTAGACGATATTACACAAAGTTTTTATAGAATTACTAACCGGCGCGCAGGTGTAAAATAAGCGCGTGCCCCTAATTGACCCAACCAGCCAACCGCTCCACCATCCCACCCTATGCTCAGTTACTAGTATTTGTTAATTATGATAAACTTACTATCGAATGTACATTAAGTTATTATCTGTAATGCCTGCAGTTACTTTCGATTACACATGAAGTTATCATCCCCATGGTGAAACCCCACCAACCCACCCTATTCTGGAAAGTTACTTTCGATTACGTATGAAGTTATCATCCATATGGAATGAAATTATCATCCCCATGCGAAATTATCATCCCATAGTGAAGTTACTATCATATGCACATCTAGTTATCATCCATTGTGAACGAAGTTACTATCGGTAGCGAGTGAAGTTACTGCCGAATGCTCACAGTACACAGCAGGTAATAATATTTCTCGCAACAGGCAGTAACTTCACTCACAATAGACAACAACTTTCCTCAGGACCGAATCTACTAAAATATCACATGCATGCAGCAGTACAATTGATGTGGGGATTTTTTTTATCTTGTTTACAACCTAAAAAATACAATAACTCTTTCATGGAAAGTCCAAGCTGCGATCTATTTGTGCCATTGTATTCGAAATTACGAGCTTAATAAAACAAGATACATGTTAAATATGTTTCGACGCTATGAAATTTATGTTTTTTATACCCATCGCAAGTAACTTCATGTTTGTCTAATGGTAACTTCACGTGTAATAATTACTGCCGAATCAACACAGTTTGCACCAGGAAGCCAGGCAGTAGGACCTACGCGTAGCGCACACGCAGTCGCTGAATAGCGCTACTGAAGTTTCTATACTATAACTTGACTAGTTCTCTCTCCCCTACCCTAAACAATCACCCCCTCTGCCTGTGTTGGTCCAACCCTTGACATTGCATCCCCCCCCCCCTAGTGTCTTGTCATCTTAAAATGCCTTCTGAAAACACAGCTTGGCGTTTCATAATAAAATTATCTGCACGTGCCTAAACCAGAAACTATTGTGCTTCCTATTTGTCAAAGCAACTAGTGAGAAATATCACCATCTTTGTTTATGAAACGCGGCTAATTGTCATATAGTAGCACACCAATATCTGGCAATGAACAACGTACTAGTGCAACAATGTTTGGTAATGTCCAAAATTAGTAAAGTAATATACAGAGCATGTCAGCTGTCATTCAGATATTCTGTAATCTGTCATGCCATAGTTTTTTAGCACTGATGTTCTTATGAATAAGATAACCAAAATACCTTCAAACAACAGTGTTTTATCCATTAAATATTTGTACATATAATGTGGTATTCTGGGGAAGAATGAAGACAAACCTTGTCGTGATCAAGCAGATCTTTTTTACACTCTCCTTCCAACACATGCACCTCGGCATTAATTTTGCTCACTGTGTCAACTAAAATTTTCAGAATACCTTCCATCTCCATAATTTCATCCTCGTCTCCAACATGTTGACCTGCCAATGTGAACATTTCAGACAGTCTAAGAAGAAACAAGAAACTGAATGGAAGTGTACAGCTTGATACAACATATATTGATCATAAAAGATTAGCGAGAACAAAACATAGTAGTATCAAGCGAAATCTCATAACTTTTAACACATTGGACTATTGGAGAGCACAGAGGAGCTCTAGAATTGCTATGAAAAAACACTCCTCAGAAATAAGACCTCTACTTGACCAGGTAACGTAATGGTAAACAGAACAACAAACAACATAGTAGTTTTGAGGGCAGGTAGTAGTAAATAGTTTTAAACAATTTAGATTCATAAGTATGTATGTATATGCATATGTGCGCGCACATACAGTACACACACACTTGGAGCATTTTTCAATCTTCTTGGTCTTATTAGATAATTCACATGCATAGCTTATAAGAATACAAGAGTAGTTATCAGTCATTGCCTTATTATGCACAACTTTTACTCTCTGTAAGTCATAACATAGACACCAAACATGAAACGTTTGACGCAAGTTAAACAGCAAGCTTTTGGATGGATAATAATATGTTATCGCAGAATGCTGTGCAATTCTCACAACTCCAAAGATCCATAGTTCATTTTCTAGAAAAGGAAAGAAACAACTATGCAGAAGCAACCAAACAGAAATGCTAAGAACGTCATGTATTTAAAGGAACCCCTTCTTACATTACAAGTTCTCTACTTACCCTCTGCTGATGGCAGCCCAGAGCACTTTTCTTCTGCTAATTCTAGAGAAACCATCTGCTGAAATTGCCTGCACAAGAGGAATATTGTCAATGCTGTTATCAACAAGATAGAAACTTCCTAAACAAGTTTCAGCTGGCAAGCAAATGCCAAATGGACAGAAACAAGAAAAATTGAAAGTCAGTGCTGTTAGATTGCTTTGGAAGCATCTACCAGTATCCCTCCACACAAGTTGTTTGCCATATTTATCAAAGTAAAGTGAAGAATCTTAATAACCTTCAAGCCCATCAAAAATCTTAATAACCTCCAAAATCTAAAACAGATATCTGAAAGTACTTGGTATGACAACAGATGGTGAAATGCATGCAAGTACAAGTTTCATATTAAAACATCTCCACTGCTACTTAGTTCATGTATCTCAGGAATTGACATACAGACTATACATCGATTCCTATACCTGTACAAGCCCCCACTGGGGTTTGAACAGACATAAGCAAAGTGTTGCGACAGCCTATGGGCATGGTTTTTAACAATATTGAACTTGGCCACATGCAAAGCAAACAACTGATACAGCATCAGCCACAGAGTGCTGCATGTGAGGGAAACAACATGAATCCGTCGCAGGCAAACACAGATTCCATACCTTATCTTTGCGTTCATCTCATGAATCTGGCTGATGATCTTGTCTCTGAGACAACTGATGCAAGTGCATGCATAATTAGTGGACATCAACAAAATTATCCTACAGAAATACCACATATGTGCATATAGCCCAGAAAAAAGGCACTATATAAAGTTCATCCTACTCACCTTTCGCTGTCTCCCATCACAGACTCTATGAAAGGTCCTTGGATATTTGCCAAATCCTGAAAAAGTTTCTCAACTTTTTCATTCCCATGCATTTTTCCAATCCCCCCATACCCACTCGAAGGACCACTGGATGAACCATTGATGGTGGGACAAAATAAAGTGTATGACATACAAGCACATGTACCAGTCAAATCTGTCAAACAATGTACATTCTTGCAGAAGTATTGAATGGAAAACTCAAAAAAGCTAGTACCATATTTTTGACAATATTATGTTTAGCTCTAAAGCTATAACTTGGGACTGGGCATCCGTTGTTCAGTAATGTCCGAAATTAGTAAATTAATATAAAAGGCATGTCATCTGTCATTCCAATATATTGTGATCTGCCACTCTAGTTTTTTCACCACTTCTGGTATATGACTAAAACCAAAAGACAATCAAGTAATGTGTTCCATCTGTTTAGTATATGTATGCATAATGTTGTATTTTGGTGAAGGATAGAGACAAACCTTATCATGATCAAGCAATTCTTTGTGATACTCTTCTTCCAAGACATGCACCTCAGCATCAATGCTGCTCACCTTATCGACCAAACCTTTCAAAATACCTTCTGGCTCAATTTTATCCTTTTCTCTGACATGTTCACCTGCCAAGGTAAAATCTTTAGACAGTGTAAAAGTGCACAGATTGATAGAGCATACATTGATTCGGAACATTCATGAGAACAACATAAAGCAGTATCATGCTAAACCACTCAACTTTAACACATTGGAGAGCATAGAGGAGCTCTAGACTTGTATGGAAAACACCCTTCAGAAACAAGGTTTTAAGCAAGGATCAATTTTCCAGTTTTTCTCAAAATCCTAGTCCCCACCGAGATGCCAGTAACCGGATGGTTTCCAGATGGATTCCAGTTAAGTGGCTTTCTCATTCATTTTTCTTTGCTTTGGCACATTACTGTTGTATCCTTAACCTTATAAAAGCATTAATCTCTAAATCCTGTTGAAATAGCACTCAAAACCCTCAAAAGCAGTAGGTTTTAGAAATCCAGGTACCCAGCAATTACCGGCGATAACCGGCTTAGTTCGATAAAACAATTTAGATTCAAAGTCTATAAACAACATCACAATGGAGCACCCATAAGCTTCTTTATTTTGTTAAATAATTCACATGTTTAGCTTAAGAAGAATGCAAGAGTAGTTATCAGCCATCATCTTATTATGAACAACTTTTACTCTTGTAAATCATAACTAAGACACCTGCTTTTACACCATTAAAATAGCAAGCTTCTGGGTAAAAAAAATATTCGAGCAAACTATCTATATTTTAAAATTCTAGAAAATGGGAAAATACTATGCTGAAGCAATCAAACAGAAATAAGAAGAACGTCATGTATTAAAGGAATCCCTTACAAAATTCCGGAACAGAAAATGCTATGTGTGCATTATGAGTTTCCATATTATGCTTAAGCAATAAAACAGAAATGGTAAGAACATCATGCATTTAAAGGAACCCCTTCTTACAAAATTCAGGCACAGAAAATGTTATGTATGCATTATGAGTTTCCTTACAGACCTGCTGATGGAAGCCCAAAGAACTTCTCTTCTGCTAATTCTAGAGAAACCATCTGTTGAAATTGCCTGCACAAGAGGAATATTGTTTATCTTTAGATAATCAACAAGAGAGCAACATCCAAAACATGCCTCAGCTAGCAAGCAAATGCCAAATGGGCATAAACAAGAAAAATAGAAAGTCAATGGTGTCAGATTGTTTGGGAGCTTCAAACACTACTTAACAATATCCCTCCACACAAGTTGCTTGCCATCTTTGTCAAACTACAGCAAAGGATCTTAATAACGCCCCAAAAACTAAAACAAATATCTGAAAATAGGATATGGTGAAATGCCACGCAAACGCCCCTAATAAAGACTTCATGTTAAAACATCTACATTCTCCACTGCTCCCTACTTCATGCATACCAGGAATTTTGATATCCAGACCTATCCCCATTCAATCCCTAAATTGGAGTTTAAATTTGAACGAAAATTGACACAGTACAGCTCCAGCAAATCAGCATGTTTTTATTACAGTATCAAGGATGGCTACAAGCATAGCAAACAAGAGATGCAGGATCCGCCATAGCATGTTGCATGTGCAGGAAACAACATGGAGTCCTCACAAGCAAAACAAATATTCCATACCTTATCTTTGCCTTCAACTCATACATCTGGCTAATGAACTCATCTCTGCAACAACCAAGGCAGGCGCACGGATGATTTAGTGGTTGCCAACAAAATTATCCTACAAAAATACAATCAATCGACCAGCAACAGCGCACCAGACAAGGTTCATCCTACTAACCTCGCACTGTCTCTCTTGCTCTTTGAGCCATAACATCAAGCACCAAAAGCACATCACCGCCATTTCCAATTCCAATCATACACAGCAACATATACATACAAGTGCGTAATATTAAAGCAACAAATCAGAACCCTAATTTGCGGCGATTTTCGAAATTACTAACCTTAAGCGCCTCCAGATCAGAGCCCGTCTTCGAGATTTCCTCATAGAGATGCGAGTTGGTCGCCTAAACGCACCAAAATAGGTCGAATCAAATCACGCAAATTGGGCACGTTCGGTGAGATAATTCACTGATTCGGGTTTAGAGATAGAGAGACCTCGAATGCCTGGATGGACGCGGCGACGATGGCGGCCTGATCCTGGCTCCCGCTCATCTCTACCTCCGCTGCCTCTTCCGCGCGCTTCGTCGCGTGGAGCTCGGCCGCGGCGCGCAGGTCGTCGAGCCGCCGCTTCAGGTCCGAGGCCGCGGCACGCAGGTCGTCGAGCCGCCACTCCAGGTCCGACACCCTCCACTCTGCACGCAAAGGGGAGACGCATCGAATCAGTCGAGGATGTAAAACCCTATGGTTTCGCGGGGTGGCGCAGCGAGGCCGCGGTGTGCCGGGGTGCTTACCGCCGTGAGATTTTTCGGCAGCGAAGTCGCGGATGGGGCAGAGGAAATGCTTCTCGCGCTCACCGTCTGCCGCCGACGCCGATTCAGCCATGAGTACTAGGGAACATTGTGGAGTTCTTCTAGGAGTTTCCCGAAGGTTCGGAAAATCGGAAGGGGCTATTCCCGCGTTTAGTTATTGATTTTTGAGGACTGCCAGAGTGGGAGCGCATGGCCTATTTAGCGAATTTTTTTGTACGGATAATTCTTTTTTTATTCGAAATTATAGAAATATACCTGTGGAAAAAAATTTTACAAAAATAGACTCCAGCAGATTTTTTACCAGTTTAAAACTACAAAATTGATAAAATTTAAAACATTTACGGGGGTTTGAGTGCAGTCGCCCAACCATTGGGCGACTGCATGAAAGTCGCCCAATGGGAGGGCGACTGCACTCCAGTCACCCCACCGTTGGACGACTGCAATTAATCGCCCAATGGTTAGGAGATTTTCCAGTTGTCGCTGCTGAGTTGGGCGAAAGGCTCCAGTCGCCCAACCATTGGGCGACTAGAGCCTATTTTTGTAAAAAATTTCCGCAGGTATATTTCTTTAATTTCGAATAAAAAATGAATTATCTATACAAAAAATTCCCTATTTAGCCCCCGTGGCAACTTTTTTGGGAATTGACGCGTCTCCGACGTTCGAATAAATAGATTAAACGCCTCACTACCACTTCATTTGTACGCATCTCCTCTCTAAATCCCACGGCTATCTCTCTTTCTATTTCTGCTCGTCTTCTCCCCCACCTCCTGCCTTCCACTTTAATCATAAATCCTCCAGATCCCCCCCCCCCCCCCCCGGTCGTGTGTTTCCCGCCTCCTCAGCTCCGTCTACTCCCCATGGCGCCAGGGCCCCGGTTTGAGCTCTCGCTCCCGCCCCTATCGTCAGCCCTGAATCGCGCACATAGGGCACCGGCTTTATGGCCACAACTACACCTGAGAGTCCGACAAAGTCAGTTGCAGCCTCCGCGAGCTCCGTGGCATCCTGACCTTGACCTCCGATAGCGGCCTCGTGAACGCTGCACAAGCTCTGCCGCCTTCTCCTACCAGCGCTAGATCCACACCGCCTGCCATAGGATATAAGTGTTGTTTTTTGTTGCAATTTTTTTTATTTTATGTGTGTAACATTTTAATTTTATGCGTGCAACACTGATATTTTTATCAATTTTTTTATGTGTGCACTACTAGCCTCGAGCGGGGAACCTGAATCGGCGGTGCTAACGATTAACGACAAAGGAGGAGCTGGGGATGCAAAGCACGGTGACGATGCTGTACATAGTGAGCACGAGCCGCGTCACCGCCACCCTATAACACCCCCATTTCTGGAGGTGCTAATAATTCCTGCAACTACTCAAGACTGAACAGTTGTGGAGTATTGTACATGAGTGTGCACCACAACAACACATGCTTACAGCAAAAGAACCAACTTTTATTATAGATATTAAGGTTTATCAACCTTCTTTTTTACACAGCAAGCGTGTAAGCCCAAAACTATCTTACAATGCAAGAAATTCCCAGACGTACTTGAGCGCAGCTAAGACCTAAAATCAATCATCCTCGGAGAAGAAAGGTTCTTCAAGAACTTCATCTTTGGCTTGGGCATCTTGGTTCCACTGGTCTTTTGTTTGTTGTTTAGCAAGTAATTAGTACAACTGTACCCAACAAGTCACAAGAGTAAACCCTAATTCAACTACTTGCAGGGATAAGCAAAGGTAGGATTATAATGGTTTTATTATTTGGAGTGGATGCAATTTTATTTGCAAACAGGTAAAACAAAAACAGATCTTCTTAAGATTAAGGGGGTTTTCTTTCAACAGTTATTTACACAACTGCCCAAATTTAAAACATTATGAAATCTACTTATGCCTCATTACTGAAATCACCTAATTAACACAGCTTCATTAACCGGAAGCACAACGTATTCGAATACCATTGATTTCACTCTGCAGAGTTGCCTAACTTTACGCACAAGATTTCTTAACCCTCATGATCGAGTTAAGAAAACCAGGTCATTTTACCGCTCATCTCCCTATATAAGCTCTACCCGATAGAATCACCCAGATACGGTTCACACACTAACTCTAATCTCTTTTGGTCACTCTGAGTGACCTCTATCATTGTTAGGCATGGTTTTACCATTCCATATACCTAACTCCCCATCATCAACACTCCCACATCCTGTAGAGATTTAATCAAGTTGAGTAGCTACTAAACTAGGATTGACAAATCAACTCCTATGGTTGAGTGATTACTGTGTCTTTTACTCAGCATAAGGTTCTCATCCTTACTTTTCACTTGAGGCACCAACCACGTTCCCAACAACTGTGCCCGACGGCACTGCTACCCTTCCATTCAAGCCTCCACCCTAGGGTAAAGTCATGGACGAATGTCACTTCGTGGCTTTCCACTGCACACCCTTACCCTAGTATCAAGTTTACACATTCTACTGACCAAAAGTCAAGTCACTTAGTAGTACAAGATTTTGAGTGAACTAATCTATAATTATTTACACAATAATTTAAATATTAATAAGATTGTCAAGGTGAATATGGCCTCAAATTAAACATGGCAATTTTCAGCTGTAGGACATAACTAATTAGTAGGTCATTCTAACATTTATTTTAATCAATTATCATTTCAAAATTAAGAATAATGCAAATATGATAATTAAATAAATTAGATTTCATGAGATTCAATATGATCAAAAATTTGTAACTTGCCTTGTTACTTTGAAACTTCCACTAGCTCATAAACTTCACTGCCTGATTCTGGTCCTTGTACCGTCGCTTCCAAAAGGTCGGAAGCTAGCGAAAACACATAAAATAATATAAGTTCATACTTGAATCTAATCAAGTTAGGAAAATAATCTAATTAAAAAGGAGTAAAATACAATAAAATTCAAATGGAGGGGTTTGAATTTATTTGGAGCTCAATTTGGTGGAATGGAGGTCAAAAATGGATTCGCAGTGTCAAATCAATCGAAACAAAATTTTTTTTGTATTTTTTTGTAATTTTTTGGATTTTCTTGGATTTTTCTCTGATTTTCTGGATTTTTGTCGGTGAATAGTGCTGGGCCGGCCCACCTGCACAGTGCGGCCCGCCCGTGGTTTTCTCTCGCGCGAGCAAACGAACCGACCGGCCTCGGCCCATGCCACGAGCAGCCGTGAGGCCTAGTGCGCGCACACGCACACGCCCGATGGGCAACGTGCGGACAGCGTGGATGGCCGTTGTTGTGGTTACAGACCAAACAGAGAGAGAGTATGGTAGTGGAGAGTTAGGTGAGTAATGGCTTAGGGTTTCTCCCCATGGCATGTGTTATATATATACATCCACATGAGGAGCAATTTTATAATTATACCCTTACACGTGAGTATTCCCCTCAGGGGTACTCATGTCATTACACATGTCCCATTTTGAGCCTTACATCCTTCTAACAGGCCTACTGGGCTTAGGTGGGGGCCACCCCTACAACAGCCGTGATGAGGCAAGCGTGAGTGGTCTGGATTAGACGGCAACAATGGGCGTGGACGGCCATGATGCAGCCACGTTGCTCTTCGTCTACCTCTAGCCATCTCGGCGTTGAGAAAATAGAGGCTTCACCTCTGTCGCGATTCAATGCCGATGAAGACTCTCGACGGAAATGGGCAGTGCAGCGAGGTTTAATGGAGGATAAGAAATCCATTTTAGGGCTTTGGAAGGTGTGGATGTGGATGGTGGTGGCTGGCGGCAAGAGAGAAGGTGGCGGTCTCCACGGTGGCTCAGGGGTACTCTGGTGAGACTCCAGTGAAATGGGATGTAGTTTGACCATCTATGGGGTATAGGCTTCACGGTGGTGGCGGTGGTTTGGGTCAGAGAAAGCTCAGATAGGCTATCCACGAGAGTAGCCTTCCGGCCGGCGGTGGCTCCAGTCGCCAGAGCTCTACAGAGCTGCTCACGCCTGAGCGAGTTCACTAATGCATTCAGGAAGTAAAGAGGATCATAACATTAGAAGCAATTGAGTTTTAATCAAGTAATGAAGGAGATTAAGTTTAGGGTTCACCGAGCGCAAGGGAGGTTGCCGGCAGTGATGTGATGAGTCGAAGTCCAAATTGGTGATACTGGTGGATGCTTGGGAGTAGTGTGGAGCTCTTAGTGGTGATAGCTGAGCTTAAAAAGCAAGGGAAGGCAGTGGCAACAGTGAGGCAGTTCGGGCGTCTCAGCACGCGACCGAAGAGAGGGCAGGCTCTACGGAGGAAGTGATGGCATAGGTAAGGTGTCTCTGTAGGCTCTGTGAGAGCTGGTGAGCGCTGACGCGGTAGGTATGGAGTAGGGCACGCGTCGGCTGGGAGCTGCAGTCTATGGCGAGAGGGGGAAGCGCGAGCTGAGCTGCGCGTGAAGCGAGGAGGCCGGGAGCTGAGCTACTGGACGGTGTGACCGCGGAGCAGAGCAGGTGTGAACGCATGGGAGGAGCGGCCGCAATCGAGGGGAATGGTGGCACGGCGCATGGACGGCGCTACAAAGAGGCGGTGGAGGAAGCGACGTCGCTCGGAAGCGCCAGTGGAAAGAGAAGGCAGGAAGACCAAAAGAGGAAAGCGTATTTTCAGGGAACTTGCCAAATTAGGATGGCTTAGGAATTCAAGCAAAATTCAAAAACATTTCAAAATTTTTGAACTTTTGAGGCGTTTCACACCTCAGACCCGGCCGGCCGCCAACCTCACCTGCTCACCAATTCGATCGAACAGAGATGGAGAAAGCTCATGATTGGTATCCCCAACCATCTTGAATTAGCTAGCTATGTAAGCAAGTAAACTTTGTTAGAGTGATCTCAGGGCTTTGGCCCAACGGCCAAAGCCCATCCCTTGACCGCGCCCTGATCGGGGGCGCCCAGCCCGTTTGGCTGGTGGGCCCCTGTCGCCAGCGCTATAAATACAGAGGTGGGGGCCGGGCGGCACGCATCACGAGGTTGACCGCGCCACCGTCACCCCACCGACAAACCCTAGACCCGATCTGTAAAGAGGGGGGCGCTGAAGCGACGGGAAACGCCACCGGTCTCCTTCACCGGATCTCCGACGCCGCTGCCGTCGTCTTCCTTCTTCCCCGGCCGTCGCTGCCCGTGCGCAGACTTCACCGAGCGAACGTGAGATGGCCACCTCCTCCTCCACGCCGCCGTCGGACGGTTAGTACCTCTACCCCTCTCCCTCTCGGCATTTCAAGAACACGAACCCTAGAGAAAAGGATAGCCCGATAGATCTAACCTAGGAGATCCTAAAGATCTAGAACTTACAATGGTATCAGAGCGACCTAGCGTTTAGATCTACACGGGAAAAAGGAAAAGAAAAGCAAATCCCGAACCCTAGCCCCGGATCGAAAAGAAAGAACAATAAAAAAAAAGAAAAGGACAGATCGGGATCGGGGCTTACCGTAGGCGCCGCTGCCGTGTTTGCGTCGGACGGGGCCGCCGGCGGCCGCCACCTGTGTCGCCGCTCCGCCGCGCCGCTCCTCCGGCTTCGGACCGCCGTCGCCGTGCGCCGCGCTACGCCCGGCCGCCGAGCTCCGCTGGGGGCCGATGGGGCCGCCGCCGCCACCTTGCGGGCGCTGCGTGCCGCCGTCGCCGCCTTACCGCTCCTCCCGAGCGCGGGCCACAGCCGCGCCCCTCAGGGGCCGCCGCTCGCGCGGACGCCCATGCGCCGCCGCTCCCTCCCCTCAGATCCGATTTTTCGGGTCTCAAATGACTCTAGGGTTAGGGTTTTGGGGGGGAGGCGGGGTTTTGTTCGGCCGGTTACTTCTCCTGGCCGTGCGATCAAAATGAACGGCCGAGATAGGGGGCCAAATGGGCCGCGAGAGCGGCAGATGTCCTGCGGGGTTTTCAGCCCGCGTGGGAGAAAGAGGCGCCGCGCGAGCGCGCGTGAAAATGGGCCGTTGCACTCGGCTGGGCCGCGCGCCCGGCTGGGCTGATTGGCCGCTCGCGCGCGGTGGCCGGACCAGGCCGCCAAGACCACGGCAGAGCCGGCAGGCCGTGGGCCGTGGCCGGGCCGAACAGGCCAAAAGAATGGGCCAAAAGGCAAAATTGGATTTTTATTGATTATAATGTTTTTCAGAAGCAATTTTTAATGAATTTCAATGAAATTTGATCCAAATTCTCTGTAAATTTTTGCACCAACGTGTATATTTTTTCAGAGATTAAATGAGTACTGTATAATGCTTCTGAATATTGAATTATTTTTAGAATAATTACAGTTTCCGCTGCAAAAGTTAATATTGATTGTTTTTCATTATTAAATTCGAACCAACGGGAGAATTTAATTTTGGAAAAATAGATAAAATTTTCAGAAATTTATGATATTGTTATTTTCTGACCAACGTTGTTAATAACAGTATTGTAAATTTTTAATGTTGACTTTATGCATTATTTCTATTTCTGTCCAACGGTGATGTAGATTTAATGTATGATAGAATTATTTTTAAATTGTATGTCGTATTTTTGACCAACGTTGAAAATAAGGCATATGATTTTGATGTTACGTTCTCACTGTATTTGAAATAATTTTTCAGGAGGATACAACTTGATGAGTTGTATTAGAGAAATCCCCACTCTCAAAGGTGATAATTATGGAGAGTGGAAGAAAAAGTTAGATTTAGCTTTTATCTTGGCTGAGGTGGACTGGGTCCTCACTACAGCACGTCCCACTGAGCCTTTGGCGCCAGTGAGGGAACAGAATGAGGATGACACTGCATGGCAGAAAAGACAGAGGGATCATGCTCCCTTACAGATGTCTTATGACCTTGATCATAAGAAATGGACCACAGCCAACAAGAAATGTATGGCTGTGATAAAGAACACAATTGAGCCTGCTATTCTGGGCTCAATTGCAGAGTGTGACACTGTCACTGAATACCTTGATAAAATAAAGAGTCAGTTCACTGGCTCTTCAAAGACTTATGCTACACAGCTGATTAAGCAGCTGGTAACAGAAAGGTATTCTGGCGGTGGCAATGGCATAAGAGAGCACATTCTTAGAATGAGCAACTTGGCATCTAAACTTAAACCGATGGATTTGGCTCTCAAGGATGAGTTCCTTATTCATTTGGTTTTTGCTTCTTTGCCAAAAGAGTTTGACACCTTTGTTGTCAACTATAATATGCAGCCCGAGAAATGGGACATGGAAAAGTGCATAGCTATGTGCGTGCAAGAGGAGGAAAGAATCAAATCCTCACATGGTGGTGCTATCAACTTTGTGAGGGAAAACAAGAAAAAGAATTACAACAGTAACCCCTTCTCAAAGAACAAGGGCAAAACCTCTGTACATCAGCCTCAACAGAATAAATTTGCTGTAGACAAAGACCAGTGCCTTCACTGCAAGAAGACGGGACACTACAAGAAGGATTGTCCTGACTACTTAAAGATGATAATGGCTAAGAAAGGTGAGAATATTATTACCTTTATTAATGAATGCCTGTATGTGAAATATTCGAAATCCACTTGGTGGATTGACTCAGGAGCAACTGTTCATGTTGCTAATTCTTTACAGGGATTCCGTTCGACGAGGACTACACAAAGAAAAGAAAGATGCGTTAAAGTCGCAAATGGAGTCGAAGCTGAAGTTGAAGCCGTTGGCGATCTTTCATTAGAATTAGCTAATGGCTCCACTCTTTTACTTAGAGATGTCCTTTTTGTACCCTCTTTACAGAGGAATTTGATTAGTGTGTCAAATTTGGACAAAGATGGTTATGATTGCAATTTTGGAAATGGCAAATGCGAAATAATGTTTAATAAAGAATGTGTTGGTATTGCCATATTACAGAATGAGCTTTATTTGTTATCATTATGTGATGATGTGAATGTCGTATGCGATAATGAGAACGTTGTGTGCGAGAAAGTGATTGAATCCTCGTCTACGAATGTAAACAGAAAACGAAAGAGAACTCTAGATGAGTCGTCGAAATTATGGCACTGTCGTTTAGGCCATATTTCGAGGGGGAGAATAGAAAGACTAGTAAAGAATGATATTCTTCCTCCATTAGAGTTCTCAGACTTAGAACAATGCAGAGAATGCATTAAAGGAAAATATGTAAAGAAAATTAAAAAAGACGCTAAAAGAAGCACAGGAGTTCTACAAATTATTCACACAGATATTTGTGGTCCTTTTCCTGTGAAAAGTGTGGATGGATATGACTCGTTCATAACATTCACAGATGATTACTCCGTTATGGATATATTTATCCAATCAAAGAAAGAAATGAAGCCTTGGATAAATTCAAGATATTTAAGGCTGAAATTGAAAACCAACACGATTTAAAGATTAAGATAGTCCGATCAGATCGTGGGGGGGGGAGTACTACGGTCGACATACCCCATATGGACAAGTTCCTGGACCTTTTGCAAGGTTTTTACAGGAAAATGGAATAGTGGCCCAGTATTCTATGCCGGGCGAACCTCAGCAAAATGGAGTAGCTGAAAGACGCAACCGTACCCTGATGGATATGGTGCGAAGTATGATGAGCTACTCCACACTTCCATTGAGTTTATGGATGGAGGCATTGAAAACCGCCATTCATATTCTCAACAGAGTGCCTAGTAAGTCGGTGCCCAAAACACCGTACGAGTTGTGGACAGGAAGAGTTCCCTCACTAAACCACTTACGTGTGTGGGGGAGTCCTGTTGAGGCTAAAGTATTTAACCCAAACCTTGGGAAACTCGATCCCAAAACAGTAAGTTGCCATTTCATTGGCTACCTTGAAAAGTCAAAAGGTTATCGTTTCTACTGTCCAGACAGATATACAAAGTTTGTAGAAACGAGACACGCTGTCTTCTTAGAGGATGAAATGATGAGGGGGAGTATGGTAGCTCGAGAGATTGACCTTGAAGAGAAGCGGGTGTTTGCGCCCACTCCGATGATTCAAGAGCCATTCTTCACACTACCTACTGTCGCTGCACCGACGGTGCAAGACACTGTGGTGCCAACACCTGTTATTGTTCCTCCCGTGGCAACAATAAATGAGAATGAAGAACCTGTTCTTCATGATCATATAGAACCTATTGCCACAGATGAGGGGGAGCAACAGCAGCCTCAAACAGTAGATGTACCAAATGAGGAGGCCCCGAGGAGGTCTCAAAGAGTAAGAAGATCAGCTATTTCTGATGATTATCAGATTTATCATACAGAGGAATTTCAAATGGAGGATGATCCCACCTCATTTGAAGAGGCCATGAGAAGCGGAAATTCCTCAAAATGGCTTGAGGCCATGGAAGAGGAAATGAGGTCCATGAAGACTAATAAAGTCTGGGACTTGGAAATTATTCCTAAAGGAGCCAAAACAGTAGGCTGTAAATGGGTCTACAAGACAAAGCTTGACTCCCAAGGGAATATAGAAAGATACAAAGCGCGACTTGTGGCGAAAGGCTTTACGCAAAGAGAAGGGATTGATTACAATGAGACATTTTCTCCAGTCTCATGTAAAGATTCCTTCAGAATCATAATGGCATTAGTAGCACATTATGATTTAGAGTTACATCAGATGGATGTGAAGACGGCATTTCTTAATGGGGATTTGGAGGAAAATGTTTACATGGCACAACCGAAAGGTTTTGTCGTGGAAGGAAATGAAAGAATGGGATGCCGCCTAAAGAAATCGATTTATGGGTTAAAGCAAGCTTCAAGACAGTGGTACTTGAAGTTTGACAGTACAATAAGAAAATTTGGGTTTAAAGAGAATGTAGAGGACAACTGTGTTTATGCAAAGTTTAAAGATGGGAAGTTTATCTTCCTAATCCTGTATGTGGATGATATCCTACTGGCTAGTAGTGATGTCAGTCTGCTACTGGAGACAAAGAAGTTTTTATCCTCAAACTTCGATATGAAAGATCTTGGTGAAGCCTCGTTCGTTCTAGGGATCGAAATTCACCGAGATAGAAACAAAGGGGTATTGGGACTGTCACAAAAGGCATACATAGAGAAAGTCTTAAAGAAATTTGGTATGCATAAAAGTAGTCCTTCACCTGCACCTATAGTCAAGGGCGACAGATATGGGGATTTTCAATGCCCCAGGAACCAGTATGAGATCGATCAAATGAAAGCGGTTCCATATGCTTCAGCTGTCGGAAGCTTACAGTATGCTCAAGTGTGCACACGCCCTGACTTAGCTTTTGTTACCGGGTTACTTGGCAGATTCCAGAGCAATCCTGGAATAGAACATTGGAAATTGATAAAGAAAGTCTTGCGTTATTTGCAAGGAACAAAAGGCCTCATGATGACATACAGAAGATCAGATTCACTCTATATAGTAGGGTATACAGATTCTGATTTTGCGGGAGATGATAGAAAGTCTACATCCGGATATGTATTCACTCTCGCTAAAGGAGCTATATCGTGGAAAAGCTCAAAACAAACCGTCACTACATCGTCCACAATGTATGCCGAGTTTGTAGCATGTTATGAGGCTACGGGGCAGGTGAACTGGCTAAAGAAGTTCATACCCGGTTTAAAAGTGGTTGACGACATCAATAGACCACTTAAGTTGTACTGCGATAATGAACCCGCAGTAACGTATGCCCACAACAATAAGTCAAGTGGTGCTGCCAAACACATTGACATAAAGTACTATGTTGTGAAAGATAAAGTTCGGGATCAAATTATAAGTCTTGAGCACATAAGTACCGCAAAGATGTTAGCGGATCCGCTTACTAAAGGCTTACCACCCAACGTATTCAGAGAACATGTAGCCGGCATGGGTTTAAGGGAAAGCATATGATTCCTGGACTAAAAGATGGCCCAAAGATTAAAGTAACTATTTCAGAACAGAGAGGTGTATTGTAACTGTTGAATCTATCGGCGATTGACCGTGACGATGAGACATGTTCTATGCATTAATCTGTGATGGAATGTGTAAAGTCAAAAGTAATTAAAGATAAAGTATAGATTGAGATCAAAGGGGAGAATGTTAGAGTGATCTCAGGGCTTTGGCCCAACGGTCAAAGCCCATCCCTTGACCGCGCCCTGATCGGGGGCGCCCAGCCCGTTTGGCTGGTGGGCCCCTGTCGCCAGCGCTATAAATACAGAGGTGGGGGCCGGGCGGCACGTATCACGAGGTTGACCGCGCCGCCGTCACCCCACCGACAAACCCTAGACCCGATCTGTAAGAGGGGGGGCGCTGAAGCGACGGGAAACGCCACCGGTCTCCTTCACCGGATCTCCGACGCCGCTGCCGTCGTCTTCCTTCTTCCCCGGCCGTCGCTGCCCGTGCGCAGACTTCACCGAGCGAACGTGAGATGGCCACCTCCTCCTCCACGCCGCCGTCGGACGGTTAGTACCTCTACCCCTCTCCCTCTCGGCATTTCAAGAACACGAACCCTAGAGAAAAGGATAGCCCAATAGATCTAACCTAGGAGATCCTAAAGATCTAGAACTTACAAACTTCTTCTCATTGCATAACTGATCCAGCTAGCTTGCTGTTGATGAGCGCGGAGCAGTGGAGCCGTGGAGGGACGTCGGCGAGCTCGTCTCCACGCAGGCCGCGAGGCTGTTCTTGGTTTGACCTTGGATCCTGAACGCCTCCACGTCCTCCCGCTGCTCCACGCGCCCTGCGGAGGAGATGAATTGCCATTACAACTTTTGGTTTAATTGAGTTCAATTTGATTCATTTCAGTTGCCGCACGCGAGATAAGAGCGGACCTGTGCGCTCTTGCTCGTTGCATCGCACTTGCGCTCTTGCTTGCCGCCTATGGGAAGGAGGAAGAAGGGGCTTTGGGGGCAAGTCTGACACGTGGTTGAAGCTCTGAAGTCGCGCTCGAGCTCAAGGCTCGACCAACTCGGTGGCATGGGCAGTATTGTCCTTTCACATGCTTTTTTTAAGGCAAAAAGAATAAAAATGCCAAACTACGGTGGGAGTGTCAAATCTTAGCTATTTTTTTTCTTTAGGAGTGGCAAATTATCAACAAAATTTTCATAAATGGCAAATCCTAAAACTAGTATCTAGGAGTGGCAAATGATCAATTTTTTCCCTCATTTTTTGGGCCTTGCCCACAAGAGGAGTGGCAGAGTAGAACTCCGAAAACTTCCCCCAAAAACAACATCAGCAAAATTCGAATCTCAACTTCCTCTAAAAAAAGTTCGAATTGTCTTAAAAAAAGTTCAAATCAACCCCTTCTTTTTTTTTGTGCGTGTCAAGTAAAGTCTCGTGTTGACACGGAGCGAGTCGGATGACAATAGAATAGGAGAAAATTCACAACATGTCATTGAGTAACTATATGAGTTATAATATGTCACTTATCGTGAGGCTGACATATTATGAACATACTAAGTTATTCAGTGATATATAAAGAATTGTCACAGATACATATACACACTTATAAACAGTTGTAAAAAAAATCATAAGACATGAAGGCTTAATTTACGGTTGTTGTGTTGTGTTTATTTTTTAAACTGTTGTGAAAAAGTTTAAAAATCTAGTACTTTGTTAAGTAAATTAAATTAGAGTTGGATACAATATGCATGCAATTGTTGTCCTCTCATATTTCATCTAAATGTCCTGAAATGCAATGATATTTTTGTTTGTAACTTGATTGAGAAAAAAAAGCAACAGCCAACAAACACCCAAACATCTAAAAGCGGCTCAAACAAACAAGATTATTATAATCCACCTAATACCAAACATATTAAATTGGAACCTAATTAAGCTTGCAAATACGTGAAATTCACTAACAGGGTTAAGCAAATTACGATGCAGAATGCAATGGATATATTGATTTTTCTCTCATTTTTCTGTTGATAAATACCCCACGCATGAGGGTGGCATTGAATTAATCAGACGCCATGCGAATGCGATGCAATGCCAAAGGTTGTCCAAACACCTGCACATGTCCTCATAAATTTAGCATTGAATAATTTATATGGCTATGATCTTGACGTCCAAGATGAAGACAGATGATTTAGCCCTTGATAGGTGATCAATGTTGCCAATTTGCCATCCACTGCAGTACGTAGACTGTTGCTGCCGGCGACCTCATGGTTTGAACAGAACACACTTACACCTGATATAACCGGCTATTCGAGAAGGCCTATCTTCCACTAGCTTGAGCTTCAACAAACACATGTAGTCGCTGTTAGAAATTGGCCCATATAGGTAAGACCTATTTCTTTAATTTTAAAGTATGTAACCATATTGTTAAGATAAGATAGGAGAGATCAATTTATAAGATGAAGTCCTCACCACTCCTTGAATATAGATAGAGATGACATGAAGAGGATTTTAGCTAATCACGCGTGCGTATTCGTGCATTTTTGCATGAATATCGCATGACTTGTGACGCGGGACCGTGCCGTGATGTGGCACACCATCTGGCAGGCTAAATCCATCTTTATTTTTTGTTGAACCCTGCACCACACTCTCATTTGAATGAGATTCAAACATTTGAATTTGAGACTTTATTGGAGTTTTGATGATATGCAGTTACCAATGGGTAAATGGCTGATTAAATGTGTCAGTTACCAGTAGGTAAATGGTTGTTTAAGTTTGTCAGTTCACAGTCTGTTTATATATATATATATACCTAGAGATGTCCAAAGTGTATAGTTGAGAATCTCACTGCCTCCATTTCCTTCTTCTGTGCGATCTTGTGCTTTTGTACTGTGCCGTCTAAACTTCGCCAACCTTTTTTCCCGGTATGCACCTGGAAGGAGAGAGAGCAGCTATCTCCGAATCATTGCCACAGAGAGTACCTGCACGGGGCGGCAATAAGGTTTCTGGGTAGCGCATTTGCGTGACCGCTCCTGCAATGCATCGTTTGCATTCTGCACTACATCAATCCTGCACTACCTCTTGCTCTTCAACAAACCTAATTGTAAGTTGTTCGCTTGTTTGTTCGACTTAGATACTATAATTTACTTGTGTATATTCTAAAGTATGGTGAGTAGCCTGCTGTTAATTGCGAGTTTTGTATTATTAGTTTATTATATTTGTTTTCTAGTAAAACTTAGAACTAAAACATTATCTACTTTTTCAACAGTCGCGTGTCAGTGGCTTCCAAAAATTTTCATAGAGAACGATCGACACTTACCTCAAATCTGATGGAAACACGTAAGGCTGTGAGAGCTGCCATTATCTTTGGGGCACCTTCATGTCTGTATTTGGAAGGAAAAAACACAAGATTCGCATACAACAGAATAGTCCCAAGTTCACATGTAGGTCTAGTAGAACAGTACAGCAATGGATTCAAGTTTGGCGGTCTATCAATACTAACCACACACTATTCATGCGGTGAGCCACTGGACTAGGAGAGTGTGGATGTATAAGCGTAATTAATAAGAAGATAGGTTAGCTAGAGCTTTACTCAAAATACATGCATTTTAGTAATCACTTCTAGGAAAAAAGACTTAATCACCAAGAATTCAGACAGTAACAACAGCCATATATACAGGGAAAAAGAAGATAAATGCTAGCACTTGAATGTATTACACTATTACAAGTCTAGATGGATACGAGGTGTTACAATGCCGGCCTTGTGACAGCTTTTTTTGTGAAAAAAAAATTACTGATATAACGGCTTTGTATATTCAATTAAGCTAAAGAATCTTTATAAAGGTTCTTTTAATATACTATGGCAAATTGTCACACAATGTTATTCATGTACTAGGAAAACGATATATATAGAAATTTAGGCAGTGCTTGGACACGTGATTGGTCAATAACTTTCCATTTCCTTGCTGTGCTTTTCCATACTTTCTGATAAAGTGAAAGCACAATCACTCCTTCGACATGTATATCCCACTAGCCTCATAGGCGCGGTGCCGCGCCAACCACCGTGTATGCCGAAGTAAAAGAGGCGATAATTCGTGAGGAGTTTTTTTTAAAAAATTCGAGGGCACATGTGTATTTTCAAAAAAATCAAAAGTCTTTTTCGTAAAAAATCGAGGACATGTATGTAACTACCCGTACGTAATTTAGAAAACCGCAGGGCACTATCCTGCAAAGTATGAGGGGTGTTTTCACAAAAAGTGTTTTAAAAAAAACTGGTAGGGACCTTTTCGCGAGGAAAAAGGATATTTACGTAATTTTCGGAACATACAGGGACTTTTTCGCAAAACTGCTCCCCCGACCGTACGCGAATTTTGCCGCCACGCGCCGGCCGAGGGAGCGCTGGGGGCGACATGGAGGGGCTCGGCGGCCGGGAATCCCCCGCTAATATGAAGGGTATGATTCACAAATCATTTCAATGTCTAGAACAACTCACATCATATCAAGAGCGCAATGCAAATGATCTTTTTTTTTAAGAAAAAATATTAGCTATGAAGACGATTTGCAACTTCAACATAAACAACACGACCCAATAAAGCTCCTCGCAAAAAAAAAAACTAATAAAGCCGCATGTTTTTTATATAGGCTGAACATCGATCAGTACCACTTGGAAGGAGAGAGAAAAAAATTCAAAAACATACAAGCGAAATCAACAAGTGAAATCGCCGTCACGTGGGGTCAACGAACCCGCCCAAGCCAACAAGAGAACAAAGGAATCTCACACATTGAATGAACTGTTTGTTTCCATCCTGATGGAAAAACTGTTTATGCGTCCAAATGCGTGCCGACTACTGGGCAGTTTATGCAGAAAATATACCATTGACAAGACATTTGGCCATCGATCCTAAGAAGGACCCATTGTTCTTATGGAAAATCTTCTGCCACCACATTGAAAAGCAATTGTTCCAACTCCTCCAAACAACTACCGTCACGAAAAAAGGAGAGGATAAATTCAACATCTTGATGGCGAAAGGTGTTTACCATCGTCAAATTACCGACAGATATAGTGGTGCTCAATTGGATTTTAAGTCCGAACTTCTGCTTTATTTTTCACTATAATTACAGATAAATTTTTCAACGTAATTACATTATAAAAAATAAAAAGGTTATATCATCACGGATAATACAAATCATCACAAAAATACAAATGAATAAAGGAGAAAAAACAAAAAACCTAAAAAATAGAAAAAGATGAAATTAAAAAGGTAAAAGCTAGAAACAGAAATGAACAGTGCCAATAAACCTCGCATCATGCTCAGATCATCCATTGCTCATGCAACGCAGCAGCTCCCACGGCCACAGCCCACAGGGGATCCCAGGTAGGGGTTGGTTCGTACCGTTACCGCAGCGGCGTCAATGTACCACCGCTCCCACCGAACCACGCGGCACACCGCACGCGAGCGCCGCAGATATAACACGCTGCGCGCCTCAGCCAAACGCCAACGGCAGAGTAGCAGACGAGACCACGGAGACGAGCAGACGTGGTAGGCCGGCGGTTATACCACTCCGTCCATGCAGCATCGTCTTCTTGGTCGTTAGCACCGCGCCGCGCCGCCGCCGCCACCCACCGGCGCGCCATAGTACTAGCCGTCACCACCGCCACAAACTCTGTCGGTCACTCGGTCTCCCCTGTACATCTCTGCACCCATCCCTCCATACGTACCGACGGCAAGAAGCGGGGCGGATGGGGAACTGCCAGGCGGCGGAGGCGGCGACGGTGGTGGTGCAGCACCCGGGCGGGCGGGTGGAGCGGCTCTACTGGGCCACCAGCGCCGCCGAGGTCATGCGCGCCAACCCGGGACACTACGTCGCGCTCGTCACCGCCGAGGAGAAGCACCCGCAGCAGCAGCAGCAGCAGCAGCGAGAGGGTAACAACCAGGGCGAGCAGCGGCGGCGCGGCACGGTGCGGCTCACGCGGGTGAAGCTGCTCAAGCCACGGGACACGCTGCTGCTTGGCCACGCCTATCGCCTTATCACCGTCGCCGAGGTCACCAAGGCGCTGCAGGCGAGGAAGGAGGAGAAGATCAGGAGGGCGCAGCAGCAGCAGCTGGAATCGAATCCAGCCGGAGTCAGGGTCAGTTCTACTGGTGATGACCAGACCCAGCTGGATGAGAGCCTTGATCAGGTATAGCTTCTGGATCATCCATTGCTGTTTGAATTCCTCCCCTGTTTTCTTGCTCGTCGCAGCTGTTCTTTACTGCTACCACTACTACGGTATTGATAAATATCATCCGGATATTTTCTTTCTAACTATCATTCAGATTTATGATCGTTGGATTAGAAATTCAAGGGCCACAAATTCTCCCCACCCCTCCAAAACAAATTCACCCCTCCTCCAAAAAAAATTCTCCCCCCTTCAAAAAAGAGACCGTTGGATCTCTAATCCAATGGTCCGAAATTTGGATGATTGTTAGGAAGAAAACATCAACGATATATTGATTTGATTGGGCTATAGTGTTATTTGCAAATCATCCTTAATAGGAGTTTGCATCTAAACCTTTTTACGACAAAAGAACAAATTGTATTGTTCTCACCCTCTCTGTTTTTGGGAATATTTATTATTTGTAATGTTCTATCTGAGTTCACAAGGGTAATTTGTATCCAATAAGTTTTTGTTTGAACGTAAAATAGGAGCAGGTAAACAGCACCTAGTAGCTAACTTAGGCCATAGCTTTCCAACTGTTATTTCTGTGTTTAGTTGGCCACCCTCCTAATTGTATACCTTACGACACACCAGTACCTAACCAGATAACCAATTTGATTAGTAAGGATATCATATAATACCTGATCAAGATGCAAGGAATAAGTTGAATAATGTACTCTAAACATGATACGACAGCTGCTTATATATAGTTGGCAAATTATTCTCAAACAAAACTAAACTATACTTTAGGCCACATCTTGCTTTCTTCACACCACATGGAAAAGGTAGGGATGGATACTCAATACTCTGCCACCTCCTAAACAAAAACATACAAGTTTGACATTCTCCAATCAAAATGTCAGATACAAGAATAATATGGAGCCTACCAATATGGTGATAGCAGAAAGGACAAGAAAGCCGGTCATGCAATAGTCTTAAGTATTAACAACTACTAACTAATGGACTGGAAGAATCATACCTGTCATTTGATCTTTAAACTAGAGCAACATGATATAGTATTATGTTCTGATTACTCTACTGCCGTCCATCTGGTTGCAGTTGGCGCAGCAAGACAGGGACAGCCACCGGAGCAACTCGGCGACACATTCTAGGCATCGCCACTGGCGCCCTTCTCTGCACAGCATCGCCGAAGTCAGTAGCTGATGTGATCATCAGTAGCCAGTGAATGATCTGTATTTTAGAGTTCATGTTCATCTGACGTTAGCCTGCAGAGCAAGAGTAGCTGGTGCGATGATCAGTTGGTTGCTGGGTTCAGCAGCTCTACACAGAGAGATGACCACTTGTTCTGAATGGATTCAGAGTTAGTATACCAAGCCCATGTAAGAAATTGCCGATCTTACTCGGGTCATTTTAGTCAGATTAAGATTGTCGCTCGCTTGGTACCTTTGCAAGATCTTGGAGTTGGGACAAATAGAAAAGTTAAACAAGCAGTGCGATGTACTAGTATATTCAGTTAAGATGCAAAGTACATCTCTTTGCAGATAGCTTTTGAGGATCTTATTGTGTGTATTGTATTGTTCTTGGTGCCGAATTCGCAATCATAGGGTTACTGCAATGATAGATCTGGAGCTGGAATCCACACATTATGTGTTGGAAGCAAACTATGTCTGCAGATTCGCGTTGGCGCCGCCTATTAGGCTTGCGAATTTGTATATTGTTTCTGCAGATGTAGTTGCTAACGAGACGGGCTGAAGGTCTCCAAATTAGGTGCCAACACCTGAACTGAATGCCTACGCAATGAACATGAGTTGGTACTTGAAGAGACATCAGTTGTGGTAGAACTAACAGATTAAGAGACGTCAGGTAATCAGGCCATATTTTACAACCTGCAAATATACTCCGTTAGAAAATATTGGTGGTGTCTGACGAGAACTCGAGTGATTTTATCGTTAAATAGCACTCAAATTTTAAGTCTTTAGATCTAGATCTAATAGATAAAATCACTTTACCTTCTCCCCTCCTATTTGAGTATTATTTTGTTAAGGAGTACTTAATTTTTTAAATGTTGCTAGGTCTAGGATTTTTGCTCGTTCCACTAGTTTGCTCATGTTAGACCATGCGACTAGGTCTAGAATTTTTATGGTGATAAATAATTGACAATGTGCTTTATCTATATTATGTGTAGCGTGCGTGGACTCATCGGTCAAGTTGGGATAAACTTGTGTCGGAAAAATGTTCTTTGGTCTTTGCATGTGCAGATTGATCATAAAGGCGATCATGATCGATGACGAGGTGTACCGGAACTAAGATAGGAGATCCAAGGTTCAGACGGTCAAGAAGGTCACAAAATGGTCGGGCTCATGCTTGGGGCACATAGAGATCAGAAATGGATGATATGTGTTGGAGCTATGGAAGTGTGGTCCGGAGGCTACGACACGTGGTAGATGATGCATGGAGAAGCTACGGCACGTGCGGTCCTGGAGGTTTTGACATGTAACGAGTTAGAAAAATTGGAATTTTGGAAAACCCGTGTTAGGAAGGGTTTCGGTCCCTTTGCTGTTGGAATTGGATTAGAACTCGTGGGTTTAGGATAAGTCCAAGTTTTAAGTCCTAGATTATAAATAGAGATGGGGTTAGGAGCTAACTCGGTGGCTTTTTAGATGCAATTTTCGTACTACGGTTTTATGCGTGTGGCCGGCTGTGAGCGTGGAGAAAAAAAATGGAAGAAACGCGGTGGCTGTGAGCATGGAGAAAAAGCGGAAGAAACGTGGTGGCCATGACGCGAGGAGAAAAGACGAAAAAAGGACGGCGCATAGCGACGTGTCTGATGATGTTCTTGTGATGAACAGTTCATGCGTTTTTGAATAAAAGTTTGTGAGTTTTCAATTCACATATATTATATTTTTTCCTTGTTTGGTGATCTCTAAGGCTTCTCCATACATGATATCTATCTATGTATTTTTCTGCTTACATACATAAATTAGTTTTAATTAAAAATCGATTGTTTGATTGAGTGATAAACACATCATTTCTATTTGCATTAGCGTTATCTAGCGAAGTTTTTTATCAGTGCTACAGTAACCACACACTACAGTACTCTGGTACCGAACAGTAATCGCTATAGTGTCGAACAGTATTGCTACAGTGCAATCGAGAAACAAATTTGTTCTATTTTGTTTTTTGTTTTTGTTCTTTCTCTTTTTTAGATTAAACGATTAGAAGATAGAAAATTTGAGAAAAAAAACTTCCACAGGGGATTATAATCATTCACCCCCTCAGGTCTCGCTCGTTTCGGCTTGGACTTCTAGCTTACTTTCACTATTCAACAATTTCGTTTTTCTGGTTTTTTAGCTTTTTTGAGCTTTTTTGTCGGTTCTATTTTTCCTGTAATCGTTTGTACTGTCCGTGATGGGCTAACCTGTTTTTTCTATTTTTATTTTTTTAAATTTAATTATGCCAAATAAGCCACCGTCAGCTACAGTGTTTTTTCAGCCTACTACAGTGATTTTCAGCCAAAAGCCACTCAACATAAGCCCTTTTGAGTAGGGCCTGATTGTCATGGTATCAGAGCAGGTTCCAATGGCATCAGATCGAGATTGTTTTTCTGGTAAGACACTATTTTTTGATGGATTAAACTATCTCTATTGGAAAACCCGCATGGAGTTTTTTCTTCAAACACAAGGTAATTCTATTTGGCAAAAAGTTGAAAATACATATGAAGTGTCTATTGTTGTTACAACTGAAAATTACTCTGATTTTGAAGCTAATGCTAAGGTTAGAAATATCTTATTGCAAGGTTTAAGTAGAAACGAGTTTGTCAAAATTGCTCACCTTAAATTTGCAAATAAAATTTGGACCACTCTAGCGGATTATCATGAAGAATCTAAATCTGTTAAAGGTGTGCGTCAGAATCAATTCAAAAAGGAGTATTCTAAATTTAAGATGAAACCTAGAGAATCAGTAGATGCACTTTTTGATTGCTTCAATAAAATTGTTAGTGATTTACAATTTGTTGATGTCACATATTCTAATTCTGACAATACCCGTTAAATTTTAAATGCTTTGGATATGTCTATTTGGAATATGTTAGTCACTACTATTAATCATTCTGTTAACATGAAAATACTCACTTTGAACGATCTTTATTCTAAGATAAAAACACATGATATTGATATTTTGGCTAGGATAAACAAGATTAATTCTTTGGACTTAGTGACTAACCAAGCTGACAGTTTTTCTAGTTCTTCTATTGTTTCTTTGTCCGCATTGTACTCTATTTTAGATAAACAATTAGAGAAAATCCAGAAGAGCAGCTTGTACTTCTCTCCAACAGAGTGACCAAGACAATTAACAACATCAGATCAAGACGGAGTGGAGCTCCAATTAGATGCTATGAATGTGGTGAGCTAAACCACACTAAGATGAATTGCCCCAACTAAAGAGCAAGGAGGTCAAAGATGACAAGACACCAACTTGTCGCTCTCAAAACAAGATTGATCCAAACAAGAAGCGCAATTATCGCAGAGCAGTCAACAAGATAATTTCAGTACTTGATGATATTGTTTTGAGTGATGATGATTCTAAAAGTGACGATGAGGGCAATGGTAAGAAGGCAAAAGAGGTAAACTTCACAGGGATGTATTTTATGGCCAATAGTGAGTTCAATGATGATGATCTTTATAGTGATCCTAATGAGGTAAAACCTTCTTATACTGATTTATCTCATGCTATGCTTAGATTGACAGAAGAGCTCAAAAAGTATAAAAAGAAAATTAAAAATCGTGATTTTATTGTTGAGAGCTTAAATTCTGAAATCAATAGACTTAGAGGCTCTATTCCTGACGATGAATCTTGTGAGTCTTGCCAAGTTTTACATACTGAGTTGGAGTCCGCTAGAATAATTAATGCATCAAACTTGGTTCAACTTAGTGAAGTAACTGCTAAACTTGATGAATTAAGATTGACACATGACTCTTGTGATGAAAAGTTAAACCTTGCAAATAATGAAATTGAAAAGCTCAAGTCTAATTCTTCTACACGTTTAGAGTCAAGTATTTCAAATGCTCAATCTTAAACTTGCTCTAAATGTGAATTGCTAGAAGCTAGACTTAATTCATCTCAGGAAACGATTCAACAGATGCTTTATCATGAGATATCTTCTTGCTCTAACTGTCCTAAGCTTAACACGGAAATAGAAGTTTTGATTAGACAACTTAATAATTTTGCTGAAAAAGAAATATTGATTCAGTCTAATGCTTCTAAGAATCTTATGAATGAACTTGTTAAAAGCACAACTTGTCTCACTCTAACTAAAGAGAATGAGTACTTAAAAGACATTTTAGAGAGATTTTCTTTAGGCAAGAAAATTTTGAATATGGTTCTAGACAAGTCAAAAACAAGTGTGAAAAATCGTGGTTTAGAATTTAATTTTGTTAAGCATGCCAAGAATAATCTTCCTAAGGTGATTAAGTTTCTTGAATCTGAAAAAATTAAAGTAAAACTTGAACCAAAATAAACTGTGTTTAAATATGCTTGTTTTGTGCAAAAATCATCGAATAATCCTGTAGGTGCTAACTCATTATCTCAAAAGAATTCTAGTTATGTTAAATTTCATTGCACCTACTGTGGAAAAGTTGGATACTTGTATGAATTTTGTTTTAGACGAGCTAAGAAAGAGAAGAAGGAAAAATTGAATGCTTTAAGACAAAAACATGCAACCTCTTTTGTTTCTAGAACAAATGCGAAAATTATGTTTTTAGAAAACTTTTATGATTGCTTTAAATCTGCTTCACATACTATATTGGGATTTAATTCAAATAATTCACGTTTTTTCGGCATTCTGATCGCCCACATGCACGTGATTTTGGTTTTAGCTTTGTTGCTCCTGTTTGTCGTGTATCTCAGTATTGGATTTCTAGATCCGGCCATGATGTGATCATGTATAACATCACATGCTAGTAGCTAATGAGCTATAAGATCGTCGATGGCAATAAGAGGGGGGTAAATGATTGTAATCCCTAGCGGAAGCTTTTTCTCAAATTTTCTGTTTTCTAGTCGTTTAATTTGAAAAAGAGAACAAATCAACTCAATCCATGATCAAATTCCCCAAAATCACAGAGCTTAACTAAAGAAGCCAGATCATGGCCGGTCTGACCGCTGCAACCATGTCGGTCAAACCGCAACCCTCAGGCTAGTTAGACCGCCAACCTCCAGCTGGTCTAACCGCCTCTGCACATCGGTCTGACCGGTTTTGCTTACTGGTCAAACCGGTTGCCTGATAGAGAACCTAAAAATTTGCAGAACTTTGCAGAACACAAAATTCAACTCAACAAATATTGACATTGATTCATCACAAATAATTCTGAACCTTCTCACATGTTACCCAGTTAGGCTTGCGCATTTGTATATTGTTTCTGCAGACGTAGTTGCTAATGAGAAAGGGGGTAAATGTCGCCAAATTAGGTGCCAACACCAGAACTGAATGCCTATGCAAATGAACATAAGTTGGTACTTGAAGAGACATCAGTCGTGGTAGAACTAACAGATCAAGAGACATCAGGGAATCAGGACATGTTCCTACAACCTGCAAATATACTCCGTTGGAAAATAACACCCTAATCTGAATATTTTTCCTGCAAATTTGTATATTCTAACGCAAGCAGTCCACTGCTGATTACAAGATGTCAGAAACCAACAATAGCTCTCCCTAATTTCAGAGGGCAGAATGTGCAAGAACCATCACTCTGAATTCAGAAAAGATCCTAATTGCATGGGAGCTGTATAAAGGTAAAAAGAGGATCACTAATGCTCGCCACATTGACCAACCAAAGTCGCTTTCACTTTTCTGACTGCAATAGGCGCAGCGCAACACACATACAACACGTTAGAAACGCACCCAGAGCTACTTCTGCACCCAAAAGCCAAAGGCTTTCTGCAGAAACCACAAGCGATCGAACAATGCGCATGCAACGGACGGCTGCATCCATTCAGTGTGTGTGGCATGGCACAAGCAGATGCACAGCTCCCCAATACTCCACTACTTCCTCACATGTGCTTGCGACTTTGTTCAGTTTGTTGTGCTCCTGAATCCTCCCTACCAACACGGCCATATCATTCCAGCCTTTTTGACTCCTACGACGATCAATGATTCATGCGGCGTTGTTCCAGCGCTTCGGCGCTTTTGATGTTTGCCTTTGGCTTTGGCCGAAAGGAACCGCATGCTTGCATGCATGAATGCATGGTGTTGAGAGATTGTACAGAGCGATGGAGAAGCAGGGCACGTTCGCCAAGGTCAGCTTTGCAGGGACGAGTGAGTAAAGCGGCAAGAGGTGGCAATGGCATCGGGATGTTGGATTCGTCTTTCTCTCCTTACCTTTTTTTTTTCTTGGTTCAGAGTGAAGGGTACTAGTGCACAAAAGAGTGCGTGCAGTTTTCTGATTCGTGATTAGTAGCATGCATCTTCAATGCTAACTGTAAACGTTACACACAATGCCTTGAAGAAATAAGGTTCCCACGAGTCACCCCTTGTGTTGGTGTTGCATGTTCAGTATCACAGTAAACGGGTCTGCTATTTGTAAGTTGCTTTTTTTTTTGCTAGCTCTAAATCGATTTTCTTGACATCTGGATTAGCTCTGAGATGTGTGTGGTGATTTTTTTTTCCTGAAAGGAGTGTGTGACTAATTCCAGATTGATCTAGTAAAAAAGTGACTTACACTAAAGAAAGCATAAGTCACGTTAGAATTAGACATCCCGTATAGTAAAATATTGAGGGAATTAATACAAAACGAAATAGACAACTCATTGCGCCAAAATGGAACACTTCTTTTTTTCGAGGAAGCAAAGTGGAACACTTGACAACTAAACTTCTTGTACTTTAACTCTCTATACCAATTAAACAAATCGGTACCTTCAGTTAGCTTTGTATTACAACATTGCTAAGCTGTCTCTTGTATACTTAGCCATCATCAGATAATACATGCCAAAAAAATTAATATTTTAATACCATCTTCAAACCCCCAAAGTTAACAGATTACGCAAGCTCAACTTGTCAGGACATTATACACAGATTCATCAAGATCTTTGCGTCGCCGTACTGTCAACAATCATTGCGTGCTTTAACATTGTAATATAGATTAGGTTGTTTACGCTAACCATCTTCAGAGTTTGTGTAAGACATTTCTTCTTGTCTGGGCATTTTTGGGATACGGGTCTGGTCGATCGTTCAATTCTTTCGTGTCATCTTTTATACGATGCAAAGCTGGCAAAAGTTCGAAATGCGCATCGAGCTGGTGAGCAAATGATTTTGTTGCGACGCTGCTTTACATAAAGGTAGGACAAATTTGGTAAGAGGGGCATCTTGCCCTGAAAATAACAAGCGATTGTCGTGTTGTCATGAGCAGTGTCAGTTGCATGACATTTCTCCTTGCGAATCTCCAACAAACTGAAAAACTTCAGAAACCTATTGATCAATCTGAAGCTCTTCTCTTTGCTTAAGGTGAAAATTATGTTTCTATTGGGAAAACTCCTAAACATTCAGAGTTCTGCGATTACTCTTTTTACCTCACACTGAACAATGTCGGATGTTGATGGAATCAAATGTATCGATAGGCCAAGCATGTCACTATGGCGCAGGTCTAACTAACATGATACACTCTAATACCCCATCTTATATGTTGCAGTCCTCGAATCGGATCAGAGTTTATGAAATACAGCACAAGCGTATGCAGTATCAAGAATAGGGAAAATGAATCTCGTAGAGGGAGCAAAAATAATGAGGTTGAAGCAACTATGACGAGAGAGAAAAAAAGATTTGATGAAACCGACTGTAAATTCCTTAAGCACAATTTCAAAATAGTATAAGCGATTGTCTTTCACTCACAACTATCTCAAATCTTTTAGAACTCTCGGATTTTTATCCTATACAATAATATAGTTACTAAAGAATTACCTAACCTCTAATCCTCTCGTGTACCTCCACCTTTGAATGAGTAGGTTTGGTTACTTGGTTGCTTGTCCATGGTCACCTCCATGATTTATATAATCCCTTCTATCTCTTCTCCAATTTAGAGTAGGAATTCTAATTCCAATTGGAATAGAAGACTATTTAGGACTCTTTATAGCACACCTTTTTAAATCCTAAAAGACTATATATGAGTCACTCTAACTCAACAATCTTCAACTTGCCTCTTATTGGTTGAAGTCATTATGCTTCTCCAAAAATTCGCTCCAAATCGACTCCATCTTTTATCTTTTTATTCTTTTTTGTTATTTTTTCTCCTACATTTGAGAGTGCCCCCACCACAGGGGCTCATGCATATCTCCAAAATATGCGTGTCAGTGCCAGTGTGCAGGCTAGCCTATCCAGACCCTCCACTTAAGAGTTTCTTTGTTGTATACTTTGATTAATCATACCTCTTGTTCCTACAACCCTCCATGCCATAGGTGTACCTCCTCCAGCTCCACCCGCTCGTCGGTACGACGTGTTTGGTCCCACTGCGTCTTTTTCCTTCCAACAGCTCACATTTTTGTCTTTGTGTCTGCTAAATTTTGCAACTGTCTTTACAGTTTCGTACATAACTGCGGATGAGATCTAAGTACCTACGGTTAATGATACGGTTTCCTTCTCCTAACCATCATTTTTATCTGACCTCTCATTAGTTGCTCTTCCTTTAAGATTACAATTTAAGATTGTTCAAGCAACCTCACAGATATTAGATTCTTCTTTAAGCCGGGAACATACCGAACTCTCATCAATGTATGATGTGCTCCAACATACATCTATAATGTAACCATTCTCACCTCAGTAATTGCATACTCCTTGAAATCCGCTAAGTGAACAGTTCTATATACCGGACGTAGAGATTCTTCGTCAAACATCTCTCTTGCCAAACATATATGGAATCAGCAATTTACATTTAATATTCATTCATGAGAAATACCTAATTATTTGATGACTAGTACATTAGAATCATTCTTTGCTATCACCACTAAGCATGCACCTTTCATTTACTTCAAACTCGAACAGTCTTTTATCATATGATCTTCTTCGTCATATAGATAGCATACACGTGTGCCCTTGGTCTTGCCCTTCTTCTTTCTGTGACCTTTACTTCTGTTTGCAACACCTATTGTAATCAATGCTTGATTACCCAAGGATGAATAGTCTGATAGCTTTTCATGGACTCTGCCTCCAAAAGATATGTAACTGCCTCATTGAAGTTGATAGTGGCTTTTTTTGACGAGAATATTTATCACCTATTGCTTCCATGATGGTGACATAGATGATACTAGTATGAGGACCTTGTCGCTCTTCTTAATTTTCTCATCCAAACTAGCCAGCTGTATGATAAGCTTGTTGAAAACATTGAGATGATCAACAAACTATGTACCTTCCTCTATACATAACATGTACAGTTGTCATTTCAGCGTCCACTAGTTTGTCAGTGAATTTGCCATATACAATCTTTCTAAGTCCTTTTATAATTTGTTTGGTGAATTATCCTTGATTACCAAGTATTTTACCTCATCAAAGAGGCACAGACATATTGTACTGACCACCTTCTACTCCATCACCTTCCAATTTCAATTGGACGTTGTTGTGGTTGCAGACCAAACAGAGAGAGATGGTAGTATGGTAGTGGAGAGTTAGGTGAGCAATGCTTGGGGGCTTCCCCATGGCCTGGATGGCTTATATATTCACATGGGGAGCATTTTACAGTTATGACCTTACACCTAAGTATCCCTCTCAAGGGCAGTTATGTCATTATATATGTTCCATTTTGAACTTTACAACCTTCTAACAGGCCGGCTAGGCTTAGGTGGGGGCCACCCCCTACAACAGGAGCCTCTCATGGTAAAGGGCTTCACGGGCCGAAGTCATGTTGCCGAGTCCTTTGGCCCCCCCCTCCGTCCCTGCGGCCTTTGACCTTCTAAGATGTTAGACAAAACTGGATCTTGTTGGCGCAGCGCACCCTGATGGCATGGAAATGGGGTGGAAGTTGCTGCCGAGGGCGTCCTCCAATTGCGAGGTGTACGCCCCGAACAGAGTCGGTCCTTCGACCCGGGGACGTGGAGTCGAAGCGGGCTCCGGAGTCGTCGCGCACCTCTGATGGTGAGTGATAGTCGAAGACTCGGAGTCGTTCCACAGAGGCAAAATCGGTGCCGACGTCGCTGTCGGAGTGAATGGCTAGTAGCCCACCGCCAATGCATTGATACCCCAAAATCACACCGTCCCCTAGTGCGCGACGGGAGTTGTACCATACCAGGCGGCCGTACAACAGCGGTCGTGCGCTCGCTCCTGAGGGGGCGAACACGCGGCAAGACATGATTGACGCGCTGTGGGGTTGGAGGCATCGCGGTCACATGCCATTGCGACGCTTCTCCTCCCGCCGGTTGAACTTCCTAGCTGAGGGGGAACGGGTATATATACGCTGCTAGTGTCGTAGCATCGTCGTTGCCTGCGGTCTGTAGCCGGGTATGGCTGAGATGATGTTGTTTCCCAAAAATGGGCCTCTTCAGTTTATCCACATTCTGCGATGGCACTGTTTTGTGGCGGACTTGGCGCCAACAGCGCGATTTAGAGAATGTTGATGAACTAAAGGAAGCCTATTTATGAGTACTTGGTAAGGCTTATCGTCGATGACTGGTCGTGCTTCCCGATGGAGGGGAGCACAGACGGCTGGGTCTCCACCGGTTGTTGCTCTGCCGAAGGCGCCCTCCGATCGCGAGTTGCATGCTTCCTGCTCGTGCGCTGTGTTCTTACACGTGACGCGCATCCGAACATGGCTAGGGTGATCTAGCCCTCAGAAATAGGTCTGCTTCCGTTCATGTGTGTTCTTTGATAACAGAGAGCGGTGGTGAACTGAAGGAGGCCTATTTATGAGAGTTCGGTCAAACCCTATCGCAGATGACCAGTCACGCTTCCCGATTGAGGGGGGATGCAGACGGTCGGATTCCCGCTGGTTGGTGCTGTGCCAAAGGCATCCTCCAGCCGCGAGGTGTATGCGTGCTGCGGAGCCGGTCCATGCTAGCGAGGCCGAGTCGAAAGGGCCGCTTCAGCCCACGGACGCGGTGTCGACGCGGGCTCCGGGGTCATCGTGCGGGCTCGAAGTCGCGTCCCTATTCGGGCTCGCTTGAGGCGGGCTTCAGAGTCTTCGCGCGGACTCGAGATCGGGGGGCCGCCCGGTGTCTTGCTGCTAAAGGATGGTGCATTGAAGGCACTGTAGAGTACGCCTGCGATTGGCGTGCAGCGGGACGGGACTAGCTCATCCTGCGCTGTCAGCGGGTGCACAACCACACCCGAGTGCTCCTTTCCCCTGGGCAAGACACGTGGCGACGCGCGATTGGCGCGTCGTGCGTTGTACTGCTACTCGCGCCTTATCGGAGACGTTCCATCATGATGAGGCCGTGTGCATCCGACTTCGCTTCGTGGAAGCTCCGTGGTTGTGCTGGCGAAGCGAGGTGCGGAGTTGTTCCTTGTTTGCGAGGCCGAGTGGGGGGGCCGACTCGACTTCGCGGACACGGAGTCGGAGCAGGCTCTAGAATCATCTCAATGGCTCGAAGTCGAGGTGGTATTTAGGTTCGTTACTGGCGGAGCCGCCTCGCGAGGTTGAAGTCGAAGTCGAAGTCGGAGTTGCTCCACGGAGGCGGAGTCGACGTCGAAGTTGGAGTCGGAGCGACTGGTTGGTGGCCTGCTGACACTGCATTGATGGCCCCGAGAATCGCGCCAATCACTGACACGCGATGGAAAGTGGGCCACGCCGCACGACCGCAGTCATGCATTCATTCCCGAGGGGACGGACGCGTGGTGGGACATGATTAGTGGGATTAGCGCGTCGTGCGTCGTCAGGTGGTCACGACCACAGTCGTGCGCGTGGGCAGCTGCGCCACCTCGGCTTCCACCGGTTACCCCTTCCAATCGTGGGGGAGGCAAGCGGTTCGACTTCCGCGGGTTGCGCTTACCGACAGTGTGGGAGGTGAAGGGGCTTTATATACCCCCTTTCGGCACCGCGCTGGCATTCTGCTTCGGATACCCTCTGCTCCCTTGCTCTTTTGTGCACTATGCTCTTGCCTCCTTTGCTGTCACGCCATGCTCATCGCCGTTTAGCTTCCGGAGGACAATGGCCCGTGGCGAAGAACGTACTCACCGAACCGGCAGTGACGCCCCATCCCAGTGATCATCGTCGATCGAGGTGGAATACGCGCTCGAGGGGTGCGAGCCATCGCTGATGGACAAGCGGTGGGTGGCGACGGAGAAGGTGGAGGGTCCTTGCTCCCGTGTCTTGGGCCCGACTCTTGCGACGGAGGAGACGATCCGAACTTTGTTGCACGAAGGGAAGCTGTCGGACCGCCGCGAGGTGCGTCTGCCCGCCAGCGACGAGACGGAGCCACACCCGGAGAAGTCAGAGGCGATCTTCTTCGTCGCTTATCTTGAAGCCGGTCTTCAAATCCCGGCGGCCATGATTGTCGGCGATGTCTTGCGGACCTTCAAGCTGGAGCTGGTGCAGTTGACTCCGAACGGGATAGCCCGGCTTGCTGTCTACAGCTGGGTGCTGCGTACGGAGGCTTGCTGGCCTAGCGCCTCGCTGTTCGTGTTCCTCCATGACGCACGGTGGAAGCCGAAGAAGCTGGAAGGGGGGACGTTTTCCAACTTCAGTAGCGCCAACTTCGTCCTGCCAACTCGACCCGGACGAAGTGGGAACCGAACTGGATGAAACAGTGGTTTTACCACCGTGTGGCAAGCAGTAGTGGCCTCGAGTGCACGGGCCGGCCGGTGAGGTCGGGGGGGGGGGGGACGACTGTGACACCGAGGTCATCCGCCTCGAGGAACCGGTCGCCCCAGGCGGCGTTGTTCTCGCGATTCCGTGTGAGGACGAGGGAACGCCCTAACGGGCCCCGTCGATTGATGCTGGGGGGTAAGTTTGATTCCTTCGTACTATCGTGTGAGGCTTCCCTAGAGCTCTGACCGGTGTCTTTTACCATTAGCGGAGGAGAGGTCCCCCGACCGCGAGCAACCCTCGAGGGATGAGGATGTTCGGGGGGTGGCATCGACAGCCAATGATCTGAGAATTGTGCCGTGTAGGTCGCGCGACCAACGCTGACAGACTTCGTCCCTCGGCCGGAGATGCTACAGGTCTGGCAAGGTGCCGCGGAAAGTGTGGTCACCGGCTTGGATCACCAGGCACTACTGGCGTGTGAGCCGGAGCTCCTGGAGGGCGTGCTGGAGGCATCGGAGATGAGGGTGAGTGCTTGACTTCAATGATGCTGCCCTCAACTTAGGAATGTTGCTGACGACTGTGCTATGTAGACGCTCGCTCTTGCTCGAGCCTTGCAGGCGGCACGCGCCCGCGAGCGGGGGGCGCTGGAAGACCGGCTGCGGGTTGCCGAGGAGGCCCTGCGCGCAGCCGAAGAGGCCCACTTCGTCAAGGACGATCGCATCCGACTCCTAGAGACGGAGGGCGTGAAGGCGATCTCGGACACTCAGGTGCTCGCGGCAGAGATGCAGCGCGCAGCCGCCGAGGAGCGCGAGGGTTTGCTCCAGCAAATCGCCGCGCTGGAGGAGGAGAAGGGTCGCCTCGCCGTGTCTCTCAGGGAGAAGGACCGGGCTTTGGGCGATGCCTCGGTGGCGGCGTGGGACTCCATGCTGGCTCTAGAAGGCGCCCACGAAGACCTCTCTGTTGATGTGCTGCCATGCGCCTTCGGTCCCGAAGACTTGTTGCGGACACTCCGTCGAATCAGTAAAGCTTCCGGCCTGGCTCTCAATGCCGCCAAGGCCTTTGGTGACCACTGCTTCTCTGTGACCTCGCGCTTAGTCTTCGCGCTGCTTCGGCACCAAGGCAGTCGGCACATCGACGAGTTGGCTAACCCCCAGCTGGAGATGCCAGCCGGAGCCGGGGTGATGTTGGGCACCGTGCGTGCCGTCCACGACACCATCCAGGTCTTTCACGACTGGATCTGGGGCTACATCGGGGAGGCCGCGGCGAAGGTAGCGTTACGGCGGACCCTGCGTGGCGAGGGGAGCCTCGGTCAATGGCTTGACAAAGTTCCCCGTCGCAACGAAGGTGGCACCGCCGCCCCGGGGCATGGCGTGAACCCACAGGTGTGATGCTGAGGTCTAGAATGTAGGCGTGTGTTCCGATGTATGCGCCGCTTTTTTGTTTTTTGTAAGTGGCGCCCTACGGCTCCCCTTTTGTATGAATGAAATGGAAATCACCCCCGTGCTCTGATCACTTTACTGTTTTTGCCCCGAGTAGCTGCCTGATAGGGGTTGGTTGCTGGTCCCTGAGCTCATGACCCGACGGCGTCTTCGGCATTGGGGGCGGGCCGAGGACTCGATGAACTTTTGGACGGCCTGGGCTTCAGCGGGCGAGACTTCAGCGTGGGAGTACATTAAGGTGGAGCCAGACGAATAGTGATCCTAGGCAATCGACGGCACCTGTTCATATTGGCTTCTCACAAATGTAATGCTGAATCTTTGTAACCATTCTTTCATGCAATGACGGCTTTGGCTGGAAATACATGTCCCCGTTGCGCCTCATGATCGCGCCTTCCTTCGATCAACCCATAGGACTTAGCGCTCCGTCCCTTGCCCTCCGAAGTGGTGGCAGCGGGGCTGGTGCGTAGTAGAAGTAGACGCTCGAGCGCTCCGTCCCCTCCCCTTCGAATTGGTGGCAACGGAGCTGACGCCTAGTAGAAGTAGACACTCGAGCGCTCCGTCCCCTACCCTTCGAAGTGATGGCAGCGGAGCTGACGCCTAGCAGGAGTAGACGCTCGAGCGCTCCGTCCTCTGGCGCCTTTTGTCTATGCTCCAGAGTGCGCGGAAGCCGCGCATCTTATACTCCGTACAGCACGGAGGTGAGCCTCCACGTATCTTATTTATAATCGGTAGAGTGTGCGCGGAGGCGAGCCTCCACACGTCTTATTTGCGCGCGGAGGTGTGCCTCCGCTGCGTCTTATTTGTACTCCGTAGAGTGTGCGCGGAGGCGTGCCTCCGCTGCGTCTTATTTTATACTCACGAGGAGTGTGCGCGGAGACGTGCCTCTGCTGTGTCTTATTTGTACTCCGTAGAGTGCGCGCGGAGGCGTGCCTCCGCTGCGTCTTATTTTATACTCATGAGGAGTGCAAGCGGAAGCCGTGTGTCTTTGTTTATACTCACGGAGAGTGCGCGCGGAAGCCGCGTGTCTTTGTTTATACTCACAGAGAGTGCGTGCGGAGGCTTACGCGTGTTGTACTCAGCCAGTGGCCCCAGGCGGAGGCCTTGTATCGCTGCATTGATAATGGTCGTCTCGTTGACGTCCTTGACCTGGTAGTGGACCTTCGCGAAGCGCTTGAAGTACTCTCAGAGTTTCTCCGAGGGTTTTTGCTTGACGGCGAAGAATTGGTCCGCATCGACCCGCTCGATGTAGTTCCCCTAGAAGTTATTGTATAGGCGGTCGCGAATCTGCTCCCACGCGTAGATGGAGTTTGGCTCTATGGTGAAAAACCAAGAGAGCACCACTCCCTACAGTGCGAGGGGGAGCCCCTTCGCCTTGGTGGTGTCTTCTCTGCCTGTAGCTTCAATAGCGGTCTCGTACACGCGTACGAACTCCTGAGGGTCCGTGTCACCCTTGTACAGCTCAATGGCGTTAGGGAACTTGAAGTCCTCCAGCCATGCCGATTACTGCAGGCCCGTGGAGAGAGGGGACTCCGGATCCACGCGCCGCAGCGGGACGCGACTAGAAGTCGGGGCGTCACTGCTGTCCGCCCGCTTAGGCGTAGGCTCCGGCGCGGCTGCCGGTTGGGCTTGTTGGCTCCGAGCTTCTTGTATATCCCGAACGGCTCCGCGGAGGTCCGCCAACTCCCGTTGCAGCGTGCCGATGGCTGTTAGAAGAGTGTTTTCCACCCTCAATGTGGTCGCGGCCGTTGGAGCGACAGATTGCACCGTTGGGCCAGCAGCGACCACAGCTTGCGCTCTAGAACTACTCGACGCGTCGGTGCGGGGAGCTCCGGAGTCGGTGACGGGACCGGCGTCGCCACCGAGACCACCCGCCGCTCCTGCGCCGGGCACAGCGGCAGCTGCTGCGGCAGCCTGGGCATCGGTGTCAGTGCTCCCGACAGTCCGGTCGGTGTCCGCACCGGCCGCCGCGCCAACGGTTGGGGCGACGGTCGCACCACGGACGTCGAGGTCGGCAACTGCAGCACCGGCGTTGCCATCCGCGCTCGTAGGTGCGGCACTATCACCCGCACCCGTAGCCGACGTGTCGCCGAGCGCTTCTTTCGTGCTCCTCTTCTTCTTCGCCGCTGCCGATGATAAAGCCTTCTTTGGTGCCATCCTTCTTCATATCTTGGAGCTTGCTCTTGTCTTCCCCACAGACGGCGCCAACTGTTGTGGTTACAGACCAAACAGAGAGAGATGGTAGTATAATAGTGGAGAGTTAGGTGAGCAATGCTTGGGGCTTTCCCCATGGCCTGTATGGCTTATATATTCACATGGGGAGCATTTTACAGTTATGACCTTACACCCAAGTATCCCTCTCAAGGGCAGTTGTGTCATTATACATGTCCCATTTTGGGCTTCACAACCTCCTAACAGGGCAGCTGGGCTTAGGTGGGGGCCACCCCTACAACAGACGTCTTTTCCGGTTTCTCCCCTTCAAGAGCATCGATTAGCCCCTGCTGGACAAGTATATCTTTCACCATACATTACCACACTTTGAAATTCCTTCCACCATCAAATTTCTCTACTTGATACTACATCATCAACATTGATCTTGATTTTATATCACCTGACATTTTACCGACCTTCTTATAAATCAAGTTAATGCGTCCTTAGCTCTGATACCACTTTTTACACTCTAATACCTCCTTTTATGCTCAGTAGCCTCCGAATCAAATTAAAGTTTGTGAGATTCGGTATGAGCGTGTGCGGCAGTAAGAACGAGGAACTAAATGTTGTAGAGAGAATCAAAATAATGACATTGAAGCAACCACGACGAGTGAGAAGATTTAGCGATGCTAACCACAAATTATTTAAGCACAATCTCAAAATAGTATAAAAAATTGTCGCTCACTTACAACTCTCTTGAATCTTTAAGGATTTTGGGATTCTTATGCTATACAAGAATCTAGTGTTAAAGAATTACCTAACCTCTAATGCCCTCGTGTACCTCTATCTTTAGATGAGTAGGTTTGGTAGCTTGTCCATGGTCATCTCGTATGGTTTATATAGTCTCTTCTAGCCCTTATCCAATTTAGAGTAGGAATGCTAATCCAAATAAGAGGAGTTATAATACTAGCGGACTTCGTCTAGAACTCTTTATAGCACATCTTTTCAAATCCTAAAAAGTTACATATGAGTCACCCTAGCTCAGCATAACATACATACCATTCTTATATAAAGTCCTATTCTACTCAACAAGAGCAGTGAATAAAGTAATCAGATTTGGTTAAACAAACACACAAAGCTCAGTTTGCAAGAGACAAATGGGGAGGATGATATTGCTTGGACTAGTGCCTAGCGGTTGCTAGCTTGACCAACCCTGAAGCCTACCTAACACAAAGTGTGTCGTATTGAATGCATCCTTGCTCCACTTTTGCATTACTTTCCTGAAAGAAATGCACTAGTTGTTGGCCTATTGGTCCCCCTACGTTCGTCATACAGGTGCTTCTCTTTTAAGTCTGCTCTCCTCACATTAATGTTCAAATGTGTTCCCATTTCTGAATAAAGTTCAAAATTATATTTAGCCGTTTAGGGCTTGAAGCACAGAAGCTATAGGAACAAGGGAAATAAAAAAGAAAGAAAGAACTCAACCAGGAGCAGAAAATGCGGAGGAATTAAGTCTCGCAGAAGAAAACAGAATCGCATTCTCGTTACTCTTCTCCGAAATGGCCGTTCAGCTTGCGCCTTTTGCTCGGGGAAGATGAACTTACTGATGAAGTCATTGACCTCAGCTGCGGTGGAAGGATCATTGGATGCTTCCTCTTTGCCGTTGGAGTCAGGGCGAGCTGCTGCAGTAGTTGGTAGCAACTGCTTATCCCTTCCTGTAAAAAATTGCAAATTACTGACAAGGTTACAACTTACAATATCTTCTGGGCTAATCAGTTACCTACCTCCGTCAGGCCAATGCACCATGAAGCAGCTGTTTCAGGGCTGATGCTGATGCATGACATGGCTGGTGTCTCCTTTACTGCGCAGAGCACGGCCGCTGCCGCCATTGATGAGGGGCAGTGGTTCAGGAACTCGGCTTCTGCTCCATGACAAGAAGATTCTAGGATTAGCATGCAACAATGCAGCAATTCAATGAGAAGATCAGTATTAGTTGGGCTTTTTCAGTACTAGTGTTTCCATTGCATATCAACAACATAGGACAGAATTATTAGCACGTAGTACCAAGAAGCAATGGTTTTGCGACTCATACTGACAGACTCTATACAAGGTTTGGTATATATTTGCGATAAACAATTGGCACTTCGGTTAAATTAAATTTGAATTTTACAAAAGGTTTAGAAAATTCATATTTCAATTGTTGCTGTTAGGGTCCAGGCCATCTAACCACCATGGGGTCAGCAGTCTGACCGGTAGATAGTCGATAGTTTGACCGCCATAGAACAAGTGGCCTAATCGGCCATGGACTTTTGAGAAATGAATACCAAACACTTGTGTAGGTTTGTTTAGGGGTGAGTTTACACTAGCTGCCACCGGAATTAAAAACTGAAGCTAAAACTAAATAGAGTTTAACCGAAATTTCAGAAAGGTATTTTCTGGTGTTGTTAAACAGTTAGACCGGCCAGTAGTCAGAGATCTAACTGAGCAAGTCTGACCATCATGGGAAGTGCGGTCAGACCGGTGGCTGCGGCCAGAGAACAGTGAAAATGGATTTTGAGTTGTATGAGTGTGTGTACACCATTTGTTGGTTGTGTTGTATTGCATGATGTATAGTTTTGATTAATGTGAGTCAAGTGCATGAAACTTATGCTTGAGATGGTTGGTTGGTCTTTGGATGTGCATGTGACTTGAAGAACGTTAGTAGCCAACGGCAATGAACTGGGACTAGGTGGGGGAGCTAAGGTCTGAGCGGTTGTGTAAGTCCGAGTGAACCTACGTGACTCAAGCGAAAAACATAAAAAGAAGATAAGAATCATGAAAAGATGAGTTGGTGCATGTGGTATGCCAAGTAAGGAGATTGATGTATGTAGAGACAGTTCGAGAGAGTCCAAATATGTGAATACATGATGGCTAGTCATTGGGCACTATAGACAGCGTATCAAAGCATGTGGAGATGCTTTGAGGTGAAAGAGAAAACAAAGTCAAGGGAAGGTGCTCGGAAACTTCATCGATGGTATTTTAGTAGTTAGCCAAATACCGGATTGATGCCTTCATCAAAACGTGGCACGGGGAGCCGCAAAGAAGAAGTGGTTTAGACCAAGAAGAGTTATAATTGACAAGTGGACTTATAGATGCTTTGAGAAGCATACGTGAGTATGCAAAATCTGTGTTAGTGGGGTTTACAAGTTTTTCCAGTAGGCTTAATGGGTTGAAATCATTAGGGTTGTTGCTGATTATTAAAGGGGAGGAGAGGAGGTGGTAGAGTGCAAGGATTCTAGGGTTTATGTTTTGTTCTACTACCTTGTCTTCTTCCATGATTGTGAAAGAAAATTTGATAGAGGAAAGAATGTTGCTTTGGCTGCACATTGTAATCATCCATAAGTATGTAAACTTCATTCTCCACTAGGAATATATCAAAAAATTTCTTAATCATGTTCTTATTTACATTTTTACTTGGTTTTGATTGTTGTTAAGTTAGATTGGCGATTTAATATTTGTGGATGTTCTAGCCTGAACTCTTGCTTCAATTACTTTGCTAGGACATGTGAGAATAGATAGGAAAGACCTCTATCTTATATTTACGAGCAAGAAGTAATTTGAGTTTTAGAGTTTTTTAGTATTCTTGTGCCCTACTTTTGATTATCTTAAATTCAATAAACCCAAGCCTACAAACATTATGATTCTTAATTGATTCAGGTTCCTAATACCTTGAATAAGTCTCATGCAAAACTTGAAAGTGTTTAGAAGAGAATTGTGCAAATTTTTGATATTTGAGTTTTTGTCCTAAGAGGCTTTAAGTCTAGGAACAGGAGACCGGTCAAATCGGCTTTGGACCTGTGGTCAGACCGCCATAGCACTTGCGGTCAGACGGGGCTTGACGATCAAACCGACCAATCAATGGCGGTCTGACCGGCCTTGTGTTGTTGGTGGCTGATTTTGTTATCTAATGTGAGCTGAATTTGGTGACTATTATAGTTACTTGAATGAAGATTTTAAATATCTTTGAGGAAAAAGTTCAGAAATCATTTATGCCCCTCTAATTACTGGCATCAATCCTACATATATTTTACACAAAATGGTGCAAGTATTAATAGCAGGAAACATCTCATCTCTTGCCATATTGAACTAGCACTAAGAGGCTACTGTGTATACTTACTGTTCCCTCTGTCTAAGTTTATAAGGCACAGTTTTTGAATGATTTTATTTATAAATATAAGACGTATTTTTTGTAGTGTAATATTCTCTTTATACCCCTAATAAATATGCATCTTTATTTACTATTATGTACATGCATATATTGAATATAGTACTTAGAAATAATAATTAGGAGCAATCTAGTCATTTTTATTATCTCTTTAGGCCCTGTTTGGAATGCGGGAATTTTTCCCGATTCCTGCGGGAATTGAACTGTTTCCTGCAAAATTCCTGTGAAATTCCTCTGTTCCAAACAGGCCCTTAATCTATATGTCAAGAAAAACTCCGTCATATAAATTGTATTTAGACAGAGATAGTACGTAATTAGCTATAATGTTACAAGATGCGTTTGGATTGTCCCAGCTAGTACTGATCAGTTAGTTTAATTGGCCAACCGCAATGGAAACCCAATGATTTCCATCCTACGCAGGACAGGGCTTGGCAATTAATCCTGATGCAGGCAGTACTATATTGAGTACTGACACCCTGACTCTACTGACTATCTTTTCATGGAAGAGGGGAAAAGGAACATAAAGACGCAACGACAGCATTGTTTAGGCATAAAGCTAACAAGTCCATTAATTTCATGGTACTATTGCATTGCCTGAAAATGCATGCGATTTAGATTTATTCACATTATGTCATGCTCATAAGATGATAGAAGCTAGCAACATTACTGATTTGTTTTCCTTTTTCATTGAAAAACGTATAGCCGTACCGTGGATTGAACTGAGAGTCATCTGGCATGCGCGCAAGGCCAGGATCCTTGTGCATCTTCCGGACGAATCGGCCTTACAAGCGAAGAAATCGATGAAGGCGAAAGGCGTCAGGGACCGGAGCCTCCAATCCAACTCAGCGAGGACGAGGAGCTCCATCCTTTGGATCGTCCGTGCTTCAAAAATGAATCTTGTGGCTTCAATCTGTTGACATTGGTAAGATACTCATATGCATAAGCCAAGCAGCCCAACACAACTGTTATCTGAAGATAGATTGATCAAGTTACCTGAAGGTCCAGGAGGGGTGGTACAGAGTTTTCCTCCATCTTGGCGGCCAGAGACAAGCAAGCCACAGATAGCAATTGGAATGCCCACCCATGATCCTGGAGGAAATTAAATTGCAAGAAGAGAAACAAGATGAGCAGTGTGATTGAAACTCCTTTGCTGTGTATGGCATCTGTGTAACTGGTACTGCTATCAGAAGTTCAACCTTATTTTATCCATGATATCACAATCCAAGTTACAAATGAAAGATAGCATTACCATACGTGTGCCAATTGCAAATGCAGTGTGCACTGTTATTTTCAGATTAAACAAGTTTATCTTCTGATCATTTTTTTAATCCTAAACTCATGTTAGAATCTCCGCTCTGCTGAACAGTAGCATAGATAGATATACTTGTGCAAAAATATAATCCACTCCCTCAATGTTACTCCTTTCCTACTGCCCAATTAATTACTGTACCGATCGGACATTGAGCCCAATTCCAAATCTAAATAGTGAACCTGCGAATCATGATTCATAACCTGGCATATCTGAAAAGAAAACAGCGTTACAGTCACAAGCATGCTTTGTCTACTAATGGAAAAGTTTCCTGTTCAACACACATCCTCTGACAGATTAATGTCCCAGATAACCTAGATTCAGCCTCGAACCCTTTGCAAGTTGCACCTGTCCCTAAAACATTCCTCAGACTGGTGTCCTATGTAGCTAGCTACTCAGCTCGCCATGGCACCACGGCACACATGTCATCGGCACATTATCGTGAGCACTACACTTGATTAACTCCTGTATATCTTGCCTTCTAATGCCAATAGCTTGACAGAGCTAGAGAGGTTGGGCCCACTTACCGGCAGGCTACGGGAGGAGAGGAACCGGTCCATGTAAAGCACGGCGAGGTAGGCCGTCGCCGGCTGGAAGCCGTGGTACGACCGGACCTGGAGACGAAACCAACTGATACGCATTAGGCACACAAAAAAAATGGAAGAAGAAATAGTATTGGTTAACGCAAGTACACAACACGTTGCATGCGCAACCCAACCAGTGGAGCTCGCGCTGCTTCACCTTGAGGATCCACGAGACGGACTCGGACCAGCCGAGCCGGTCGACTCTCCTCGGCCGGCCCGGACACTCCGCCGCCGCCGGCGAGCACGCGGCCTCCCAGGCTATGAACTCGGAGATGGTTGACACGTGGGAGTAGTCGTCCTCCGGCACCACCAGCACCTCACGGCCGGCGACGGGGGCGAACGACCCCGAGTCTCCCTCACGCTCCAGCTCGCCCGCGTCCTCGCCGCACAGGAGGAGCACGTCGTCAACGCAGCACGGCATCGTCGGCGCGCGCCGGGATGCTCCGCGCGTCCCTCATTCCCTACCCATCACCGCAAATCTTGGAGCCGAGTTTGCTCGTTTCGCCGCCCAATGCTAGCTAGCTACTACACGCGTAGTGCTACGCCGTGGTAGAGCAGTATAGTAGACTGGAGCGTGTATGTATGATGTGGTGATGGGGATGGTGTTGTATAATGTATTGGATGCTTGGTTTTGTTAAGGCAGCCGAGCTGAGTACTCTTCTGTCTAGGTTCCAAAAAAAAAGTTATAAAAAAGTACTCGTCTCGACTCTATACAATAGAAAGGGTTTGCTTAATTTTTGTAGTGTACGTTCATGTATGTACCACTGTTGTAATATTTTTTTAATCTTTATCTCCTAGCATCTGCTTTTTTTCCAAAAAAAATGTCCCTCTTTAAACTCGGAAGATGTGGCAGGTGACACGATTCACCTGTCGTGCCATCGTAGCTCGGCAAGAGAGAAGGTGTGTGGCAAGGCAAGCTGTGCGTGAGGCTCTGGCGTGGCGTAGCAGGCCAGGTGCAACTCGGTAGGGGCCTATCGAGCTGCCCTTGCTCGGCAAGAGCCTACCAAGTGCCCCTGGCTCGGCAGGCAGGTGCACAGGCGAGCAGGCAGGCAGACAGGTGCGCGTGGGAGTGAGGGGGCCGATTCCTCATGGGGCAGCACACAGGAGGGAATGCATTAATGACGCGACGTGATGCAATGTTAGATTCTTGTTTTATTTACGCATTAATTGCGTTGGCTTCTTGCACGCATATAAACGTGACTCGCGGTTGCATTGCTGTCGAGCAAGAGAGAGAGAGAGCACAGCCAGGGAGGAGAGAAAATAAAAGAGAGATTTCCTGCTGAGCGATAGTGCAGGGAGACAACATGGCTGTGATTTACCATCCTTTGCAGTTGGAAGCATAGTAGAGCTGGTGATTACCTTTGAAAAATGTATACTTCATTCGCAAGCGAGCAATACGCTTAATATATCATTAGTGTAACTATTGTTTTGTAATGTAGAATACGCTAGGTAAGCATGTTTAGTTGATGGATGCATTTCTGTAAGTAGGCATGTTTATTTATTGTATATAGCTGCAGAAATGCGGGTCAAAAAATAGCTAAATATTTTTATACATGTCCACACGTATATATTTATCACTCCCGCATGATTACAGAATGGTCGTTATCCAAGGACCTAGTCTTATTTTCCTAAACTAAAAAGCAGAAGCTTCACAAAAAATATAGCATACTATTGTCTCTACTAACCACTCTTAGTTGTTGACTTAACTCCCTTCGTTATATCTGTAAACTATTACTAATACCCTCTTGTTCAACTGTAGATGGTCAGATCAGATGACATTGGGCCATGGGACTAATTCACCCATGGAGAGGACAAAAGAGAGTTTGTCGACAAATTACACAAACTAATGCAATACCTGTGCTACTGGCACCATCCCATCTTTAGGGGGCGAAAGACCCAAGAAGGAGACAGGAAGCCCTAGATGATGAAAGTCTTCGTGTACACATGGGAAGGCAAGTACACCTCCCACACCTTTCACATAGAGCACCTGAGGAGCACTTCCATCAACGTCCTTCAGGATGCCACTTGCTTGGCTTGTGCTCGCCTGTGTGAGATACACGGGGCTGCCATGCTAACCTCCCCATTTTGCTACTATCCATCCCTCTAGGATGGAGCATGTTACAGCGAGAAGTTCATCCCTAGCTTCGAGGATGACCCACTGGGTCTAGCTCACCCAAGCCACCTACACTGAGGCTCTAGAGGAGATCTCGGACCTTCACCAGTTACAACCAGGCCGAGACTCTCCACACTCAACTTGCCAAATTGAGAAGGCCTTGGTTGCAGTGGAGCGTGAGAGAGATGTCGTAGTCATCAAGCTCGAGCGAACTACAGTAGCAGCAGCGGTCCATGCTCCAGCTCCCCCCAGACCCCCATCATCCTTACCAATCCTGCTTTGACTCAGCCACTAACTAGAGGACTACGCCTGAGGAGCAGTGCACATAAGAGCATGCGGTACCCCAGCCCGCCGATCATCCTCAACATTGGAGAAACTAGTTGAGGCTGCAGTCGCTCCTGCTCTAGCTCGGCCAGCTACAGTCGCTTCTGCTCTCGCTCCAATTTACCCATGTACTAAAAGGTAGACGTGTAATGTATTGTATTCACATGATAGAGCACAACATAAGTGCCATGTGCAACTTAATCAAAATATTATAAATGTTATGTAGCCAACTTAGCCATTATGGTTTATTTTTTGTTTTTCTTATTCACCTGGTGATTTGACAATACGTATCAACTTTTCACAGCCAACGACAGCACGCACCAGCTTTTCTAGTGATTTGACAATACGTACTAGCTTTCACAGCTATTGGACAACACGGACTAGCTTTCACAGTGATTTAACAATATGTACCAAGTTTTTGTAGCTAGCGAGTGGCACACATCAACTCTTCCAGTGATTGGACAACACGTACTAGTTATTCGTAGTGAGTGGATGACTGCACTAGCTTTGCAATGATTTGATAATACATACTAGCTTTTCACAGCCAGCGTACAGCATGCACCAGCTTTTTCGGTGATATGACAACATATACCAGCTTTCCGCAGTGAGTGGATAGCACACACCAGCTTTCTAGTGAATTGACAACACGTACCAGCTTTTCCCAGTGAAATTACAATGCGTTTAAACTCTACTCTCGAACAGTGTGCACCAACTGTTAGTCAAAGAAATTGTATTTATTTGAAATAAACATATTTTCATAGAAAATGTTGGTCAAAGTGTCACCTTGACGACTGTCATTATTCTAAACGATTTATATTTTGACATAGATGAAGTAATATTTTCAACATAGTGAAATAACATGAGTGAATAAATTATCACAACCAAAAGTAACAAAAGATATGTTATTGCCCTCTTAAAAAAGAAGATATTGATTCAGTGACAAGGCATGAAGTCCATGACATGAGCCAGTGAGAACGGAGAACCAAAGCAAGCAATAGTAGTCCATGAGCAGAACCCTTGCATTGGAAGCCTAGACTGGGAGGTAGGAGGTTGTGTTCACTCACGCGCCTCAGAAAACCAACTGTCACCTCTCTCACCTCTTCACGAGCACAGAGGAGAGCACGCACCACGGGAGGTAGGACCGGCTTTTCTAGTGATTTGACAATACATACCAGCTTTCTGTAGTCTGTAGATAGTACATACTAACTTTTTTTAGTGATTTGACAATACGTATCAACTTTCCTCAGCCTGTGGACAACACAAACTAGCTTTTCCAGTGATTTGACAATATGTGCTAACTTTCCACAGCTCGTAGACAGCATGCACCAACTTTTCCAATGATTTCACACCACGTATCAATTTTACCAGCAAAATGACAGCACGTTCAAGCTTTACTCCCAAGCAATGCACACCGATCGCCTATTAATTTGGCCAGCCCCCATGACCAGACCCAAGACCCCGATCAAGCTGATCTCAAAATTAGGGGAAGAGGAGAGGGAGATGAGAGGAGAGATACAGGACTGCGCTGCTGGTGGGGATGTCAAACTAAGGAGAGATGATTTGTGAGCGGAAGTGGGTGGCCAAGAAGAAAGGATCATACCCTAATAATTCTTGCAAGGATGCGCTCGTACCGTCGGAATTTCCACGGCCGCAGTGCGACTGCGGCAATCCAGCACATATCATTCAGTCCACACACCCGACAACCGATGCCCAGGCATACTACATGTGCGTTGAAGTTCTTGTAGGCACGTATTTGCTATTTCACATTGTATGTTCCATTTCGTATATCTCTAATGCACTCCGTCCATGCCAATAGATCACAGAGCGCTGCTACTTCTTCCAATAGATAGACACCTGAATACATATGATAGGGTATTTATCAAGCAAAAACACATGCTCAACTACCCGGTGATGCCTAAGAGATTCACACGCTGGAAACCTTACGCCCCGAATGATAGTGGAAAGGACAAAAGTAAGGCACCAGTGGTCCCTGAAGCCCCCGTTGAATGCCAAGTTATCTTCAACTGGAACAAACCTACATAAGTTGTAGAAGCCGAGTACTAAGTCCGGGTTGCGAGGGCTAAAGCCCGTCCGGAGAGAAGGGAAAGGCACTGGTGGACCCAAATGTGTATGATAACTAACTAGAAGCATGACTTCCAAAGGCACACATGTATCTCAGTTGTAGTTGGGGTTGATGATTCGCGCATATTCCCATTTGTATCATATGAATAGTGAGGCAAACATAGGCATCTAACCAAACCCCATGCGCCACGTAATTCACACATTTATTGCGAATTGTTTTGTTGGCCCACATATGGTCCATTACGATAACTGTTTGTAATGATGTATCTTTACTACTTAACACAAGAAGTTTGTGGTGGTGGTTCATTTGTCCCTTCGAACCCCCTTGCATGTTTCTAAAAATTTCTATGCACATGCGAACAAAACATAATAGGATTTATTAATGCATATCAAAGCACACGTTTTCAACTAGGTTGCACAGGGATTCACCTAATTATAAAAAAAATACTATTACCGCATGGCACTTTCGAGCCGGTGCAGCAACAGAGCGCTTTGGACACCGAGCTCCCTCTGGCTAGGGTGGATATCGAGCCAAGTCCTCGTCTTAGTGAGATTTTTCTAAAATTGGCATAATTTTATTTAATATTAGTTTATGTATAGTTTGAAAGTACTTTTAGAAATGAGCTAACGAGTCGAGCTAGAGCAAAAATCTAAATTAACAAGTATAATTAAAGTAATTTTGAATTGAGTCAATGAGTTTTTTTGCCACCATTGTCCTTTTTTCCCACCCTTGCCACACCCGCTAGCCAAGTCGCCTGCTGAGCCGGGGGCACTTGGCAGACTCCTGCTGAGCACGGGGGCTCGGCAGGCACCTGCCGAGTTGTGCTGTCTCGACAGCGTCTAGCCTACTACACCGTGTTAGCTCGCTTTGTCACACGCCTCCTCTCCTACCAAGCTACGACAGGAAGGCAAGTGACACATGTCACCGCGCCATCCAAGCTTAGGGAGGGGCCTTTTTGCAAAATAGGTACTAGGGGACTAAAATTAAAAAACATTATAACAGTGTTAGATATGCGAACAGTCCGATATTGTAGGCTTGTATAGCTCCTGAGCATGCATTGTGATTAGTTATTAGGAACTACTGCAAATTTTGTGTTTGCTGTTCCTCCGTCCCAAAATGTAAGTTGCTATAGGATCCATCCAGTCAAGTTTTGAAACTTTCAATTATTAATACATGTTAAAGCATATAAATTAGCTACATAAAAATAGTATCATTAGATTTATAATATATAATCATTATTATTATTGCTACTATATTTAATTATAAAAAGGTAGTCAAGTCATTGCATTGGAGGCAGGGGCGTAGCCAGCGTGACGCTGGGCCTCGGGCCAGCCCATTGAAATGCTAAAGTTCTAGCTACAGTTCAAACGCTACAGATTTAGCTATAGTTCAAACGCTAAAGGATTTTTCAGCTGGGCCTCGGGCCATTGCCCCGGCGGCCCGAGGCCCAGCTCCGCCTCTGATTGGAGGCTATAAAAAGATTAAAAACAACTTGCATCTGGGGAGCCTTCGTGCCTCGTGACACCTCTTCAAGGACCATAAAATATCTCAAATCTCAATGATCACGGAATAATACCGGTTACCATTGCTACTAGTCAGCTAAATCAGTACCACTATCATCTATTCATTTCCATGGAATTGATAGGCTATGCACATGTATATAGGTGGTATATATGACTAATTTAAGTGCTATACGACCGTATCTAATCCATTTGTACGTACGAGATGTATTGAATGAACAGGGCGTAGAGAGGATGTCCATGCATCATGCATGTACGTACGTTCTTGACGATTAAATGGACAGGTACACATGGGCCATGGGTGTTTGGCCAGATCGTAGATAGATCTGATGCATGTCACGCAATGTCATAAAAGAGATCGATCATGCCATGAGTCCTGACCAGACACCTTAACTCCCAAACTGGCTGCCCGTTTGGGTCCTGCTTGACCCGCCCAGTCAATTCTGCCACGCCTGCCTGGCCTTAGCTAGGTCGCCCTAGATAATCTTTACATGCACTCGATCAGGGACTGCAATTAGTTAATATTTTTGAGTGATGTTTATATGCAGCAAACTTGAGCTCTCCTTACTGTTTTAGCCACCGTGTCCTTTTTTTTTTTTGCAGTTATGGCACTCGGTGCCTATTTTTTGCGAGATTGGTCCCTTTTCGACCGCAACAGGCGGGCGACACGTGGTATGCGCGGAAATATGCCTGACCTCGGTACACACGCCGAGAGCAGCTATAAAATGGTCAGTGGTCGATGCTACAGTAGCTGATCGATGATCGATGCTACAGTAGCTGGTCGATGGTCAATGCTACAGTATCTAGTCGATGCTACAGTAATTGGTTGATGGTTAGAGAGTGTCGATAGCTAAATATGGTTAATGGTCGAAACTACAGAGTGATCGGAGGTTGAAGTCTATAACGTAGTCGGACAGTCGTAGTCTAAAGAGTGGTCGGAGCGGTCGAAAGCTATATAGTGGTCGGGGCGGGCAGAAGTTATAAAGTGGTTGGGACGGTGGGAAGTTATGAAGTGGTCTGTAGTGCGGTAGCGGTCGGAATGCACCCCCTGACTGCAGGATTCGATGGGCCCGGCAGTTCACACGCACAGGGAGAAGGGCAAAAGCCTGCAACCGCCGACCGCTTGTCCGCGCCCGCCCGGCCACGGAATTGCCACGCATCACCCACTGGTTGTTCTGTGGTCGGGAGGGGGCCAAAAGCGCAAAAATGCCACCCTGTGTGCCATATTTGTAGGGGTGAAAACGGATAAGATAGTGCTCAAACTATATTCGCATCCATTTTTTTTCTTGGATTCAAATACGAATCGGACAAATGTCAGATATGAATATGGACTGGACAAATGTTGGATATAAATTTGAATCGGATTATAGTCAAAATCGGATTGGATTCGACTATTTTTCAAATTCTATTAATTATTCGTGGCCTCTCATATTTAAAATATGGCACCAAATTATTTTAATTTTTTAAATTGATAAATAACTGACTCAGTGACTTTAACATGTAACTGTGCATTAAATGTTAACAACAACAAATGAATCATTCATCTCACAATTTGTATAATGCAGCTTTTGAGGACAGCTTCATATCCCATGACGCAATGAAGTTTAACAAATCAATATTGGTCTTATAGTAATATTTATGCCCATTTTCCTCTAGTTTATCACATAATCATTGATTATTACTGCCATTTTGTCATTAATTCTAACTAATTCTAGATATATTATAGATAAATCAATTATAAACATATCAAATTTAACCAAAAAAAGCATGCAAAAAGCTTTATTGGGGATATTTATTCTAAACCGTCTATGATATATTATAGATGGTTTGAAACAAAAATTGTCTGTGATAAGTACATACATCATAGATGGTTTTTATTTTGAACTGTCTGTGATGTATTATCTGTGATGTATCACAGACGGTTCAGAATAAAAACCATCTATGATAAGTAGGTTATCACAGACAGTTCTTTCTACCGCGGTAAACTTAGATGGTCCATCTTGTAAAATCATCTGTGGTGACTTTATCACTGATGGTTTGTGTTGAACTATCTGTAATGAGGCGTCCAGGATGATTTTTTTGTAGTAGAGAACGGACGATCATAGATGGTTCTAATTCTGAATCGTCTGTGATATGGTTTCACAAACGATTTAAAAACCGTCTGTGAATAACTTGTATTATCATTGACCCATGAAGTCAGATGGTTTAAAAAACCATCTGTGATGGCGATTTCGTGGTAGTGAGTGGATCTAGCTAGACCATCAAATTCCGGCATGCATACACGTAGATGCGGTTGCTAGCTAGCCAGAAGCCTTGACCATGCCGCCATGCCATGATGTATCGTACATGTTATCCACAACACACATATGATTATTTTTGTAAATACGATGCGAAAATGTGCCAAAAGTTAGCGTGTTGTGGATAACATGTACGATACATCATACATGTTTAGAGGTAGCAAATGACCTCAAAAAATTGCAAAACAATTATACAACATACCACGATGCCTCAGGAAGCTCCACAAAAAATGTCATAATTTTTTGAGCTCGTTTGCTATATTTACAAATTTAAAAAATTATAAATTACAAATTAGGCATGTAATTAAGCTGGCTAATTAGCCGGCTTAATCACCTGCCATCCCGTGAGCAGGCGACAAGCGCCTGCCGTCTGGTGGGCGAGCGGCAGGCGCCTGCCGTTTGCTCACGGGGCGACAGGTGCCATGCGTCGTCTGCTCCGCGTTGCCGTCCGTCCACCAAACGGTATAAATGATATTTTTGTCAATACGGTGTGCATGCTGCTATTTTTGCAAATATGATGTAAAAATGTGCCAAAAGTACGTTTGATTCCGCTAATTAACACATGAATCTGTACATGTGAACTCTGATTCCAGACAGTAATGTACATTGTACGTACACACGCACGCGCGCACCATGGGACTGGCAACGGCTGCAGGCGGGTACCTCAGTGCTAGCATAGCGTACATAGCACAGCATGGCATGCTTGGAGGACCGGGTGCGCCAAGCTAAGCCAAGAGCTCGCGCCGATCGATACCGAGGCTGCCGCTCACAACACGCCCGCGGCCGGTGCCAGCCGGAAAAAAAATTCTATGCAGCGGTGCCGCACTACGCAGCTCGTGCGACACCGCCGCAGCTGCCGCCGCGTGTCCGATCTCCTCAGCGTAACGAGCCAGCGTCCTCCTCAGCTCTGAGCCGCAACAACCGGCTACACAGGAATTTGAACCGTCGGCTTCCTCAGCGTAACAAACAATCCATTGCCTTGTCAACGAGGAGCAAAACAAACACAGAACAGTCAACCAAATGGACGGCGACGAGGAGCGGATGGATCACGCCGCCGTGTCGCTCGACGAGCTCGCCCAGAAGGTACGCGACGAGGAGCGGATGGATCGCGCCGCCGTGTCGCTCGACGAGCTCGCCCAGAAGGTACGCGCGCGCCTCCGAATCATCACTGTGACCTCTCTGATGATCTACAAGGGCGGAAGAGTAGCGCACTACACTAGAATCATTTCTTCACCCTTTTCACCAGTAGTAAAAGGTTCAGTTGCAAATTGCAAAAAAAATGCTTGGAATGTCTAGAATTCATTTAGAATTGTGGTTGTAATTCGTTTAGAATTTCTCTCATTATATTGTAGATGGATAATAAGCATGCTCAATCTGCAATTGTACCTCAAGTTGGAATGCCTTTCAAATCAGAGACCGATGCATATGATATGTACAATTCATATGCTGCAAATATTGGTTTTAGTATTAGAAAGAGCACCACAAGGCTGAGACCCGACAAAACTATATATCAGAAGCATATAGTTTGCAGCAACCAAGGAGAACGAGGTAGGCACTCATCACATGAAACTTCAAAAGAAAATGCTACTACAAGGACGTGTTGCAATGCTCGTGTTCAATTCAGCATAAGTCGTGAGGGAATTTGGACAATGCAAAAGGTTGTGCTTGAACACAATCACTATCTTGCTAGTCCAAATAAGACACACATGTTAAGGTCTCAACGACGCATTATAGAGGCAGATAAACATCTAATTGGTCAAATACGAGAAGCTGGAATACAACCAGCCCAAGTGTATGAGTTTTTCAAGCAGTGGTATGGAGGATCTGAGAATGTACCATTCTCGCGGATGGATTGCAATAATTTGATTGGCCGTGAGCGTAAGAAATATTTGCCATCCAATGATATGCAGACGCTATTGGAGTACTTGAAGAACAAGCAATTACATGACCCTACCTTTTTTATGCCATACAAGTAGATGAGGAGGATGGTAGGATAACTAATTTCTTTTGGGCAGATGGTCAAGCTATCATGGATTATGCATGCTTTGGTGATGCTATATCTTTTGACACCACATTTCAGACTAACAAGTTTGAAATGCCTTTTGCTCCCCTCCTTGGAACCAACCATCATAAGCAGACAATTATGTTTGGAGCTGCACTATTATATAGTGAAACCATTGAATCATTTGTTTGGCTTTTTAACACATTTGTAACAGCAATGTCAGGCAAGCATCCTAGCACAATTTTCACAGATCAATGTGCTGCCATGGCAGCAGCAATACGGATTGTATTTCCAAACACAAGGCACCGTCTTTGTTTATGGCACATTTATCAGAATGCTGCTAAACATCTTAGTCATGTAATTGCTAATCATCCTCGGTTTCTTGCCGACTTTAAGAGTTGCGTCTATGAAGAAAGGTCTGTGGCATGCTTTGACAAGAAATGGCATGAGTTGTTGAGTAGTTATAAACTTGAGGGGAATTCATGGTTGCAAAACCTATATGAGTTGCGGGTTCATTGGGCTGCTGTCTTCCGTGATTCTTTTACTGCTGATATGACATCGACTCAAAGAAGTGAATGTATGAATAATGTTTTTAAGAAAAGGTTTCGTAGAAAGCTTTCTCTGTCTGAACTCCTAGAAGAATGTGACAAGTGTGCCACGAGTCTTCGTGAAAATGAGTTGGATGCAGACTACAAATCACGACACTCTACCCCGATCACTTGTATCCGAGATTTACCAATGTTGAAGACTGCAGCTGAATCGTATACAAGGAGGCTTTATCCAGAATTTGAGGAACAATTTAAAGAGCAATTTTCTTTCTCATGCAAATTCTTAAATTCTGAAGGGTCGATCCTGACTTATAAGGTGATGCCTATGGAATTTCAAGATGAAGCAATAATTGTTTTCAACTCCGAGGATAAGACAATAACATGTTCTTGTCATAAGTATGAATGCATTGGTATGTATGAACAGTTTAAACTTGTACTAGTTCACAATATATTTTGCTAAAGTATATGTACATGTCTAATAGGTATATTGTGCAAGCATGCTCTCCGAGTCTTTAATATCAATGAGGTTTTTATCTTGCCAACTCAGTACATACTAAATAGGTGGACAAACCATGCAAAAAGAGGGTTTTACTTTCAGAAGAAACAAAGAAGTGACAGTGAAACTTTGAGAACACATGCGGCGCGTATCTCTCGAAAGGCGACATCTGTTGCATTGAAGTGCTCAGTTTCAAAAGAACTTCTTGATGATTTGGAAAATGCTATAGATAAGCTGGACCTAGAAGCAGATAATTCACTGAGCAAAATAAAATCCAAAGCTTATGAGGTTTCTCAAAGTTCTAATGAATGTGTTAGAGACATATTAAACGGTAAAGTATCAATTAGAGTTCCTCCGATCATAAAAGGTCCAAAGAATAAAAGATCAAAAACTGTACTGGAAAAGAAGAAAGGGAAGACTGCAAATGCTGCTAAGAAAAAAGGTAGTGCTGCTCATTTAAAAATGGCTTTCTTACATATCAATTTTAGCCAGTAATATTGCTTTCCTTTTATATGTGAAATCTAAAGGAGAAGATCCAAAGAAATCAGCAGGCAATGGAGAAATGGGACAAGCTCCAGATGAATTGATTGTAAGACTAATGACATTGGCTCATTAATCTCTTTCAATAATTCATTTAGCTGCACCTGGTCTGAATAATTTCATTTTTTAATAGGGCTCTTTTGATGCAAATGTTGGTGTTGATATGCATGGGGATTTTTCTGCCATGGTTGCTCCTTCGATCCATGGAGAATATACAAGTCTTTTACTTGGACTTGATCAAGATGCCTCAGCTGCTCGAAAATTACATTTTTAAGGAGTAGTAGTGCTTTCATAATTGTTTATTGACATGAGACTGTAATTTACTATTTCCATTGTTTTGGAGATTTAAGAAACAGATATGTTTCAGATTTTGGACTTATTTCTGTTGTGAGCTGCTGAAGCAAAGTCTGAAGAAGTATCAGCAGTTTGGCGTCCGAAGAAGTGTCAGCAGTTGCACGAAGTCTATTTCCCATTTTTAGTGGATCTGTGATCCGAGTTATGTGCTAGTGTATTTAGCATTCTGTTACAGTCTTGCATGTATTCTGAAGGTATTCAGAAACTTTAGTTGAGACTTCAGTAAGACAATCGAGAGAATTTGTTCTCTGAACTTTCCACCAAAATTCAGTACTTTGCCGTAATACCAATAGTGTCGCTCGGTTCAGATTCTGGGCGTCCTCGTTCGGTTTTCTGAATTCTTGCGTGCTCTGTTGTTCTGAAATTCTGGGCACTATCCTCCTGTTCTCTGTTTACATCAGAGAAGCAGTGTTCAGGGTCTCTGCTAATATGACGCCTGTAACACCACGCCGCGCGCCCGCGTAGACTGCTCGTTTGATAGATAAATCCCGTGCATGGTACTGTTCACACGTATGTACTGTTCATCTATACGTAACTGTATACGCACCGGCGGACCCAGGGCCCGGCGACCCAGGGCCCCTGCCCGGGCTCAGTTCCCAGAAATATTGTTCTTTGCTTGCTTAAGAACTTGCGATGCTAAAGTATAATGATCTTGGTAATATCATAACCAAGTACAGTGTTGATATTATGTGCAGGTATTTGCTCTGAGAGATGCAGGGGATTTAGCTGAGAATGCAACAGCTTATGTGAGTTTGGAGCCCTGCAACCATTATGGGAGGACCCCGGATAGATGTGAGGGTTGGTGTGGAGGAAGAATTGTGTCGCAAGCTAAATGAGGCTTACATCCATCGTATGCTTACCGGGACCGGCCACCGGCTGCCGTAGCCCGCGCCACTGCTGTCACCCGTCGACAAGCAGCTAGAGGCAGCATCCCTCAGCGGCGTCACAACACTTGTCTTCTCAGTTCGTAGCAAATGGCAGACAGATAGAGGAAACTTAGCCAAACAGGTAAATTAAATTTGGGCATTATTTGATAGTTGATGATTTGGTTGATTGGTTCCATTCAGTGTTTAATTATTGTAATAATTCTGTAATTCGATTCAGGAATGAGTCGTTTTTTTGGTTAAAACTAATGTGGTTGTCATATTTTTCTTGTATTATGATCTATGTTTCTGAGCGCTTGTTATTTAGACTTTGTTCTTCGCCCAGGCTCGTCAAATTCTCTGGGTTCGCCACTGTGTATACGCTGGTTGCCGAAACGACGCAACGCATCCGTGTAAAAGCAGGCAACGCGACTCTTCTGCGTGAACTGCCGGGAGTAACCGCGTTGTAAAGTTCTTGTATAAATATGTGCATGGAATCAGCAAAGGAATCCATTCAGTGCAGCAATACAGACTTCTTTCGCGTACGTGAGTTCGTGGTTGTTCTTCATGTGAGTCTCTGTTTCCTGGCTGCTGCGGCTCAGAGCTGAGGAGGACACTGGCTCGTTACGCTGAGGAGATTGGACACGCGGCGACAGCTGCGGCGGTGTCGCACGAGCTGCGTAGTGCGGCACCGCTGCATAAAAACCGTCTGTGAATAACTTGTATTATCATTGATCCATGAAGTCAGATGGTTTAAAAAACCATCTGTGATGGCGATTTTGTGGTAGTGAGTGGATCTAGCTAGACCATCAAATTCCGGCATGCATACACGTAGATGCGGTTGCTAGCTAGCCAGAAGCCTTGACCATGCCGCCATGCCATGATGTATCGTACATGTTATCCACAACACACATATGATTATTTTTGTAAATACGATGCGAAAATGTGCCAAAAGTTAGCGTGTTGTGGATAACATGTACGATACATCATACATGTTTAGAGGTAGCAAATGACCTTAAAAAATTGCAAAACAATTATACAACATACCACGATGCCTCAGGAAGCTCCACAAAAAATGTCATAATTTTTTGAGCTCATTTGCTATATTTACAAATTTAAAAAATTATAAATTACAAATTAGGCATGTAATTAAGCTGGCTAATTAGCCGGCTTAATCACCTGCCATCCCGTGAGCAGGCGGCAAGCGCCTGCCGTCTGGTGGGCGAGCGGCAGGCGCCTGCCGTTTGCTCACGGGGCGACAGGTGCCATGCGTCGTCTGCTCCGCGTTGCCGTCCGTCCACCAAACGGTATAAATGATATTTTTGTCAATACGGTGTGCATGCTGCTATTTTTGCAAATATGATGTAAAAATGTGCCAAAAGTACGTTTGATTCCGCTAATTAACACATGAATCTGTACATGTGAACTCTGATTCCAGACAGTAATGTACATTGTACGTACACACGCACGCGCGCACCATGGGACTGGCAACGGCTGCAGGCGGGTACCTCAGTGCTAGCATAGCGTACATAGCACAGCATGGCATGCTTGGAGGACCGGGTGCGCCAAGCTAAGCCAAGAGCTCGCGCCGATCGATACCGAGGCTGCCGCTCACAACACGCCCGCGGCCGGTGCCAGCCACACAAACAAACCCTCTGGCCCCTGGGGAGCGACGACCGTCCCTAGCTTCCACTAGAGACACATCAATTCATGCATGCATGTACGTACATATCTACACACACACATGTGCTACAGACAGAGGAGAGGGCCATGTATCCATGGTCCAGGGCAAATCTTGGTGTCTAGCTTGCTTTCACCCAGCCCCGGCCAGGGCCAGCAACAGCCATGGAAATAAGGAAAAGTCTGGCTACCATTTACTTCAACCTTTGGATCCTTTGGAGCGGCTCACGTTTAACCGCGTGCATGCCCAGAGGTCAGTCTGTCAAGACCAGCGTCGACAGCGGTGTGTGTATCTCAGCTCAGTGTTCGTTTACCTGGCATGGCGACTTTGTTCTCTTCGTGGATGCGCAGAGAAGAAGAGCCGGCGTGTGTAACAGTATGCTCGAGCAGGGGTTGTTGCCTTGTTGGCGTATGCTGTGTGGAATCCGTAGAGCTCTTGTTATGCCAGTGAGCGTTGCAAAAGTTTCCTCATGGTCTTTTGATCCGTTTGGAACACGAGATTTCTTTTTCTTATTTCCTGCAGAAATTAAACTGTTTCGTGTAAAATTTATGCGTTCCAATCAGATACTAAAGATGTGTAGCTTATTCTGCGTAGTATTGGTAACTTCTGAGCAAATTGTTCTTGGTACACTTTGGCCGGAAGCTAAGATAGGTCAGGGAGGAATCGTGAAGGGCCAGCATAGGGTGACATGGGGGAGCAGGTGCGGTCGATGTCATGATGACGTGAGCGCCGGCGTGACGCGACGAGGCGAAGTGGCAAGGGCACGCTCTCGGCTGGTCGTCGACGCAGCCGGTCATGGCGACGTGACGGCGTGTCAGTGCGGCGCACATGGGTGCGATATGGGCATGGCAGTGCGGCACGTGCGTTGGGCGTTAACGCAGCAAGTGGCGATGGGACAGGCGGCAGTGTGACGCGAGTGGCGCGGTCAGCACAGAGGTGAGCGAGCGAGAGAAGGAGAGAAGCGCTGGGCCGAACGACGTCAGGCCAGGAGGAAGAAGAGAAAGGAGCGGGTTGGCGGAGAAAATGGGCTCAAGGCTAGTAGGCCGAGGGAAAGAGAGAGAAAAGATTTGGGCCGGCCCAAAACTGAGTTTTTTTATTTTTTGATTTGCATTTCCTTTTTTATCTGAGTTTGAATTTTGATTTTGGATTTGAATTTGAACTCAATTTGAATTTTGAGTTTCAATCCAAAATTTACCTAAAATTTGAAGAGATGCTCATTTCCACTTCCATTTAAAAAAATTTCAATTTGTGACAACATTGGGGTGTTACACGCACGGCCCGGCCGTGCCGAGCCGACTGTGCCACGCCACGGCGGATCGCCAATCCGCTAGCGCGTGCAGTTCCGCCGCGCCGGCTGCCTGGCGGCAACTGAGATCGAACCTAGCCGTGTAAATCACGCGGAAGACGAGGCCCAGATTCCTCTCCCAGCCCAGTTTCTCGCCTCGCCTCGCCTCGCCTCGCCTCGGCCCATCTCTCTCCCTCTCGTCTCACGGGCCCACTAACTCGCGCGTCCCAGTTTCTCGCCTCCCGGCTAAGGCGCTAAGGCCTAGCCGAGCCCTAACGCGCGGCGGCTCAACTCGCCGTCCGTCCCGAAACCGCTCTCCCACCGCGGCGCCGCCTCTCGCAAATCCTGCGCTCCCACCTCGCGGCGGCTGGTTCTCCGGTTCGTCTCGTCCCCTTCGCTTGACTCCCAAATACTATTCGCGTTCCATCCCGTCACGCTCTCGTCTGTCGGATGCTGCTTACCAAGTGTTTGATGTAATGCCTCTCCCAGACGAAACCGGTTTGAGGTGACGCTGCTCTGCTCGGCTTGGCCCGATGACGAGGAGCGGCGCCGGCCAGCAGCAAGCGGCGGGGAAGCTCCCGCGGAAGCGGTTCTACCGGGCGCGCGCGCACAGCAACCCGCTCAGCGACTCGCACTTCCCGATCCCGATATCGCCGGACGACGTCGACCTCTCGCAGCACTACCCGCGCTACTTCCCGGCCGACAAAGGTGGCGAGCACGGCCATGGCGGGGTGGAGGCGCCCCGGATCCGCTTCGCGGACGTGGGTTGTGGGTTTGGTGGGTTGCTTGTTGGGCTCTCGCCGCTCTTCCCGGACACGCTCATGATCGGCATGGAGCTCAGGGACAAGGTAATCTTGATGCTTTCTTCGATTTATTCATTTTGCTGTCTTGGGCCATGGTTAGCATGTAACAACACATGGTGGACATTAGAAGAACTCAAAAACTTTTACCACATGGTATCTGAAAGGCCATGCACACAATTCACAGAAACCATTTGTGCCTTCCATAGTGATTTTTTAGTAGACCAAGGATTGAATAGTTTCTGATTGAGTTTTTTTTTAATACGGAATTAGGATTCTGCTTCAGAAACTTCATTTTTTTTAAAAAATGATTTTGCTTCACAAAGCATATGTAGTTGAGTTTATGATAGTATAATGAACTTGTTTTTTTTCCTTTTTTTACTTAGCAATTTTTTCAGGCTATTTATATATTTTAGTAGCTTAGTTCAGAGTTCAGGGGGTAAAATATGACTTATTGTTTCGCTTGTCATGTATTTTGGTACAGGTAACTGAGTATGTCAAAGAGAGGATTTTGGCTTTGAGAGCATCAAATCCAGGACAGTATGACAACATATCTGTTGTGCGCACCAATTCGATGAAATACATCCCAAACTACTTCCGGAAGGCTCAGCTTTCCAAAATGTTCTTCCTGTTCCCTGATCCTCACTTCAAGGAGAAGAATCACCGGCGAAGGGTGATCAGCATGCAGTTGCTCGATGAGTATGCTTATGTGATGGAAGTGGGAGGAATCATATATACTATTACTGATGTAGAGGAGCTTGGTACTTGGATGCGGTCATGTCTGGAGAAACACCCACTATTTGAAGCTGTTCCAGAGGAAGAGATAAAAGGCGATCCAGTTGTCAAGTTACTGTCTACTGCAACTGAAGAAGGCCAGAAGGTAGCCAGAAATGGAGGGCAAACTTTCCAGGCCATCTTCAGGCGCATCTCCTTACAAGAGGAATAGGGTACTTTGGAGGTTACTAGCTCTAGTTCTAGTGCATTTCCCTAGACTGCATTACATGAACTTGTGTTATTTCTATACATTTGTGTAGCAGAATTTTTGTTGTTTGAGGTGTATTGAGTAGTACTTACCATGGTTCTGCAGTCCCAAATGTTTGGCTCTCCTTTACAAGCTTCTTTCAGGAAGATTGCAATGAGTTTTAAGCTCTCAGACCAGATGAGTTTGTGTGATTGTGTCCGAACTCCCTTGTTGTAGCTACTTGCACGCGCCCATTGCATGTCTGGAAAATTTATAATCTTGTGCAAGCATGTTCTGTGTTTCGTTTTCTCAGTAACAGATGCATTTCTGGAATGTTGATATCTATGCAAGTCTGTCTTAAGTAACAGTTTCTCATTTGCCAGTAAAAGAATGTTTTCATAAGATAATTATTTGTAGTGTGGGAATCTCATACAAATGAACACGGGCTGAGCTCCAGCTCCGGTTTCTACATAATAGAAGCTCAGCTTTATGACATTGCAGGTGTGTGGTCGCTCCCAACTTGTCTTCGAATGCTGCTGATCCTACTACAATCTAAGGCCAGCCTGATGCATTTACAGTGAGATCACTCGATTGAGGTACCTTGTTTGGCTAGACGACTCTGGACACATGCTTAATAGCTGAAACTAACAGGCAGAACTTTAAATACAGCCTTTGTCACGAGTCTATCGAAAGAAACTAACTCAAACAAGTGGGAAGATCGCAAGCAAATTAATTTCCTGTATGCCCATCGATTATCTTAAGTCATGTACAGGCTACAGAACATGTATACTTCCATTGAACAACTGCACATCAGATCTGTCTGGTCGCCAGGAGCACGCAAATACGAAAAATTAACCTGATTATTATTATTTCGTCCTTGCAGCTTTCAACTATTTCTAGTCCCTTCTACATAAGGTATTCATGAATCAGGATAAGAAGAAAGCCAAAAATGAAGGGTCAAATGCTGCAGGGAACAACCAGCAGCCCACAAACAATTGGAAGAATCGCCCAATACATTTGCTCTTGCTTTGTCTCAAATTTGTGGCAGAGCAAAATCTCACACATTTCTATTTGCTGGAACAAGCTTGACAAGCTTTGCCAGATCATATGACTTGAAATCCCTTCCAAAACATAAGCTTAGATCCAACGGAGTCCTTCCATCCTGTAATGTGTACATAGAAACAACTTCTGAATCCATACATCAATTTTCGTCCTGAGGTAACATAAGCATTCATCCATGTAGCTAGAAGAGCAAGATATGCATTGAGAGGAATAGTTGTGTAGAAGTCTAGAAGATCAACAAGTTGTCCAATAAATATCAACACTTCTGAAGGCAAGCATTAAAATTTTATGAAGCAACAGAAAATGATATGAAAATGTATGCAAAATAGAATCTGAGTGCAAAAGTAGCAATAATTATAGGTCGCTTTTTTTTGGAATTATACTGTTGATCAACAAAAACATTAAACCATAGAGGCACACCTTGGCTTTTCTTGTCTTATCTGCACCACTGACAAGCAAGACCTTTGCTATATCTCTACTTCTACTCTGTATGGCTAAATGCAGTGGCGTCCATCCATCCTGCATGAAAGGAAATGTTATAAAAGAGAAAACACTGATCCTGAAAAGGGTTGAGCTGATAAGAAAAGTGTGTCCTTTCAACTTACATTATCAGCAACGTTGACATCAACCCTGTACTTAATCAGTAACTTCACAGTTTGCAGGGCACCAACTTGCACTGCATAATGTAATGGTGTGGCTCCATCCTGCAAATCAGGCAGACTTAATTCAAGGGGCAACAAAAAGGAAAGTTACAGAATTAGAATGACAATTGGCCTATTGCTACTGAGGAACCAAACCAATGTGACAACTGCAAATGTTGCTTCACAAAGCTTTGTAAATTCCAACTGGACTTTACTCTCATGGAACTCTGAAACAAATAATTCCCACACAAAAAACGGTGTCAGTTACCCTATCTCTGACATGAGGATTTGCCCCTTTTCGTAGGAGATGGCTAATGACAGCCTCCTTTTTGCCGATCACCGCCTTGTGAAGAGGGGTGAAACCATCCTGTATGCAACACTTTGGAAAATTAACTACACCATCCTAGATGGGTTTTGGCAGATATAAATGGAAAATCATGAGCATAGAACCTACTTTATCAACTAAATTGATATCAACACCACCGTCCAGCAGCTTGTCCATGAGAGGTATCTGCAGCGCCAACACGTAACTATGAAGTGGATGCCATTTCGGCTGCATCAAACAATGCAGTTTCAAGTGTCAGAATAAACATAGGAACATCCAACATTTCCGACAAGCAGTTAAAATCAACGGTGCATGCATTCATTTAAGTTTGGCACATTTCGATGCTGTAACAAATGTATCGTACACCAAAAGATTGTGTGTGAGACATTGAGAGGCACTTAACCGATGATATTTTGGTGACATCAGGGGTCTCGTTCTGATCCAAGATAGCCTTTTCTTCAGGCCTTAAGAGAAGCTCGATTTCTAGGCAAACAAATAAAAAGGGCAGAATTATGTCAGGACAGAAATAATGAAATGAGCAGCAGCTGCTTCGTTAAGAGAAGCGAAACAGCGCAATAATTTCTCAAAGAAAGCAGCAGCACATACTAATCTACATGTATTGCGACAAGAGAAAGCCATAGTGCAAAATGAAATAACAGAAACTGGGAGTAGAAGAAGAAGCGGTAAAGGAGTAAATTTGTCTTGGCAGATCAATCGATACCTCTCCGAAGCTCCTGTTCATGTTGTTCTTGATGCCGTGCCGCCACGAGCCTAGAGAACGGCGAGGGGGAAAGAAAAAGGGAGCTTCTTTGTTCGGTCGGTTCCTCTCCCTCTCGCTCGTCCCCGTAATCGCTCCCGGAGCCGTCATCCGGCTCCTCCCAGAAGACGTCGCCGTCGACGGAAGAGAGGGCGCGTGGCGGGGCCCGGAGGCCAATTGAGAGCGGCGAAGACGAGTGGCAGAGAGGCGGTGGAGCGCGGGGAGAGGCCGCGGGCGGGGAGGCATGGGGAAGATGGGCTAAGGAGGCGGTCGCGGTGGACGAGTAGGCCGTGGTCGCCCATGGCAGCATTTCTTGTCCGGCGCCTCTTCCTGCTCTGCTCTTATCGTGAAAGCTGGAAAGTGTTCGCATAAATTTTCAAATTTGATGTTCGGACTTCCGTTTCTACAAATTTAGCTTTTCTTATATTTATCAGGCTTAACAGGTATATATCAAACTGGGAAATTCAACAGGTACCTATTAAACTACAGTAGCTCAACAGCTGTGTGTGCAACCGGTGCTATCGAGCAACCCTTCCACGGCAACAAATGATTGCCGCTGATTAGTACTAACTAAAACTTATTATAATGTTAGTTAAATATAATTAGTAGTAATTAAAAGTGATTAATATTAATTAAATATAATTAACACTAATTAAATCATACACTACGACAATTTGCCTAACTAGGGAATCTCAAGTACCTACCAACTCAGCAGATTTAAGGAGGAGACTAGATTTGTAAATATAAATGTTCGAGGACTAAATTTATTTTTAAAAAGCTACAATGCTATTTATGTAAACGGTTGGAAAGCTAGAGGCTGAGTTGGGCTAGAGATTTTGGCATCGTTCTTTTCCAAGAAGCCTTTGGGTTTTAGCCATTTCTTGCACATAGCAACAGTTTTTGGAATGGGAGTAATTACAAGGAAAAAGAATGAGAAGGGGATCTTTAGGAAATAAAAAATCTAATATAAAGGGCATTTTTGTTGGACTTGGATTTTGCCTATCTAGAATTCTCTGTGATTTCCACCACATTATTTTTTGGATCAGTAGATAGTGTTCGTAGATACATTACTGTATATCAAAATCATATTTTACAGAAACATAATTATAATAGTTGACTTACTCATAAACCGATCAGACCAAAATTAATAAAAAGCAATAGCGGAAACAAAATCTTCACATAGGTGGGACTCTCAAGGCACGCTCACAGGCAGTTAACTGGGGTTAGCGACCTAGTTCTTGGCCTTATCGTCTTTTAGCTCTATCGACTTCTTTGGATAACCACAGGGCTTGACTTTATCTTTCTTACTAACTGAATGATGGTAATTGAGAAATGATGAATACAAAGGTACTCAACAAACCACCACACAAAATGCAATAATAATAGATGCAAACCTGTCAAGGGAGGTTTGAGGTTCTTTTATTTGAAAAAAATGCCATCATTTTGAAATACAATTATAGAAAATTCCTAAGACATATCATTTTTACTAAACCATATTTTTAAAGATTGTAAGAGTATGCAATATTAATAATTGTGCGGTTCCATTCATTCGTTACGGAGCATGGTTCCATTCACCAAATGCTAGTTGTGTTACTGGGATTACATTCACCCACTAATATCACTGGGTTACATACACCCAGGGCAATTCAAATTCAAGGTTACATCCACCTGATAAGTTTTACATCCCACTCATAAAGTTTTAGAAATAGACACTAACTCGAGTAAGTTTTCATGCCTACCCATGACATGGGTATGACTATTCAAATAGTTTTCACTCTGCAGAGATTGTATACTTTACCCATAAGAGATGATCAACGTATACTGTCACAACACTACCGTTGGCGTGTGACCAAGAGGATTACCACAAGGCTTTTACAATACCTTACCCTATCATCATCTTGACCAATGGATTTATGCCTTTCAATGAAGGACCCATAGTTATGAGAGAAGTTCCCCGGCAGCGCAGGGAGAACTGCACCCTACTTCAAGGAGTCCCAATCAAGCTGGCTCACACAGGCCCCAGTTTGCACTAGTCGTGGAGTTGTGAGGGAAGTTCCCCGGCAGCGCAGGGGGAAATGCATCTTATACCAGGTGTCCCACTCAAGCCATCTTAGAATCTGCATGCACCCATCTCCGCCCTCCACTATTCGAGGCGACTCTAAGGTCCAGTAAATTATTTAGCCAAGTTGTACCCATTATAAACTTGTGGTTACATTGTTTTACATTGGGAGATTCACAAGATTTAGTCCTTATAGTTACTTGGGTGGTGCTAGTATGCTACCAAAAACCAAACATTGTCATACTATACCACACCAATACCTCTTACCATCCGCCCAGATATGTAAAGCAAAATTTGGGGTTTTGAGAAGCATAAAATACTTTAGACCAGTATATCAATCACTTTCCTCCAGTAACTGCCTATATCAAGTTTCATGTTTACAAATTGATGACAGGGCAATTTAATACCCCTGGATATCTAAGCAAGACTAAGCATGTCGCTTAAATACAACTTATAACTAGTGTGTTTACCATTAACTCTAGGGTGACAAGGGGTATGTTCAAAGCCAATGGGTGCGGTATAATTAAGCAATTATCCATAGAAAATTAACTATGAACAAGTGTGAATATAATTTATGTAATAAGGTAAAGTATGCAATTTGATATTTTCAAATAAAAATAATTTGCATTCAAAAGATAGGCGCAATATGATCAAAATAATGACTTGCATCGATCATCCGCGGCCTTGATCTTACTTAAAACCTTCTCAGTCAATGATCTTCGTCTGTATCCAAATCTTGATCTCGCTCGACCTATCGCCTCTTCGAGACTCTAACTTCTAGTTACGTGATAAACAATCGAAATCTAAATAAATATAAAGAACTTCAAAAGTCCAAATAAATTCAATTGAGCTTATTTAAGTTTTGCTATGATTGAGGATATGAGAGAAATTTTAGCGAATTGAGGAATGCTTGACAATGTCAGAAGAAAGTTGGGTGAAAGGAGGGAATGATGAAGAAACTTTGCGGGAAAGATATAGAAGAAGCATCGACGTCGAAGAAGCATTCACGAGAATATTCCACTTTGGATTGGAACATGGCTAGACATCACCGATCGGGGAATGCCAAGGCATCATCTTTAATTTAATAACTTCTTTTATTAATTTATATTTATTAAGGTAGTTCAGGAGTTTGGTTAGACTTATGATAGACATGAGAGTTTTACCCGAGACACTATGTACTATTTGACAAGTGAGATGACTTGAGGGTTAGAGTCGTGAATTGTGGGTACATTAGTTATTCTTAATTACTATTGGTTATTTTAAAATATAGAGATAATGATGGGACAATTATTATTTAGGCAAGATTATATTTTTTATAAAGATTTGTAATTTAAGTTTGCATTTTAATTTAAGTGGTAAAGACATACTGGTTAATTACCTCATCTTTAACCTATTTGCCATTTTGAATGGGGTTTTCAAGACATTTGGATATTGCACAAGGCTACATTTTAATAATGTCTTTAATTAGTAATTGAATTTGAGGTAAATATTAATGGCAAACTAATTATTTTGAGAATCATTTAGTTATTTTCAAGGAAATATGTACTTCAAATGGTGTACTCACATTTTAAATATTAGTTGCTTAACATTCAAATTTACCGCCTACAATAAGTATTAATTGAGGAAGGGCCTTAATTATTTTTGAGACATGGGAATGATATTACTTATTTTTACATGGCTAAATGTCACACCAAATATTTTATATGATCAACCTTGCATGGATCCTTATTCTAATTTCATAATTCAATTTTATTCTTATATGATAATTGATTTGCTAATTTTTTATGGCATGTAAATTACCAAGATTTAATCTTTAAACATTTTCAATTTTGCATAAGCCTTGATTAATTTTAAATGTTAAAGTTTAATTAAACTACTTGACTTAATCCAACTTCTAATTGAAGTGGTCCCACATGTCAAAAAGAGAGGGAGTCACAGAGAGTGCCAAAATAAAACAGAGGAGGGGAGCTGGCGGAATAAGGGATGCAGGGGTGCACGGCCAGGCAGCAGCATCGCCGGCAAGGGGCAGTCGGAGGGATGGAGACAACAAGCAAAATGGGTCGTCAAGAGGTCAAGGGAGCCAGGGGAGGCGATGGCGCGAGCCGAGGTGGGGCATGGTGACTCGAGCGGCGATGCTCGGTGACCAGAGGCGGGGCCAAACACAGTGGTAACGCTGGAGGGGAAGGGGATGGGAAAAAGGGGGAGCGCGAGCATGAGGGATGTCGGGTGAACTTACTAGCATGGTTGGAGGAGCCGGGGGAGGGCTGAGGTGAGCCGGCAACACGAGCCTGGAGCGGCATGGGGTGGTCGCTGGTGCCGACGGCTTAGGGTGAAGGAGAGACCTCAGCGACGGTTGGAGACGGCAGAGTGGAAGGATGGTGGCGGTGGCGGTGACGACCGAAATAGAGGAAGAACGGTGTTCCTGCGAGCTACGGTGGGCAATGCCCAAAATTGAGTGAGGGGAATCATAGTGGGGAGTGTGAAACACGACGTAACATGGGTGGATTGTGGATAGCCTTGCCGGAGAGGCCAGAACGACGTGGGGGTGGTGGTGACCGGCATGCGGGGTACGGTGGCGCATGGCTTTGGGAGGGAGAAGGAAATAGGGGCAATGGGGGACCAAGGTGTGCTCCAGGCTTTTTAGCCGTGTGGGGACATTGTGGTGGTGCTGTGCTTGTGTCGGAACCCAGAGTAACAACTCCTGGATCCTCTGTGTAAATCGCACTAGTTCAGGATCAGCTAGTTCACACAGTACAACAAAGATAAATACCAAACACAATTGACCAATTATATTAAATAAAAGGGTACGACCTTATGGCCAAGTCTTACATCAACGCCCATTGGCAAATATAAATAAAGAAAAGAACTGCAGAAGCAAACTAATAAATGGCGATACCCAAGCCTGCCCACAGGCAAACGATAGTAAGACGCGGCCTACTCATCCAGATCTTCACCGTAGTCGACATCATCCTTCTCTGTAGGGAGGGTGCAAGGTGAGTACAAACTTGTACTCCGCAAATCACACAGAGAAAATGCAACATAATGATAAAGGCTTCAATGGAAGGCTTATAAGGTTAGTTTGCATAAAATAGCATTTAAAGAAATACAGTAAATAGATTGAAATTGCTGAATTTAATACAGTAAGTAAAACACAATACTTGTAATTGAAAATAATATCGTCAGTGCAGGTTTCGACCAAACACCAACCTATCCACGGGCATCCCACCCGGACCATCTTTTCCAAAAGATCACGTATGGATTCCATCCATCCACACAATTCAAAACACTCGTAGATTCTATCCATCCACAAGCTTCCAATCTCTCTCATGGGTTCCATCCACCCACAAGGTTTTTCATTCTCTCATGGATTCCATCCATCCATAAGGTTTTCAAAAATATTTTTAAAAAAAACAAAGTCTAATCAAGAAAAACCTTTACTCAGCATGCCCATGACCGTGGGCACGGCTATCCAAGATATATTATACACTCTGCAGAGGTTGTATAGCTTTACCCACAAGACACGATCATCCTATATTGCCACGCGATTACACACTTTCTTAGGTGTGCGGCGAGGAGTCGTGACAAGGCCTTTACAATGCAAAGCCTTCAACCTGGCCAAGCCAACTCTAAGGTTTCACCCCAGTAAGGAATCCACCAGACCGGGACCCCCTCTTGAGCCTGAGTGAGACTTCTCATGGCTACAACCACGCTCACCCAAGTGGAACTTCACATGGCACCAACCACGCCCACCTTCAACCTACGACTTGACTCAGGTTGGGACTTTGCAAATTATTCAGCCAGGGTTGTCCCATACCAGCCATGTGGTAGTACGATAGTGCTTTGCAACAGTAAATCACAGATCGGTCCTTAATTTGACTTAGGCCCAACCACATACCCCTGTGCACGACAATCAACCACTGCGGCTCCAACCAACAGGGCATGCTTGCACCCGCCATTCTAACCAATTGCCTAAGTCTAAACCAGGTTTTATATTTTGTTTGCAAAATAATTCATAAACCTCCTTGACTCACCAAAGTCAAGAGTATATATCAAAAGCATATCATTTTATATGAAAGGGTTCGTCATTTTATGTGAAAAGTTATCCCAAAACATATATAATGTCTAAGCAGGTCTAAGCATTTGATATAAAGTCTCTCTAGCCAATACTAGTGTACCAACTAGAGTTTCATCTAGGGTGACAAGGTATCGAGGCATTCAATATCAAGGGAGGAATTAACAAGTAGGCAATAACTAAATTTAAAACTGAATTGAAATACGTTGAATAACAATATGCATGCAATATAATTTAAATCAACATAATTTTATTTTGAAAACTGGGATGAACATGATCAAGGAGTGTGACTTGCCTTGCTCTTCAACTTGGTTCAAACCTTCGTCGTCGAATTTTCCCGAGTCGCCGAAGTCTACACGTGAAAATAACCCACCAAATTTAAATAAATTCAACATAAATTCAAATTAACTTCAAATATTTGAATTGAGGCCAGAAATGGATAGAGGAGAATTTTTGATGAATTTAGAAATTTGAATGGACTAAATCGGAGTTATGACGAAGAAGAACGGGCTCCGGGAAGTTTAAAAAGATAGAAAATGTAAAATCAGGATTTTTGGAATTATTTTTCTAAAGAAAAATCTGAATTATGGCGTCAGCAGGGATTTTAATTTCGGCTGAATTGTCTTTCTACTGAAAAATTAGATTACTGCGTCAGCATGACCTCAGCCCTAAGGTGGGCCGGCTGACAGGTGGGCCCTGGTCCATAGACCGGGTCCACGGCTGAGGAGGATGGCCGAGGTGGCACGGGGGTGTGGCGTAGCGCTGACTGGGCCGAGGGAAGCCCAGGTGGCTGCCACCGGGTTGGCACGCAGCCGCCACGTGGGCCGGCCGAGGCTTGCTAAAAAGCTAGAAATACGTTGATGAGGACATCACTTCTTCGGATACACACAACACTCCTCCACTTGATATTCAAGGACCAATCACTAAATCTCGCGCCCGACAATTGAATTTACAGGTGAGCTCGTTTCTAAGTACTTCTTTTTGTTCATTTGAGAATCGATTGCTACCTAGTGATTTAATTATGATTAGGAACCATGGAGAGGACCTGGAAGTACTTGGAGAAGGGCTACGAGGCGCACAAGTTGGAGGCCCAACTCAAGCCGACTTCGAATCCAATTCGGAGTCCAGGACCAGGCCGCACTAAAACGGACGCCCAGATCACATCCGGGCTCCGTTTTGGACGTTCTACATATGGATGGAAATCTGAGAATACGACCTTTCCAATGGCTCTGGTCCCATGTCAAAATTCCTTTTGAGTCAACGGTAATCGTCGAAATAAGTGGGCGTTCAGAATCTGTCAGGGTGCTGCGTCACCGTCTTTTGGGCCGTTCGGCCGGGCGCGTCCAGGGGTTTTGCACGCCCCTCACTCCTTTATATCTAGCTGCCACCCCCACCATTAGGGTTTGGGTTTTGCTTAGATTATTCTGTCTTTGAACAGTTTCGCTGTTCATCGGTTTGTGAGACCCCAACTTTCGAGTGCTAAATCAATACATCTGCAATTCAGTTGTGTTCTTCCTTATTCTTGCTTGTGTTCTTCGATTCGCAGGCGAGGATTAGCCTTCTTGGTGAGGTCAACCGGGCTGCGCATGGTTGATAACCTGAGGAGACGTGGTGCTGCGATTGCGGGGTTCGGAACGTGTTGTTCGGAAGCCGGATCGATTTGTGTCGCGCCTCCACCAAATCGAACATATCCAGAACCTGTTGAAAGATCGGGACCCCGTTCCTATCATACGTTGGCACTGAAAAGTTGAAAAACATATGCCGGTTCTATAGCTTTCTAAGTGACAACAATGTTAGTCTAGCGTATCAGGGCGAAGTGACCATACTATACCATCTTTTTCTATTGAGTTGACAACTCGGCGACCATCCTCTCAAACTGCAATAACAATTCCATATTAAAATAATATTCACATGATTGAAAGCGATACCAAAAATGTAACGCACTAACCTAGAACTATCATAGCTTGATACATCATATCATGCTTCTGACCTGGTACGGTGTCTAGCTTGCCTACGTTGGAGGCAACACTTTGTGGAACCTCTATAAGATATCATCCTGCCAGTCATCCCTAGGCTCCTCGATGTTGATGTAGTTTTTACACATATTTTACCCCTAGAAATCATACAAAAGGTAAGGTAAGATGATGTTTTAATCTAAGTTCAAGTTTATTTATGCCAATATTTTCATATAGAATGTGTGTAAATGAGTTATGCAGGAAATACATCAAAAGAGGTAAAAATCAAGAAAATATCGCAAAAGCAAAGAGCAAAGAGAACTACTATGTTTTCATCGAAATGACCAACAAATTACAAGAGCAAATAGAACTAACCGCAAAAAAATGTTCACTCGGGCAGAGCCTCCTCCCCACTCTTCTCCTCTCCTCTCCTCTTCTCCTCTCTTTCTTTTTTTCGAATTAAAATGAAAATTTTGGCCAAATTTTGACCCTATGTAAGCACCAGTGGCACAATCGTTGTGCGACTGGAGCGTGCGGCACCTCAGTCTTGCAACTGGTAGCTTCAGTTGTGCAGCGATCACGTGGCTAATAGATGTGGCTTTACGTCATGCAATCATTATGCGACTACGTGTCGGTGGCTCCAGTCACACAATGAACACGTGACTGGGCCTCCAATTGCACGTCAAGCGTGTGGCTGGACATCAATCATGACTGAATTAAGAAATAGTTTATTTAAAAAATTCAATTTACTCCTCAAGGGTTGTTTGTGGTACAAAAACCTCTTGGCTAAAAAAATTTGAAACTTCTACCAATTTCTCGCATATACAACATGTTTGGTTGGAGTGAATTGGTGGGAGGGCTAAGATTTTAAAGTCCCTTCCTTGTTTAGTGGGTATTGGAATTTGAGAGGGGTCAGAGATTTTGAATTTTTAGGATTCTACATCATCCACACTTTTAAATGTTGGAGACAGGTGAAAATGGAAGAGAATTGTTTAGAAATAGCTATACATCTCAATTTTTTCATAAGAGTAGTAGTCGATAGGGTTAAACACATGTAAAATACAAAAAACACAAATACATATATCATAGTACAAATTTCGTTTACATTAAACTTCTACCAATAGTACATTGTACAAATCTATTCCATCCCATTCTCAAAATAGCCAAGAAAAGCCATTTTTGACTTACTCTCCAAGTCACAAGGCTCCCCAACTCACAACATCTAAAGGTAGACCTAGCCAAATAGGTCGTCCGGCCTAGCCCGGCATGGGCCTAGATAAGGCACCGCCGATTAGGCTCAGTACGGTTGGCCCAGATAAGTTATTGTGCCATGTCATGTTGGCGCACGTGCCTGCCCTTTGGCCCAAGCATGGCATGGAAAGGGGTTAGGTCATGCGAGGCTGACCCGGACACGCTTAGCCCAATGGGTCATTGATTGGAACATCCCAAAAATTGGATGTTTGAAAATATGTAATTTTAAAAAACTTTTTGATGTGTTTTGGTGTTACTTGGATTCTTCTGATTTTCATTCAAGAAATTTGATTGGATTTTGTGGTTAACTAAATAAATAAATGAAGATAAACATAAAATATAGGATTAAGAGCCATGTAATTGGAAATCAAATTAAACAAAAATTTAAATTCAAAATTCACAATAAAAAAATAAACAAAAAAAATTCCAAACTCAATCGGGCACGATCCATTTCTTTTTCTCCCCCTTGGTTGTTTCTTTTTCCTTTGCGGCCCGGCCTATTCTTCTTCCTTCCTCTCTTTCTTTTTTTCCTTCTTTCTCTGGCTAGCAACCGCTCGGCCTACTCCTGCCTTGCGCCTCATGCCTGTGCCCATTCCTTGGCGCCACACCCCGCACCACATGTGCCAGCTCCCCTCAACCTCGTTCCATCGCCATCGGCCACGCCATGTCCTGCACTACTCCATATTGCCGCGCCACCTCACCGATGTGTGGGACAATGAAGGAGGAGACGCCGCGGAACATGCCATCGGGGTCCGATGGCACCGCCGGCCACGTGGGCTTCTGCTTCAGCCCCATCGAATACTTTTGCCTTTTCCCCTCCTCGCTCCGTCGCTGTTGGGGTTTTGGGGGGTTTATGTGAGACCATGTGGAGGTCACCCTATGGCTGTGATGAGTAATTGACTTTTGGATTAGAGTTTGTATAGAGGTTGAGTTTGGTTTTTGAGGTTTTTGCAGAGGTTTGCTTTCTGGCTGTCGACTTTGTGGCCTACGACTTTTGATGTCGTCTCGTTGTTTACGACTTAGTGGTCGGTAGGTCTGGTCGGTTCAATCGGCTGTGTACAACTAGGTGGTTGGATGGTCCGATCGGTAGAACGACCACTGGGTGGTCGATAGCTTCAGTGCCTGAACGATCATGTGTGATTGATAGTCGTAGCCTACGATCGATGGTCGTAGCTCTGCTTGGTCATGATCGATGGCCATAGGTTGTGGTGTTCAGTAGTCGTAAAGCGTCGCGATCGATAATCGTAGCGATCGATTGCAGAAGTCGTAGCCTGGTGATTGATAGTCATAGATTATGTCCTGGTCGTGAGTGGTAAGTCGAAGCCTGTGTGATTAGTGATCGTGGCTATCGGTTGTGGTAGTCGTAGGTCGTAGCAACCTGATTTGGTAAGTCGTAGCCTCTGTAAGCGGTGGTCATAGCGTCTGCTACATGGTCGTAGCGGCCTGCTATGTGGTCATAAGCTATTGGAAGCATCTCATGGGCTACGAGTACTTCTTTTCTTGTGCATCCAAGTATTCGTAAGTTATATCAGACTAGTCATTATGCTGAGGTTGTTCACTGGATTTATTGGTGTTTTGGTCAGGGTTGACCAGGTTGTTTGTTGCTTTGTGCACATGAGGCTATTGCTTGGTTCTAGGATTAGAATCAGTAATTTAGGTGCATATATTTTGCTTATGCAAATTGATGATCTTTATGTATGGCGTTGTGCTACATGATGGTTTGCTTGTTGGTGGTGGTTGCAGGATGGTTTGCTTGTTGGTGGTGGTTGTAGGATTTTGGTGCTAGGTCATGGTGAGGTGTAGGAGGACTGGGACTAGGCACATGGATGTGTTGAGGTCCAGAACGGTCAGAGAGACACCGAAGATGATCGAGGCTGGTGAGATGGTTGTAAGCCGAGATGACAAGGAACCGGAGCGGAAGCTACCGAAGGAAGACATGACGGGCAACAGCGAGGTGAACTGGGACTAGGCTCAGGGAGGAGTCAAGGTCCAGACGGTCAAGGATACCGGGTGCCATCATGCGCGAAAAGAAGCACATGGTGCGCCAAGTGACTTGGGTCGTTTGCAATAAGAGGCTTAGCGACAAGTCATTGGGGCCATATGTAAGCTACTTTGAGAAGCGCATGTGAGTAAAACCCGGTGTTAGATGGGGTTAACAGATTATCCCCGGTTTGGACTAATGGTTGGATCCATTAGGTGTAGGGTTCATTTGTGAGCCTATAAAAAGGGGAGGAGAGGCAAGAGTTAGGGTCGAGAAGGTTAGCTAAGCCTTGGTGGCTGGCGCCTCTCCCTCCCATGGGAGTTAGGTTAGAGAGAGTGTGTGGGCTCTAGGCTTAGAGTTTGGTCCTGCCAAGGGGAGTGGCTGTGAAACCAATCATCTGAGTAATACATCAATCTTTGATCTACGTTTTGTGTATCTCTTCTCTGTTTGAGTTTGCTCGGCTTTGATTTGGTTCTTCCTCTATTCTTGTTTTTCCTCAGTTCTTCGATTCCATCCCTTTCCTTTCTTGATCTGGATGTGTTCTTGGTTTGGTCTCGTGGATGTTCTAAATCACAGTGACAGGTGGGAATATAACCAAAGCCATCTTGGCTATCCTTGACCCACGAGTGGTTCTGATCAACGACTTCGTTTTAGAACACAGTTCTTGTGTGCTTGATCAATTCGCAAGAGGTCTCAATTTGGTTAATAAGTTTTCAATTCAAGATTGGAGCAGCCTCTTAAGACCTTAAGCAATTTGCGTACAAAGTTTCACGGCCATTTGATCTTTTAATCAAAAGATATGTGAATTCTAGATCTTGCAATCGTGTGTTGCTCTGTTCTTCCAAATCATTATCGACCGCTTCTGGTTTTGACCACGGTCAAATCTCAGATCACATTGCGTCTAATTTCGACCGCACTTGTTTCCGATTGCTCGATGGTCGTAGATCGCGTGAAAACTTATAGTTTCGATCGTTCAATGGTCGTAGATCTCTCAGTCACATTCTGAACTGTTACAACCACACACTGATTTTCGACTGCATGTGTTTTCTGTCCGTTCTTGGTCATCGACTACAATGGTATCGATCATTCATTGGTCTTCGACCACGTAGCTTACGATCGCGTTAGTTTTTCACAGCACTGGTTTTCGACCACTCATTAGTCCTAAACTACGCTGGCCTTTTGACTGCACATTGGACATTGACCACGTTGGTTACAACCACGTTGGTTACGAGCACGTTGGTTTCAACCACGCTGTTTTCGACCACGCTGATTTCGACCACATTGGTTTCGACCACGTTGGTTATGACCACAGTGACTTCGACCACATTGTCTGCCTGTCGACCACATTGCTTCTCTCTACTATCTGGTTGCGTTCAGTTTGGCTGACCAGTGCTTTCGGACTAGTAGTTGTAATCGACTGTGTTGTGTTTTTGTCGAGTGGTCTAACTCGACCACGTTCTGCTTCGAGCTGGTCGTTCTGAGTTCTGTGCTTCTTTGGTTTTTCAAGTGGTCTACACTTCCTAATTTTCATAGCTTTGTAGCTATCGGAGTAAAAGATTTGTGAATATTTGGGAAAAATTTAAAGAGATTATTTACCCTCCTCTTTTGCTTGTCCGATCTTACAGTTTAGGCCCCAGTTGTAACGCATAAAATTTACAGGAATTTTACATAAAACATTTCAATTCTTGCCGTTCCCGTGTTCCAGAAGAGGTCTTAAAAGAGTAGGTGTTCTACTGACGAGTCGGTGAAGGAGCAAACAAAGCTTCACAAGATGCATTACTGAACTCTGAACTCTAATAAGAGGACACAGCCAACTCTGAACTCTAATCACAGGACACAGCTGAATCAAATGAGCGAGCACACAGTAATTTGCATCAAATCATTTACATCATCTGATGTACAACAACACCAATTAGAAATCAAACTGCACACAAAATCTATTGTAATCTCAATGCTGCCCTCCTCCCAACATGGGGAGGGGCTTATTGCTTGTGAGCAAATCAAATCAATACCTATTGTTCTTTTTCTTCCCTCAAATTTTACAACTCAAGCATTGTACAGAGAAAAACAAACAAACAGAATGGCACACCAAACTATCAACAGTAGTATCATCCATCTCGGTTAAAAGCTGTTTACTGTTGTTAACTAACTGTAACCGGCTAACCGCTGTCTCAGTGAGCTCAGGCGGTTTCTGCAGTGTCTGTTGCAGGAGAGGGCTTGTCAGTGGCCGAGTCTGTGTCATCTTGCGATGGCGCCTCGTCGTGTGACAGCTTTTCGCTGGCTGCACCTTCTTCCTCTTCCTCTGATCGTTTTTCAGTGGCTGGCTTGTCAAGAGACACGATGTCCTCTGATGGTTTGACAGTGTCATCCTCTTCCTCTGAAGGCTTCTCAAGAGCCACACTGTCCTTTGATGGCTCAGCACTTGCCTCGTCTTCCTCCGATAGTTTCTCAAGAGCCGCATTGTCTTCTGATGGCTCTGCACTTGCCTTGCCTTCCTCTGATGGTTTCTCAAGAGTTACACTGTCCTCTGATGGCTTGGCAGCGCCATCGCCTTCCTCTGATGAATTCACAGGAGCAGAGCTATCCTCTGATAGCTCAACGCTGGCCTCACCGACATCTGTGGATTCCTCAACAGCTACGGCGTTTTCTGATGATTTTTCTACAGGTGCACTGCTCTGGGGTGGTGTCTCGTCAGAAATGTTGCCTTGTGTGGGTTCCTCAGTGGTTTCAGTAGCTGAGCTGCTTTCTGATGGATTCTCGGAAACAGCATTACTCTCAGTTTCCAATGGCTTCTCGACAGATGCATCCTTTTGAGGTTCCAATGGCTGCTCAGTTGACTTATCAGGAGCTGCATCAATTTGAGGTTCTGATGGCTCCTCAGTAGTTGCATCAATTTGAGTTTCCGATGGCTCATTAACAGATGCATCATTCTGAGGCTCTGATGGCTGTCCTGATGATTTATCAGCAGCTGCATCGCTTTGAGGCTCAGATAGCTTTTCAGTAGCTGTGTCACTTTGATATAGTGCTGGCTTCTCAACTGATGTGTCGCTTTGAGGTTCTAATGTCTGCTCAGCCGATTGATCAGCAGCTGCATCTCTTTGTGGTTCTGATGGCTTCTCAGCAGTTGTGTCGCTTTCAGGCTCGAATGACTCCTTGGCAATTGCATCATTATTAGGCTCTGATGGATTCTTGTCATGTGCTTCATGTTCAGGTTCCAATGGCTGCTCTGTAGCTGCATCCTTTTGATATTCTAATGGTTGCTCCATCGGAACCTCAGCAGGTGCAATGCTTTGAGATTCTGGTGACTGCTCAGTGGCTGCGTCATTTTTAGCTTCCAATATCTGGTCAGTTGCCTTCTCAGCAGCCACAACGTCTTGAAGTTCTGATGGCTGCTCAGCAGTTGGATTGCTTTGAGAGTCTAAGTTCTCACCAGATACAGCCCCTTCATGTTCTGATGGAACCTTGGTTGATTTGCCAGAAGTGGCATCACTTTCAGGCTCTGGTAGTGGTAGCTTCTCGACGGTGTCATCAGTTTGGGGTGGCCTCTCAAGAGAGAGATCATTTTGTGGCATCACACTGCTTTGTTGTGTGTCATCAGCAATATCTTCGCTGTGAAGTGGCTTCTCAACAGTCTCTTCACTCTGAAGTGGCTGCTCAGAAGGTTTATTGATTTGTAATGGCTTCTCTGCAGCATCTTCTTGTGATGGCTTCTCGGTGGTCAAATCGGTTTGAGGTGCCTTCTCGATGGCCATGGCACTTTCCAATAATTTCTCAGTCGGCACTGTCCTCTTCGAAATTTTCTGAGGGTTTGCATCAATTTGAGATGGTTTCGACGTAGCTGTTACACTTTCAAAAACCTTCTTGGTGATACTGCTTTTATGTAGCTTCTCAGCAGCAATATTGCTCTGTGATGGCTTCTCAGTTTCAACAACACTTTCTGATGGCTTCTCAGCAGGTACAGTGCATTGAGATGGTGCCGCTTGAGGCACACCACTTTCTGATGGTTTTTCTGTGGAAAGATCACCTTTCAATATATTTGCAGTAAGTGATAGCATTTCGCCAGTTTCACTGGTTGCTGATGGCTCCTTGGCAGCATCGCCACTGTTCTTTGAATCTTTGCCGATGTGCAATTTGTTGTCAGCAACCACAGTGATTTGCAGTGGTTCCTCAGCATCTACACTGCTTTGCAACATTTTCTCCGCAGCCACACTGCTTTGCTGGGTATACTCGATCACCGTCTTGCTTTGCAGCGCCTTGTTGCTAGCCATATCACTCTCCAGCAGATTTTCTGGAGCCACACTTCTTTTCCATGACTTCTTCACAGCCATGTTGAGCAGGACTGGCTTGGTGACGGTCACATTGCTTTGTGATGTTGTCACAACTGCCGCACTGCTTTGTGATGGCTTCTCCATTGGCATGTTGCGCTGCCACACCCTTTTGACCATTCCACTACTTTCAGTTGTCTTTGCATCAACTACACTGCTCTGGGGTTGAATGTTGCGTTGCCATGGCCTTTTAATTACCGCTGCGTTGTTCTCTGAGGGCTTCGCATCATCTGCACTGGTTTGTGGAGGTTTCTCATTAGTTCCACTGCGTTGCTGTGGCACTGTGACCACTACACTGGTTTCTGCTGGTTTCATATCAGCCTCACTGCTTGCAGATGGCTTTTCAGTGTCTACATTGCTCTGCAGTAGTTTCTCACTGACCACTCTGCGTTCCCATGGCCTTTTAACTGCTGTGATGCTTTCTAATGGCTTCGTATCACTCGTTGGTGATGACTTCTCAGTAGGTCCACTGTTCTGTATTTGCTTCTCAGCATTCACAATGTGTTGCCATGGTTTTTTTACCACTCTGCTGCTTTCTGATGACTTCACATCTTCTGCACTGGTTAATGATGGCTTATCCAATGGTAAAATGCTCTGTGGTAGATTCTCGGTAGCTACACTGCGTTGCCATGGTTTTTTCACCACTGTGCCGCTTTCCAACGGTTTCACATCAGCCCCATTACTGGATGATGGATTCTCAATGGCAGCATCACTCAGCGATGGTTTTTCAATGGTTGTACTACTCAGTAACGGCTTATCTGTGGGAAGACTGTGTTGCCATGGTTTTCTTGTGGCTGCACTGCTTCCTGATTGCTTTACATCAACCACGCTGCTCTGCAGTGGCTTCTTTACACTACTTTCCGATGGCTTCTTGCAGACTACATGATCCTTTGACTCACTCTCAGTAACCCTTTCACTTTCTGCTGACCTCTGGACTGTGCTTTCTGATGGTTTTGTGACATCAATGCTACTTTTCGATTGCCTTTCAGTTGCAACATCGTTTAGTGATGGTTTCTCAGCTGTAAGCTCACTTTCTGATGGTTTCTCACTGAGTCCATCACCTTGACCTGGCTTCACGGTGGCTTCTTCAGATTCTGGTTGTGTCTCGATAGCCACTTTTACATTTACAGTGGTCTCCTCAAACTCACTGAAATTTCCCTTAACCATAAACAATTGAGAATGGTGGGTCTTGCAATAAAGTTTGCCATCATGTGTGATATGGTTGGATGGGCTGAGTGTACAACCACCATGGGTGCAACGGAAGCATGATTTATGATACGAGCTTCCATTAAGACCAACCTGCGAAAAATGAGTTGGACTAACACTGTATTGTCAACAAGAAAACTAAAGAAAGTGACTGGAGTAATGGGATGAGAGAAAAAAATAACTCAAGCCCAAATATTACTAAAACTTATAGCATTCCGTGAATGCATCCTTAAATGGTGTCGAAAAAGACACCAATGAAGTTGATTATGTTAGAATAGGATACGATTTCTTGTTCCCTTTTATGCCTTGGTTTCCTTATTTGTATATGGCATATTTCTTTGTAATATCTCCTTATACTCTCTATATATATTACCTTTTAGGTATCATAAATACACATACAATATTCATAACATGGTATCAGAGCTAGAGCACTAACCCTAGTTTTTTCCACATCGCCGTTGGGCATCCGCCGTCGCCGCTGCCAGTCCACAGGTCAAGCCACCGCCCTCTAGTTTGCCGCCACGCCCGCAGCTGTCGCCTATGACCACCTGTCGCTGCCCATGGTTGCCCTCGACCATCGGCTGCCGCACGTTGTCCACCACCCGACTGCCGCCCGCCAAGCCACCCATCACCTGATGCTCGGTCTCCCGCCGCCCGTCGCCCAAAGCCCATTGCCCGACCACCCAGCTCCCATCGCTCGGCCACTTGCCACCTTGCCGTACGGTGCCCGATGCCTGGTCGCTCGCCGCCCGATGTCCAGCTACATGCTGCACCGTCGCTTGGAGTGCCGCTAGAACGGATCTTAGTACTTGATCAGTCTCTGGCGCCAGCTAGACGAGCTGGCCTCTTCACTCTACCAAGAGTGTCATAAAGTGCAGAAGACAGATTATGATCGCCTTTGCCTTTATGATTTTGTCTGTCGTCTTCACCTAGAGTTTGAGCTTGTTAGGGCTCAACTGCTGAGCCACTCACCACGCCCGACTGTCACCGAGGCCCTTTCGACACTTCGGGCTAAGGAGCTTTGTCCTGGGTTAGTAGCACAGTTTGTTCCGACTGTGCTTGTTGCCCCTTCGACTACACCGACGGTTTCTGCTTCGACTATGGTCCCTCCCCAGGTGCCTACTTCCGCTTCTATTTTCACACCAACTGGAGTTCAGTGCAACTACTGCAAGAACTTTAGGCACGACTACTAGAGTTGTGTGGTGCGAAAAAAGCGAAACAAGGCACATGGGGTGGACGATCCAAGGGGGGCAAGGAGGCCCTTCCTTCACAGGAGGACAGACCACCTCTTCAGGTTTTGCTCAACGAGGCGACTCTGTTCAGCAACTCTGCCAAGCTCTACTTCAGCAGCTCTCTCACAGCTCAACAGGTCCTGCCAGTCTAGCTTAGACGTCTCCTCCAGGTACCTCTTGGGTTCTGGATTATAGTGCTTCTTTCTATATGACACCGGACTCCACATCTCTCACTTTAGTAGGACTTCTTGATTTTTCTATCTCTGTTCAAACAGCTGATGGTATTCCATGGTCTGTCAACTGTTAGGGCACTCTTCTGTCCATTGATTTTTCTATTCCAGTTGTTTTCCATGTTCCCCACCTTACCATGCAGCTTCTCATGGTGGGTCAGCTCACTGATCTTGGTTGTAGGGTTGGTTTTGACTCACACCTGTTTCGTTCAAGATTGACAGATAGAGACGGTACTTGGGACTGGTCAGTGCCGTAAGGATTGTCAGGGTCCCTATATTCTCAACCGTCTCCACCTTCTGTCCACTTCAATTGCTCCTACCGTATCTGCATCTACCTCCACCGCCACTGCTGTCACCACCTCTGGAGCTTTTGTGCAGTGGCATCACCGCTTAGGTCATTTGTGTAGGTCTCATCTTTCTTCACTAGTTCATCAGGGTGTTCTTGGACATATTACTGTTGACATGATTATGTTTTGTCAGGGTTGTAAACTAGGCAAGCAGCTACAATTTCCTTATCATTCTAGTGAGTCATTGTCTTCTCGTTCTTTTGATTTAGTTCATTCAGATGTATAGGGACCTGCACCTATTATCTCTAAAGGCGAGCATAAATTCTGTATAATTTTCATTGATAATTATTCCTGCTTTACATGACTTTTCCCTATGTCTAATCATAGTCAGTTTCTTGTGATCTATCGTAGCTTTGCAATGATGATTCACAGTCAGTTTGAGTCCTCTATTTGTACTTTTCATTGTGATTCTACTGGCGAGTACTGTTCTAGCGCCTTTAGACAATTTCTGTTGAGCAGAGTACTCTTTACCAGTCTTCTTATCTTGGTGCCTATGGTCAAAATGGGGTTGTTGAGTGCAAGCATTATCATCTGATTGAGACTACTCGTACTCTTCTCCTTGCCTCTTATGTTCCACCTCAATTCCCGACTGAGACTATCTCTACTCTAGAGCCCCTCGGTACACTCACCTACGTATTTTTGGCTGCACTTGTTATGTCCTGCTGCAGCCTTGTCAACGCATCAAAATGTCAGTCTAGTCAATTGAGTATGTGTTTCTTGGTTACAATTTAAAGCATAAGGGTTATCGTTGCTATGATCCTTCTACTTGACGGATCAGGATCTCACGAGACATTGTCTTTGACGAATCTCTACCTTTCTATCGAGATTCAGCTCGTCGTCCTGTTTCAACCGTTGAGACGATCTCATGGTTGTCTCTATCTGACTCTTCACCCATTTCTCTCATCACACTCTTCCCCTAGTCTATCTCGAGTGTTTCCTTCTGTACCCCCACATCTTGTGCTAGCTCCTGCGGCACCGCATCTTGTTTCTGCAGTACTACCGTCTCGTTTCTCTTGGGTGCACTACTCCATGCGTCTTCGTTCTTCACCAGACTCCTCTCTTGGCATATTGCCGACACCGACGTCTGATTCCTCTGATGATGCTCCTCGTTACACCCTTTGTGACCGAACATACCTTCAGCCTTCAGATCGTATTAGTTTTTCTTCGACAGCTCATGCTCTCTATCACTGAGCCTAGTTCTTATCGTGAGGCTGCTTCTCATTTTGAGTGGCAGCTTGCTATGGCAGAGGAGCTTGATGCTCTTTGACGTACAGAGACTTGCGATATTGTACCGACACCTGTGCATGCTCGTCCTATCACACGCAAGTGAGTGCACAAGATTAAGGCCAAATCTGATGGTACTATCGAGCGCTACAAAGCTCGTCTTGTAGCTCGTGGCCTCCAGCAATACGGTCGTGATTACGATGAGACTTTTGCCCCTGTTGCCCATATGACCATTGTTCACACTCTTGTTGCGATTGCTTTTATTCGCCAGTGGTCTATCTTCCAGCTGGATGTTAAGAATATCTTTCTTAATGGTGTTTTGTATGAGGAGGTTTATATGCAGTCACCACCTAGATATTCTATTTTAGATGGACATGTCTGTCGTCTTCGTTGTGCTTTTTATGGCCTCAAACAGACTGCTTGTGCTTAGTTTGCATGTTTACCTCAGTGATTACCACTGTCGGTTTCACTGTCAGTACCCACGATCCTGTTCTTTTTGTCCATGTCTCACCTCAGGGTAGGACACTGCTTCTTCTATATGTGGATGATATGCTCATCACTTGTAACGATTCCTCATTCATCACATATGTGAAGAAGCATCTCAGTGAGCAGTTTCTGATGACTGATCTTAGTTCGCTTACGTACTTTCTTGGGATTGAGGTTTCTTCCATATCTGAGGGCGATATGTTCATCACTGGTGACAATTCCTCATGCGTCACGTATGTGAAGAAGCACTCAGTGAGCAGTTTCTGATGACTGATCTTGGTTTGCTTACATACTTTCTTAGGATTGAGGTTTGTTTCACGCCTAAGGGCTACTACCTCTCCCAATAGAAGCATATCCAGGATCTTCTTGATTGGTCTGATCTGACTGATACTTGTACAGCTGACTCCCATGGAGCTCTCCCTTCAGCTTTGTGCTACTGATGGCGATCTTCTTGAGGATTTTACTCGATATCACCATCTTGTTGGGAGTTTGGTATATCTTGTGAGCACTTGTCCTGATATTGCTCATGTTGTTCATATCTTGAGTCAGTTTATAACTCGTTCTACTCATCTTCACTACAGTCATGTTCTTCGTGTTCGTTCCTACTTACGTAAGATAATCTCTCGTCGTTTGTTTTTTCCTAACTCCAACTCACTACAGCTTCAGACGTACTCTGATGTAACTTGGGCTAATGATCCTTTTGATCGTCAATATCTTTCTGCTTACTGTGTTTTTCCCTGGCTCCTCCCTGATTGCCTGGAAGACAAAGAAGCATACTGTAGTTTCCCATTCGAGTACTGAGTCTGAGTTAAGAGCTATGACAGCAGTGACAACAGAGATTACTTAGTTAAGGTGGCTGCTTGCAGCAGACTTTAGAGTACTTGTGAGAGGATCTACAATCCTTATGTTTGACAGTACATGTGCTATCAGTATTGCCCGTGACCCACTGAAGCATAAGCTCACCAAACACATTGGTGTAAATGCTTCATACACTCGCTCACATGTGTAGGTGGGAGTACTCGCTTTACAGGTTATACCCTTAGAGTCACAGCTTGCTAACTTCTTCACAAAACCACAGATTAGGGTACAACATTTGTATTTTCTCTCCAAATTCAGTGTGTGTGATCCACCCATGAGTTTGAGATGGGTGTTAGAATAGGATAGGATTTCTTGTTCCCTTTTATGCCTTGATTTTCTTATTTGTATAAGGCATATTACTTTCTAATGTCTCTTTGTACTCTCTATATATATTGCCTTTTGGGTCTTATTAATATACATAAAATATTCATAGCAGATTCTATAACATTTTTAACATATATGAACTATTTTAGAAAGGGCGGTTGAAGTCAACCATATACTTTGGCTTAGTAGGCCATCTCTTTGGCTTGTAGAGAAAAGAAAAAATTCTTCATATTTTTTTGCTACATGTGACTTGCGAGGAAACTGCATTAGATGAGGCAATCTTGCAGATTGCAATTATTATGGAGATTTTTCTAATAAAAAGCATAATAAGTTTATCACATTTGCACTTGTCACGACCTAGTCTTGTGATGAACTATGACAATTACAGCAAGATGATGAAACTAACCACAATGCCCCCCATACACTTCCGGACATCATTAACTGTCAGCTATCATAAATAGAACCAAATGTACAAATTGCTTGTTTCTCTGAGTAGTTGCTGTTTTATAACATTTACTATGGTAGCGCAGCGGAATACTAAATAATAGTTACCTTTTCAAGAGGGTACACAATCTTGTTGCAAACTACGCACTTCTCTTGTGTGCCAACAAACATGCTAGAGAATCTGCTGTTTTGCTGGCCCTGCATGTTGGAGAAATATAAAGAAAAAAATGGAGATAAATTTTGTGTACATGCAGAATCAGCCAAACAATTTAGATACTCGGCACATGCTTCAACCACACAAAAGGCACATCCTAGAGAATCTCAGAATACCTTATGTCCATTAGTTTTTTCTGATTTAGCTGATTTTGCCACACCTGACATAATACAATAATGTAGCCAAATTTAGAGAACAACACTAGAAATTACTACCGAAAATAAAGACATCCAGCCCAATTGATTTAGTTTTGTTTCAGTACCTTCAAAACTTTTGTCCAAACTGCCAGTTGACTTTAGTATCTGGTCATAGTGAGGTTTGCAGTACAGGACACCTTCGATGGAACAATAGTTACTAAACTGCAGAAACAAGAATCAGAAAAACAAAGTTATTGCAGTATAAGTTTGATTAGGTCTCACAGATGAAGCTTTAGTTGCAAATAGAACAAGATACTACTGGTACCAACTAGTATTATGTAGCATGAAAGATTCAGTACGATCATTATTGCTGTCAACAAAATTATAAGTTTCTTAATAGAGCTGTAGAGTGTAGACACTACCAAACCATATGGTGTCAAGGAATAATGTAAGGAAAGCATGTCTGATCTGGTACTAAAATGGTATCAAAACCTAGTTTTGTCTTGAACTGTATTATTAGTTGATTGTGTCAACTGCCTACATGAATTATGATAGCTAGGAAGTGTTTTCATGTTCCTAAAAACAGAAAACTATATGGATCCTAAAAGTGATGGGTTAAGAGGTCCATCCACACCAAACAATTAGTTAACCACGTCTGCTATACTGTACGCAGTTTCCTTTTACGCAAGGCAAATACAAAGGATTCAACATATAGTTAAACCAATACGACACATCAATATGATATGAAGATGGATTCCTCAAAAAAAAAAAAGTTAAATGCATACTACATCCATGACACCTTAAGGACAGCAAGATTTATGCCATGCATCATTCTATGTTATTTTCAAAAGCAGAGTAATCATAAGGTACTCATCAACAGGTAGATGTGTACTTAGCAACTCAGTTAGCACTTAGACCGCTATATTTAATAAGTGAAGCGGCCACCTGACATATACAAGTGATAATCCAACGTATGAGACAGTAAAGGAATATGGGTTATATTTAACCGCAAGACGACAAAATTCTAGCTACATTTAGTAAAAATGCACGAAATGGTGTGATTACTGTACGTCGTAGTAACAAATTGGTAAAAGAAACTTCATAATGATTAATATGCAATTCTGAAATCACAAATAATCAGAATATCTTGGGGGCGAATGCATCACCAGGATATTTTATCCATCACGGGATGCCACTTTCCCATGTAGTTGTAATACAAACATTTATTGATATCGCTCCCGTAATAAACCAACAATATCCAGTTTACTCTGAGCCCATGAAGAAAAAACGCTTCAAGATTTTTTTTTCTCTTGACAAGAAAAAAAATGTTTCAAAGAAATCTTATGCCATGCGATACTCATTTGCATTTCGTGACCCGATGTGGGGTTCACTATCACATAAGAACAAGCTGCAGAGCTACAATGGAAAATAACTTATTCCGTGCGCTAATCCTGCTCAGCTCAGTGGACTGTGGACATAAACATGCAACCTAACTTCCCAGCTGGTCAACTGACCAATTCGAAGCAAGGACAGTAAGCAGGATATGATACTCAGGTACTCAGTACACCTAGTAAAGCTCACAATAACATCCCGAATCACAAAAACATAAGCATAGTACCAGAATCAATAGCACACGTCCTACTTTCTAGCCTCTTCCACTGTAGTCGAGCGCACAAAGAAAAGATAAGGACACTGGAACCATTGCTTCGCAAGATTCTGGCCGAGGAGGAAGGAAGAGAACTAATTGAGGGGAGGAAAATACGAGGAATGGAGACAGGGAGGGACCTGGAGGGTGTTCTTGCAGTGGTGGCACCGGAAGCAGGGGCGGTGGTAGACGCGGCCGTCGGCGGCGAGCTCCTCGACCGGGTACACCGTCCTCCCGCACGAGGCGCACTTCTGCGTGGTGCCGCCCCACGCCCCCGCCCCCGCCATCCCCTCCCCCTCCCCACCGTCGCCGGCCGCCGCGCGCTGCTCCTCCGTCCTGCTCTGCTCTTTCCACGCCCCTGCGATAGCTCGGTGAGGACGCGTGCCTGTGCGGGAGGAGAAGGATCGGAGGGGAAGAGGAAAGGAGAAAAGAAGAAGGCGATGGATGGGTGGGATGATTAGTGAAGGTGAAAGCGGCGGCAGCACAGCTCAGAGTCGTGGAGGGAGGGGGAGGCGAATAACGAACGGCAACGCAGACGGCGAGCGGAGTTGGTGCGGTGCGCGCTCCTGCCTACTTTCATCAGAAAGGAGGGAATTGCTACGGCCACCACCATACCATGCATTTGCCAGGGGATATCGCCGGTAGGGGACGCATGACGTTAAGCTTTAAAGACATAAAAGAAAAAATTGATCATATACCCTCCATTTAGATGAAAATTGAGGATTTACCCTCCTGACCCACATGTCAGTGACTTATGATGACCTCACGTGTCATTGAGATGTGGAGGGTAAATCCTCAATTTCCCAACTAAAGGGAGGGTATATGATCCAATCTCCCGACATAAAATGGCTCTTTTGGCTGCAGCTTATATTTTTTTAGTCTATTTATGTGAGAGATTACAGAGTAACAGAAACTTACGTACGATTTTTGCCGATATAAATAAAGTCGGTACAGTATATACTACAATTAACTTATAGTACTACAATTAACATATAGACTCTATCTTGAAAAGATACTCCGTTTAAAAGCTAGTTACTGTAAAAAAAGCTAAAAAACAGTTTTTAGAAGCTGAAAAGAACAAGCTCTCTTTCTAGTTAAAACTGAAGTTTGGACCCATCTGAACAAACCCTCTCCCCCTCGTTGCCGGTTTTTCCCTCATTAGCCCCTAGTGGACAGAAAGTCCGGAATTGGCCCTCTGGCGCGGTCGGATGGCGCGCCAAGTGGCTGGTGTGGGGCGGGGACCACTCCAAGGAAGTTTGCATCGGTGGGCAGCACACGTAGTTGCCTGGCGCAGCCGCGGACAGCGCGAGGTGGGTGGCCCCCACCGCAGTTAGTCCATTTACTATTTCTTAAAAAATACCAAAAAAAGCAAAAGCAACCTGACGATGATGGGGCATGCCAGGAGCTTCGTGCGCTGGCTGGGCACGCCAAGAGTGTTCACATGCCGAATGGCCACGCTAGGAGGCTCGCACGCTACCATGCCGCGCCACGGGGCCATATATGGCATTTCGCTCGAAGGGGGGCTAAACCTGGTATTACGTGGCTGCAGGGGACTACATATGCCCAAATTTCGTTAAAACTTTTTTCTTCAGCCAAGAACTTAATAATATTATTGTGTCAGCATGATTACAGTAATATTGTAATCAACTATATAGAAAGTCTTTAATTTAGCTACCGACATCGTTGGCTACAACAAGACACTTGGTTTGCACAAAGATAAGCCACAAGGTTCGCACCGCAGAGTACAAAACAAAGTTTATATCAGGCAAAACAAATGCTAAGCTCTTGGATATTAGCACAAATGGGGGATATTTGTGCTCGCCAATCATTGCGGTTGGTCCAGAGGTTCGGCTAAAGACCTTATAGACTATTTTTTTTAAGCTTTTGAGTATTAAACAATGTGCAATTGCAAAACTTTCCAAATTCACATAAGAGGAGAAGACAACCGAAGGATATTAATGAATATATCCATATATTTTATGTTTTGTACTTTCGTTTAGATGGTGCTTACATGCTAAAATGGTATGCTAGAAACCATCCGATCTATGTACTCTGTGTCGTCATCTTCTTCCATGCTAATGGTAGTATAGTTCTCCATCTGGTTGGCGGTGTAGGTTGGCGAGATGCAGCGTAATGGAGCGGAGCAGTGTGGCGAGGTCGACATGGTATTGAGGAATTACGAACTGCGAGAGCAACCCTAGCAGTCTAGCACGTGCAAGAGAGGGCTGAGTCACGACTCGAGTCAAATTGGGAGCCAGGATGCATGGGGATTTTCACGAAGTATCAATCACGCGGGATTTCTCGATGTTTAAGTGACACGAGGGAATCTACGTAGATCTAGGACATTGGTAGTTGATTAGACGGTCCCTATTTTTATGATTCCACCTTAAGGTGTGTTTCATGACCTGATATACCATATTTCTACATTTTGAGTGCGTTTGGGATGCCTAACATCACGTTCCGATCCTTTGTAATCAAGGTTTTAAATAGTGGGTAGCAAAAGCATAGCGGAGGACTATTTTTATAGCAGATAGCAGGGCGGAGCCACACCCTAGGTAGGGTAGGCTTCAGCCCGAGGTGTGAAAAAATATCTAGTGTATAGCCCGGGTAAATTCAGTCTAGTCTGGGTAATGGTCCAGCCCAGCTAGCCTAGATCATTCCACCACTGAGCCTAAGGCATAACCAAATCCAAGCTCTGCCACTGGCAGATAGCGTATACCGGAGATATAGCGGACGCTACATGCTAAACTATAAAATAATTAAAATATAAAGATACTTAATCTTAAACTATAAGTTACAACCATAATTTGCATAAAACATTCAAAATATTAAATCTCACATGTCTATATCTAATATGAGCATGTTCTTTTTGGCTGCGGCTTGTGGCTTTTGAGCTGTTTATATGAGAGATTATATAGTAACATAAACTCACATGCGGTTTTTGCCAGTATAAATGAAGTCGGTATAGTATGTACTACAATTAACTAATAGACCTCATCTTGAAAAAACACTTCATTTAAAAGCTAGTTATTGTAGAAAAGCCAAAAGCTGGAAAAGAACAGGGCCATAAGTCATGCAGTGTTTTGTTAGTTAATCTTCATCACAAGATGAAGAAAATGGGAAATCAATGTCCCCTTTGTTTCTTCTTTTCTGTCCACATGGAGAATTTGTGCTTGTTGCTTGGCTTCTCGTTATCTTTTGATAACACATGTTTGTCGAGTTTAGTAAATTATACAAGAAAATAGATCAAGGATTAGGCTTATCTTGTTTGAGCCCTTAGGTGTGCATGAGCCTTTCCCTCCTCTTTTGATGAGAGAGAAATTTTCAATAGGTAGAGAAAGAGATGGAATGTTATTAACTAGCAAAGTTGAGGATTGTGGGAATATGGAAGGTAATTAATTGGATTATGTTGGGATATGGAAGCCCATTCAATGGAAAGACCGGTATTAATAAAACTAAGCAAATCAAGAAACACATCCCTATATCAGAGATAATTTGAATGTTCTTAGGCAGCAGTGCCGATATAGCTTGTAGTGTGTCGGTCTGATATATCAATGATATTGCTCTAAGCGGCAACAAAAACCGATATGTAGCGCTCAGGGTACCTTAACAGCTATGGCGCAATATTTAAAAACAATGCCTGTAATATAATCTTCCCCTCGATCTGACTATTGGTAAACATGTTACCGATAATTTAGGATTCTAATGTTTAGTTAGTTTGAAGAAAACTGTAAGTAGTCTTTATAATAGCTCAAATATTTCATAACTCAAATAAACAACTCTACAAATTTAAATTACATTATTTAAATTTCAAAGCTTGAAGGTTAATATTTATAAATTTTAAATTAAAATTGAAACTATGAATTTTAATTCATAGAATTTAAAAATTCAAAATTCAAAATTTCAATTAAGATTCATAAGTGCAAATCTTGGATTCTTGATATTACAATTTTCAAATATGAGTTTTGGAGTTTAACTCTAGGGATTTGAAATTCCGAAATTAAAATCTTGAAACATTCATATTTTGGAATTTTGAAATTCAAAATTAGAATTTTTAAAATTTAAATTCCTGGAATTTGACATTCTGAAATCCATAATTATTATTTTCAAAATTTAAGATTCAAAATTTTGAAAATTTAATTCTCTAAATTTAAAATATGGAAAATTTGGATTTCAAATCTTATATTTGAAAAACAATATTTTTTCCAAATTTCATAATTTGGATATTCTTATATTTATTAAATCATAATTTGGATTTTGAATTCTCAAAGTTGAAATTTTGACTGTGAAAAATTAAGGCAAATGATAGAAAACACAACAACAAAGATTTCTTCCCCTTGGTAATTTAAAATGGACACAATTTTCTAGTAAAAACAGATTGCTGGAGCTGGTGGTAATATAGTTCCGAAGGTAATCTCGTATTCTTAATTTAGATTACTTGTTGTTTTATAGGTAATCTTGTATTCTTAATTTAGATTACTTGTTTTATCAACTAAGATAATCTCATAGATTTACTGAAAGATTATTAGTAGTCCTGGATGGATTTCACCAAACCAAACACCCTCTAGCTGGCATTTAACATGCTCCAAAAGATTAACATTTGAGACTGTAGGCACATGCCCTAGGTACTCTTAGCATTGTTCTCTCGCTACTAGGGGAGAAGGCATGATCTACACTTTTTCCATTGCAGGTCCAGCCCGATTCCTCGTCCACATCATGCCTCGAGCATGACACCTCGAGCCCACAAAACGTGCACCCACATGTCAAAATAACAAACAGGAGAGTGGTAAGATTGGATCCTGTGACCGTACCCTTTCTTCCTGCCTTTCCCGCTGCAGCGGGCCCCGCGACGATTTTTTTCCCAATCCGACCCAGCGCACTAGCGCAGCCACCGATGCCGTTGCATCTAGGGCTGTGCAAAAAATAACCGAACCGAAAAAACCGGACCAAAAAAACCGAACCGAACCGGTCAACTCGGTTTGACCGGTTTTCGGTTTTCGGTTCGGTTTTTATATTTTAGGTTTTTTTTGTATTCGGTTTTTTCGGTAAAAACCGATTAAAAACCGAACAAACCGAAACACCGAACGGAGTGCAGCAGCCAGCAGGTGAGCTCGCCAGCTCGGTCCTTTTTTTGGCGCCTCGGCCTTGCCCGCTCGGTCGGATCCCCCATGGGCCATGGCCCATCAGTTGACTTGCACAGCAGCAGCACAAGCTTGCACTGGCCCGTAGCAAATCATTAGCACAGAGCTTGCTAGAATGCTAGCTGGCCATCATTGAGCTTGGGACTTGACATTGTTGACAAGTTGTAAATCTGTACAGCTCAACCTAATTCTCAATTTTTTTTAATGCTCTGATAGTGAGGCTCAATGATATTTATGTAAATCCTTACCTGCTGTCATTTTTTTATTCATGTGAGTTGGAACATCAGATATCAGTGAACACATGCTGCATGTTTCGTTAATGCTCAACCAATGTAATAATGCTTAATTCTATGTTATGTTTTTAGTTTTAAATGTGGCATACACACACAATGTACCACAGGCCAACTATAGCTGGTTCATGTTTGATTGTTTGGGACATTATTGACCTGACTATTGAGTTATTAGTAGCTAGCACAGAGACTGCACAGTCGTAATTTTACCAAGTTTTAGCAGAGGGCTCTAGCAAACTCTAGTCACTATATTGTTTGCAATTTGCGTTAACTTTGGTAAATATGGTATTTACCGATACCGTACCGAAATAAATTGGGATTTACCGATACCGAACCGTATTTTTAAAAATACCGTATACTACCGAACTAACAATATCGTATTTACCGTATATACCGTATTTACCGAACCGATTTTACCGAACTAACCGAATGCACAGTCCTAGTTGCATCTCGTCGGTTTTCCCCCACAAGTTTATAAGTTTGGACATTTATAGCACTGCTTACTCTAAAAATATCAAATATTATCTAATGAGTGAAAAAAAATTATTTTTGACCTCCTATACGACCGTAGGATTACAGAATGACGACACGTGTTAATCATGTGGTCAGGGACTGCACGACTAGCACTATAGCTTAATCGTGCGGTCCGAGACCGCACGATTTAAATTGTAGCATATAGCGGTGCAGTCCACAAGCGCATGAATATAGGCAACACATCGCAGAAAAAATACCTGACTTAATCGTGCGGTCGTGGACCGCACGATCACTGTAGCTGGCTTAATCGTGCGGTCCCCGACCGCACGACTAAGCAAATCATCCGGGACCGCATGACTGCTGTGTGTCACGTTTGGGTAATCGTGCGGTTGGGGAGGGGACTATATATGGCATTACGGTGAGCACGAAGCTATATTTAGAATTAACGTGAGAAACAGTGCCAAATATGTCCAGATCTCGTTTACCGTGACCCATTCCACTGAGAAGCTCGTGCCCAACTTCAAGTTGTCCCACTTGTCAACTGGCTCATTAGAGCTTTTCCTTCGGGCTTCAGGTTACAAGCTCTAGTTTCTTATTATCGTCTTTTTTTAATAATATGGTATTTTATTTTTTTTATCTTTTTTCTCTCTTTATTTCTTTTTTATTATCTGTAATGATATAGCTTTTTATTTTTAAAATTTAATTACGCTAAAAAGGTACCATAACTACAGTGTAAAATAAAATATAAGCCAGACTTTTAAGCCCAAATGAGCACTACCTTAAAAAACGTGATGGTGCTAAGAGTTTCTTTTCTTTTTCTTTTGCTTATGTTCGAGTGTGCATGTCTGATTTACCGAAAGTGCCAGCACACCCCATCACCGACCTGTTGATGTGACCTTCGCCACACATCGCAATCTATCCCTGATCAACTCGGCTTCGGCTTCTGGCTTATTTTTCACTATTCATAAGTTTCGTCTTTTTCTGAACTTTTGGCTTTTTGTTGAGCTTTTTTGCCGGTTCTTTTTTTCCTGTATTTGTTTGTATTATACGTAATGGGCTAACATATTTTTTATATTTTTAAATTTTTTAAATTTAATTATGCTAAATAAGCCTCTGTCAGCTACAGTGCTTTTTCAGCCAGCTACAGTGTTTTCAGCCATGAGCTTTTCAGCCGAACCGATCACCACCTTATGTGCCTTCCATTCCAGGCTTTGGGATAGAGTGCCGAAGTGGGTAGCTTTCCCAGAATTTAGGCCTAGTTCAAAACAGTTTTTGCTGATGACTTTTAACGGGGACTGTTAGCTTTTGGTTGAAATAGATACTGTAGCGACTGTTAGTTTTTAGATGAGACATTTAATTAAAGAAAAATAAAGAAAAGAGAGAAGATAAAAAAAGTGTTATATCTCCATCGACAATATAAAGGAAAAAACACGTTAAGAAATTAACACATTTAACATAGCTTCTAGCTTTTAAAAGTTAGAAGCTAAAAGCTAAAAACCGTTTTAAATAGGACATTAGAAGTTAGGATACTGTGGCCACCAATCCACCGTGCGGCACGCCGGAAGTCTAGGCTAGTGGCTAACACTACTACAGAAATCCACATTACAGACGGTTCAGAAACGTCATCACAGACGGTTTTCTGAACCGTCTGAAATTATGGGTCAGTGATAATCCAAGTTATCACAGACGGTTTTCGAACCGTCTGTGATTATGCGATATCACAGACGGTTTTTTATTAAAAACCGTCTGTGATATCGGATAATCACAGACGGTTTTTAATAAAAACCGTCTGTGATATCGCATAATCACAGACGGTTTTTAATAAAAAACCGTCTGTGATATCGCATATTCACAGACGGTTTTTAATGAAAAACCGTCTGTGATACTCCTCCACCCCAGCAGAATCTATTTCTGTTTATAGCTAGCCTCAGGAAATGCTAGCCATGCCCTCTGAAACAAGCAGATAATCACAGACAAAAAACATACAATTCACACATCTCATTTCCTTTCAGATACATTTCACAGACATAAAACATCACATTGACATCGCACTTCATTTCACAAACATAAAGCATGCATCCATTTCGCAAATCGATTAATTGAATTGAAATGAAATGTCCATTAACACATCTCATTTACAAAAGATGTGCACTGCATTTGCACTTAGTGATAAGATCAATAAGAAATCATGGTGCGCAGTAGAACCGTCCTCCTGGCGTTATGACTTGAGTCAGCAAAAAGTACGCCAACTCTCCTCGAATCCCTCCAAGAACAGGCTGTTTCAATGCAGTTGACGGGATGGACGCAGCCTGTCGATAGGAATATCAATGTGCGTATATATGTAACGTGTTAAGTATGAAGTAATTATGAGAAGAGTGACAAACCTTGCGATTGGTGAGCCTCGAGGAATCGAGGAGTAGTTCCATATGTTGGCAAACGTAGTATCCACATGTGTTGCCCGGCTCCTGCTGGTGACACTGCAAAAAATGGAATGTGTTAGTTCAAGAGGCATTAGTACCAACTGTTGCATAGGATTAATTAATGTGAAATAGCGAATACCTTAAAATCTCGAACATGTGTCAGCAAGCCTTTGGCCCCGCGCTTCGAGTCACCTCCCTTTTCAATGTAGGTGGCAAACGCCCTACGTAATTCGAAAAAGTTAACCTTAATCATTCGGAAGGAAAGAAAGTACAATGTAGATATGTATGGGGAATATGTGCTTACCTATCGATTACTTGGCTGAGAACTGTGAAGTCCATTTTATTCTTACTTAGGGAATCAAGGTAAAATACCTTGTTCCATTTTGGTACAATTACTACTAAAATCCAATGAAAGTTTTGAAGGAAGGGCATAAGTACATAATTCTTCTTGACGCAACCCAGCAGTCCTGCTGCAAGGTACCTCTCGACGAGGGGTGTATCCTGGTCAATGGTTTGCTTGGCGACCAATTGTGGGTCCAAGAAACCAACTGATAAGTTGGATGATCTAGCTTTAATCAGCATGTGTCTATATATATACACACGAAAGCAAAAAATTAGATATGGCATTTATCGGTATGACATTAACGGAGACTGTGATTGTACACACTTACAGCGTCCAGCATCGAAGGATTGAGACGTCAAGAGCGTTGAACGTGAACAGATCGAATAAATCCTCAAAGGCGACCACGAACATACACTCTTGAAGACTGTGGTGTAAATCATCCGACGTGAATTTGACAGTGATACTTGAGGTCCGTTCTCCCTCTAGTTTATTGGACTGCTGCATATACCACATGTGCAATTGCGTGCAACTATATGGTAGCTTTTCGAGGTATTTTTCCTTGAGCAACGGCTGACCAAGCACGAATTTGCGGGCCAAAGGTAGGTACGAAATATCATCATTGGTCTTCTTTGCTTTGCCCTTGCTGCTTCGGCTATAGGCCGACTTAACGGCAGTCGGCAGCAACGGTGCAAGTTGCTCTGGCGAGAATAGGACCCGTGGAGATAGCACCGGTGCAGTATCCGGTGGTGGAACCGACTGGTCTTGTAATGGAGATGGCACCAGTGCAAGTTGCTCTGGCGAGAGTATGACCAGTGGAGATAGCACCGGTGCAGTATCCGGTGGTGGAACCGATTGGTGTTGTAATGGAGATGGAACCAGTGCTTGTTGCTCTGGTCCTGCCACCGGTGAAGAAGACTCCAGGGAGATGTCGCTTTTGGGCCACTGGATGAATGTTCCGATGGCCTGTCCTAGAGTCATGATCTCGTCGTTGGGGGGCTTCGGTAGCGGGACCACCTCAAAATTGACATGCACACCATCCACATTAACTTTTGCAAAGCCTGGCGCTAAAGCTTGACCGTGCACCATGGCCCCGATACCAGACGAATATGCCTGGCCCCAAGCAGCGTACAAGGGAACGGAGCCATATCTCACTTGGAGCTTGCAATTCGTAGGCTCCTACATAACGATACAAAATTAGCTACTCGAATAGGCCTACCAATGGAGCAAGCATTCGAGAGGTAATAATTATTACCTGGATGTCGTCCACAGGAAATTTGGACTGGATTTGCGTCGGATTGGATGCGCAGCTACTCGGACGGTTGTGCGGGCTAGCTAGCGCAGCAGCGGCGGTGGCGGCCTGCTGACTTTCTGTCTGTTTCCGCACCTCATCTCTGATTATATCAGCCATCGAACCCAGTAGCTCCTCTTTAAGAGATGCCTTGATCTCTTCTCGTAGTTGTGCGTCACGCTCGCCTTTGTTTCTCTTCCTGCGCCGATACATGTCAGAGTCATCTTGGAAACCATGTTTCCATGGAACGTAAAGCCCAAGGCCTCTCGTACGGCCCGGGTGCTCCTTGTTTCCCAGGGCCACGGAGAGCATATCATTCTCCCTTGTTCCCTGGAATGATCCCTCCGTAGATTGAAAACTCAGCTCTTCCTGCAAGAGCACGACATGCCATTTCAATTCGTACGAAGTTGTGGAGTAATTACAAGCTACGTAGTTCGAAAGGAGACTTCCGGGATATTGGAAAGGAGACTTGCTGGTCTGCAGGGTTTCGAAAGGAGACTTCCCCCGATGTCATTGTAGATGACCTTGCTCTAAGCCAATTTCGAGCGCGGTCATCCGGGATATTGGAAAACGGCGGGGCGATGTCCTCTGCAGCTGCCAGCTCATCCTCCAACCTCCATTGCGGGATTTTACCCGCATACCCAGCTGTGCCAAGTCTGTGGGGGTGCGTGTTTTTTGCCTGGAGGGCCTTGTGCGCCAAACTTGTACTTTTGAACTCTTCGGTCGTTTTCATCGCCTTGAACTCTTCCCATTGTGGTTCCAGGAATGGGTATGTAGTCAAAGGCGTTTCGTCCGTCTCCACGTATTTCTTGACAAGTGTGCTCTTGAAGTTCTTCCATGCTTTGCACGCCGCTTGGTAGGTTTGTCGTTCCACAGCGTGTAAGTGTTCTTCTGGGAACTCGAACGATGCCAAAATTTCGGTCCACAGCTCACATTTCCGAGTGTCAGGCACGTTCTTCCACGAATTGTATGTGATCTCAATTCGTTGTCGTGCAACTATTCTGACCATGGTTCGGAATGCGTTTACCGCTTGCTTAGGAAGGATAGGGACCCCAGCTGCGTTTACCGCTGTGATGGTCTGTCGGCTCTGAGGCTTCTTTGATATCCCTCTTCCTTGGCGTCTTGATGTTGGAGCGGACGCCTCCGGCGATGATGCTGAAGAATGCGCGGGTGACATGTTGCTCATTTTGTGGGTCTATTAAGATAAGATGAGAATGTAATCATATTGAATTGGAAGAGAGGAGTAGAGGGGAGGGGGAGAAGGGAGGGGGTGACATGGACATAGAGAGGGGGTGATGTGCCTATCTTAGCACCTACTTTAGTTGCTAATACTATAAACCAAATAATAGAATCAATAACAGTCTCAACATGAATATGTGCTCTCAAATTGTAGGGTTGCACAAGATTAATCTTGGCCGTCCCGCTACTAAATCATATACTCTTCCTTGATTGGTTATGCCAAATAATGAATTCAGTCTTTTGAGCTCTAGATACAAACTCTACAATCTCAAGATCAAGATATATTCAGCATGCATATATTCAGACAGGAATATATGGAAGATTGTATATAACAGATAACAGCTATTAGAGCTCAAAGACCGAATGAACCAATCTATTAGAGCTCAATTTAATAACATGCCATAACTGTTAATCCCACAGGCAATCTCAGTATATGGAAGATTGTATATAACAGCTATTAGAGCTCAAAGACCGAATGAACCAATCTCAGTATATGAATTTATCATCATCGAGCAACTGTAAATCCCACAGGCATCAGTATGAAGTATCAAGCATCAACCCTAACACTCAGTATGAAGTATCAAGCATCAACCCTAAACCCTAACAGTAAGCATGAAGCTCGGGGAGGGATTTGATGACCTTAGGGTTTTGGTGACGGAGGAGGAGGTGACGACGACGGAGGAGGAGGCGGCGGCGACGCAGGAGGAGGAGGCCCCGGGCTCGGGGAGGCGGCCGGCGACGACGGAGGAGGAGGCGGCGGCGACGCAGGAGCAGGAGGCCCCGGGCTTGGGGAGGCAGCGGCGACGACGGGCTCGGGGAGGCGGCGGCGACGACGGGCTCGAGTGAGGCGGCCGGCGAGGGCTCGAGGGAGGCGGCGGCGAGGGCTCGGGGGAGGCAGATCGGGATTTAGATATTAGAATAACTGCATAATACACGGAAAACCCTAGACACGGGTATATATAGCGGATTATTACAGACGGTTCTAAACTTAGAACCGTCTGGGATATGAATATCACAGACGGTTCTAAACTTAGAACCGTCTGTAATAAGCATACTATCTCAGATGGTTCTACGTTTAGAACCGTCTGAGATAGTAGGCTTATCACAGACGGTTCTAAACTTAGAACCGTCTGCGATATTCATATCACAGACGGTTCTAAACTTAGAACCGTCTGCGATATTCATATCATAGACGGTTCTAAGTTTAGAACCGTCTGTGATAAGACTGTGCCCAACTGTAGTCATTCATGATCAACAGCCAACCATCTGCATTCATGATCAACTACCTACCAGCTGCATTCATTTGCACATTTTATCAGTCTGCATTCATTTTTGTCACACATTTTCACATACACATCTGAAAATTGACTACATCACACATTTTCACATATACATCTCAAAATTGACTACATCACACATTTTCACATATACATCTCAAAATTGACTACATCACACATTTTCACATATACATCTGAAAATTGACTACATCACACATTTTCACATATACATCTCAAAATTGACTACATCACACATTTTCACATATACATATCAAAATTGACTACATCACACATTTTCACATATACATCTCAAAATTTTCACATATTTCCTTTAAAAATTAGCCCTTCATCATGATCAATGCGTACGTAACTAGTTTCGTCACGTTGTTGATCGTCGACCCTTATGCCATTTCCAAAAGGAGGTAACTCGTCAAATTGATTGTATTCCTCCTCGTCCACTACATTCTCCACTCCAACAATTCTCCTTTTTCCATGAAGAACTACATGGCGTTTCTTATTTGCCGGGTCGGTTACATAGAAAACTTGAAAAACTTGATTGGCGAGTACGAATGGTTCGTCTTTGTACCCGACACGTTGGAGGTCCACGGTCGTGACACCGTACTTGTCAACCTTCACCTGTGGGAGATGCACCCAACGGCAGCGAAATAAGGGAATTTTGAAAACCACATAGTCGAGCTCCCAAATCTCTTCTATGAAGCCATAGTATGAGTTTCTCGACCCATCGGTACTGAATGCATCTATGCGGACACCGCTGTTCTGGTTAGTGCTCTTGACATCCTGAGACTGCGTATACAATGTGTACCCATTTATGTCATATCCTTGCCATGTCACAACTGTAAATGTCGGCCCTTTTGCCAACCATGTCAGCGTCTCACTCGGCGAGCTCCTAGCGATTTGCTCCTTCAACCATTGGTTGAACCAACGGTTGTGTTGCCTCATGATCCAAACATCTGGCCGCTCCGGATTCTGTTGCCGAAGCACATCCTTGTGCTGGTCCACATAAGGGGCCACTTCAGTCATGTGTTGCAACACCGTGAAATGGGCTTGAGTATACGTGTCCATATCTGGAGTGATTGCTTTCCTTCCGATAGTTCCGAGACCCTTCAGCCTCCCCTCATGACGAGATTGAGGGACACCTATCGGTTGAATCTGAGCCATATAATCGACACAAAACTCAATGACCTCTTCGCTTGCATAACCTTCGACGATGCTGCCCTCCGGCCGAGAACGATTCCGTACGTAGGACTTGAGAATTCCCATGAACCTCTCAAATGGGTACATGATACGCAGGAATACGGGCCCGCACATTTTTATCTCCCACACAACGTGAACAATGAGATGGACCATGATATCGAAAAACGAAGGAGGGAAATACATTTCAAGGTGACATAGAGTCATCACCACCTCGTCCTGCAGAGCATCTAGTCCTTCGGGATCGATGACCTTCTGAGCAATTGTGTTAAAGAAATAACATAGCCTCATGATTGTCTCTCGGACTTTGATCGGCAAAATATTTCTAATTGCAATAGGGAGCATCTGTGTCATCAGCACATGACAATCATGAGACTTCATGCCATTTAACTTCAAATCTTGCATCGAAACAAGTTTCTTCACGTTGCCGGAGTAACCAGACGGAACTTTGACACCATGCAAGCACTGGCACAGTTCTGTTTTCTCAGCCTTGGACAGAGTGTAACACGCAGGGGGAAGGTACGTTCGTCCATTATCAGTGTGTGTCGGTGCTAACTCAGGCCTGATGTCCATGTCAGCCAAGTCAAGCCGTGCGTTGACGCCGTCCTTTGTTTTATCACGGATGTTCAGTAAGAGACCAATCAAGTTGTCACACACATTCTTTTCTACGTGCATGACGTCGATGCAGTGCCGAACATCTAGGTACTCCCAATAAGGTAAATCCCAAAATATTGATCTCTTCTTCCAGGTGTTCTTCTCATGAGCCCTCAATTTACGTCCCTTTCCGAGGACAACATCTAAATCCTTAACCATATCATAAACCTCGTGTCCCCTTAAATGCCTTGGAGCTGAATCGTCTTGCTTCTCTCCGTCAAATTGTTGCTTTATCTTGCGGTATGGGTGAGCCCTCCGAAGGAACCGGCGGTGACGCATGTAGACGGTTTTGCGTGAGTGTTTCAGCCACACACTCTCGGTACCATCTAAACAGTGAGTACAAGCTTTGGCACCTTTTGTACTATGGCCTGATAGGTTACCAAGGGCAGGATAATCATTTATGGTGCAGAACAATAAGGAGCGCAGAGTGAAATTCTCTCGTTTGTATGCATCCCATACCTGTACCCCTTCGTTCCACAGTACTTTTAGATCTTCCACCAACGGTGCTAGGAACACATCGATATCATTCCCAGGTTGTTTTGGCCCTTGAATAAGTATCGACAGCAAAATGTACTTTCGCTTCATACACAACCAAGGAGGAAAGTTATAGATGCAGAGAGTCACGGGCCATGTGCTGTGTCGGCTGCTCATGCTACTGAAAGGATTCATTCCATCTGTACTCAGTCCAAACCTTATATTCCTTGGTTCTGCACCGAACTCTGCAAAACTCCTATCGATGTTTCTCCACTACGCGGAATCAGCAAGGTGTCTTATCATTCCATCCTTCTTGCGCTCCTCCGAGTGCCAACACAGCAGTTTTGCCTCCTTTGGATTTGCAAAAAACCTTTTCAAACGGGGAATTATAGGAAAATACCATGCCACCTTAGCAGGAGGTCCTTTCTTCGCCTCTATTCCCTCGCCATCATCTGATTGATTGTTACGTTTGTATCGGGATGCGTTGCACACCGGACATACATGCATGTTTGCATACTCTTTACGGTAGAGGATACAGTCGTTCGGGCATGCATGTATTCTTTCTACTTCTATTCCCAACGGACAAAGAACCTTCTTGGCTTTATACGTGGTTTTAGGCAACTCATTTCCCTCCGGAAGCATGTCCGCTAAAAGACCTAGCAGCGCCGTGAAACTCTTGTCGGAACAACCGTTGCTTGCCTTCAATTTCAACAGTTCAAGCACGGCCGACAACCTCGTGTACTTGCAGCTCGTGTACAAAGGTTTCTCTGAGTCCTCCATCAAGCCACGGAATTTAACATACTCTCTCTCATCATAGCTCTCTTCTACATCGCGAAGCATCTGATTCAGATTATCATCGTGCAACCTATCCGAATCCGAGCCACAATCGACATCAACCGGCGGCATGTCATTCACTTCACCGGCGATGTCATCCGGGGGCATATCATTCACTTCACCGGCGATGTCATCCGGGGGCATATCATTCACTTCACGGACGATGTCATCCGGCGGCATATGATCATTCACTTCGCCATGACTGGTCCAACACGTATAATCTTTTTTGAAACCCCTCCGAATCAAGTGCGCTACAATTTGCCCTCGGTTCTTAAACATCTTCAAATTCTCGCAGTCAGTGGATGGACAGCACATATATTCCACCCCCTTATTCAACATATCCTCCTCGGCAGCTCTTATAAAAGCAGAAACGCCATTAATGTACTCTTCACTCACACGGCTCGCGGCATACATCCAGCTTCGGTCCTATGTTACGTACATATATAACAACTTAGTATTAAAATCTAGATTAACTAATTATAACTACATATATACGGGCCACATTTATTATATTGAGACTTAATTTGCTAGCTCAATTCATATTACAAACACAACAGCTATTATATAACCAACAATTTTGCAAATTAACCATCTTCAATAACCACTAATGAATTACTTAGACCTAAATTGTAATGCAATTAAAAAAAATTACATTACTAACCATATCTAGAGCAACCAGGAAAGACTGAATATTCAAAGCTCAATCTCTGGCTCTTCCCACCAAATTAACTGGCCGAAATCGCCTAGCTTCCTCCCGAGTGAAAAAAGTGCGCAGCAGTGGATAGATCTGGATCGAAATGAAGACAGATGCGGTCTGAGCAGCGCAATAAATGCCTTAGCCATTATCACAGACGGTTTTTAACTAAAAACCGTCTGTGAATTATCACAGACGTTTTTTTATTAAAAACCGTCTGTGATAACTAGCTTATCACAGACGGTTTTATATTAAAAACCGTCTGTGATAATCTGGGATTATCACAGACGGTTTTTAATACAGACCGTCTGTGATACTTCGGTAATAACCGCCTGTGATAATCCATTTTCCCGCCACAAATATCACAGACGGCCTCCTAATTACAACCGTCTGTAATAGTGTTCATCAGAGACGGTTTCACAAAACCGTCTGTGATGAGGCGTCTACTATGAGACTTTCTGTAGTAGTGTAACCGCCGTTATGAGTTGGCTCGCGCCTGATTGCTCGCGCCAAATCAATCCTGGGATCGAGTAGAGTGTTTGCATAATCTAATCGAACGTACACAAGCCGTTTTGTCTGTAAAGGCTGTCCTTTTTTCGCTGGAAACCGTTGCTAGTATATTGGGATGGATGGATCCCTTGCCGGGCTCTTTTGTTGATTCCGTCGCAAGTGCCGTGTATCATGATGCTTGCATGCACGGTTGAAATCAAAAGCATGCTCACACGAGTACCGACTTTCTCTCTCTCACTGAGAACACACGAGTGTACTGTCTCTCCCTCTCTTTTTTAGAAAAGAGTGTAACACCTTAAAATTTCAAAATTTTGAATCCTTTTTGGATTTTGATTGAATTCCTAATTTCCTTCCCAATTTAGCAATCTATCTTGACTTCTCGTCTTTCCCTTTTTGCTTCTCCTTTTTCTTCACCTATTGGTGCCCCTCGAGAAGCCGCCACTACCACCACCTCTTTGTTCCTCTCCGCCCACGTGGCCACTAGCCATCGCACGAAATTGCGGCCACTTCTCCCCCGCCATTCGTACTCACCCTGCCAGCTGCTAACGCCACGGTCCCACCCTCCAGTGGCTCGCCCTCTCTGCTAGGGGTGGAAACGGATCGGATACGATCGAATAGTCTCAAATACGAATACGAATCCATATTTTTAAAACGAATACGAATACGAATTCGAATATTTTCGAATACGGATACGAATATTCTCGAATACGAATACGGATATTTTCGAATACGGATTTTCTTGGATACGAATATCGGATAAAACGGATTACTAACGGTTTTACCGATTTTTCATCGGTTTTTGACCGGTTACCAGTTTTAAACCGCTTAAATTCAAGTTTTGAATCACAAAATTTGTACGGATTTTTCATGGGTTCTAAAAACGGATCGAATACGAATCGAATAGTCTCGAATACGGATACGGATATGAATATTCTCGAATACGAATGCGAATACGAATACTCTCAAATACGGATACGAATATTCTCGAATACGAATACGAATATTTTCGAATACGGATTTTGCTTACCATATTCGGATTTCTCTCGGATATGAATATTGGATAAAATGAATTATCCGTTACCGTTTTCCACCCCTACTCTCTGCCAACCTTACCCCTCCCCCTCGCTTGGTGTGTTCAGTTTGACTCGAGCTCTCCCCCCGCCACAACTCAGCCTCCCCCGCCCGATGCGCGCGTCTTGCCATACCAGTTTTCGTCATCACTTGCCAACTTCTGCAATGGACGTACGCATCTCACCTGCGCTCCCACTCACCCTGTAAAGCTCACGCCGTCTCTCCTTTCCACGCGCTGGCGCTACCCAAGCTAAGCCATTGCTCCCACCGCCTCTCCTCAGCTTTAAAGCCCAATTGCTTTCATAGAGAGCCCCGCACCACTCCTAGCTACACATCACAGTCATCCAATTGAATTCAACCGCACCGCAACTCCTCCCCCAGCCTCCCCTAAGCCTAGGAATGGCAACGGGTTGGATATCTCCGGGTTCTCCTCTCCCCCCCCCCCGAATCCAAAACCCGAAAGTACGATCCAAACCCGCACCCGAAATAACTTTCGGGGCGAATAGGAGCCCCGAACCCGAAACCCGCGAATACCCGATATCCAATGGATATCCAAAAAACAGGACAAAATCAACTTATCAAGCATTCAAGCAGGCAATTAAGCATTCAACTTATCAAATCATGACCAAATGCAAGACAAAAATCACCTTCGTGAACCACTGCGTGTCATCTTCGATCTGCGAGTTGGGAGGCCGGAGAAGGGGCGAACGGCAGTGGGGACGGTGGGGAAGGCCGGCAATGGGGAAGTCGTGGGGATGGCCGGCAGGGCGTGCGCGCGGCCCAGGCGGCGCAAGGGGACGGCGTGGGCGGCGCAAAGGGGGCGGCGTGGGCGGCGCAAGGGGACGGCTGACGGCGTGGGCGGCGCAAGGGGACGGGCGGACGGCGTGGGCGGCGCAAGGGGGCGGGCGGACGGCCGACGGCGTGGGCGGCGCAAGGGGACGGCGTGGGCGGGGAGGCCGGGAGAAGGCTGCACTGGTTGTGGCGGCTGGGGCTGGGTGGGTGGGTTAGGGTTTCACTCACCCCCATTTTTACTTATATACTAGGTGGAAGGCCCCACATGTCATACACACTTCGGGTATCCATGGATATCCATGGGTAGGGTTTGCCCTCCAAATCCAACCCGAACTCTTATCGGGTACCCGCCCCGAACTATCCATGGATAGAAAATGCCATCCAAACCCACTATTTTCGGGTTGGATACCCGCGGATACCCGGCTCCACGGATAATTTTGCCATCCCTACCTAAGCCCTGTGAGCCCTAGATGCAATCTTTTCCCTCCCTCGATTAAAACTCAATTGCATTGGCCCATAGCACCTCCTCTCCAGTCTGATCCCACTGGAGAACTCGCTCGGACATGAGCATTTCCCTAGAGCCTTTGACAATGTAAGCCTTCGCCGACCATGGAGCCCTCGCCGTGGATAGCTCATCTGAGAATCCCTCAACCCAAACCAACGCTACCACCGTGAATCTTATACCCCAAAGATGGCTAAATCACTCCCCACCCTGCCAGAAGTTCGCCAGAGAAGTTTTGAGCCGCAGTAGAAGTTGCAACCTTCTTTCTTGCCACTGGCCACCACCGCTCAACTCCACACTTTCCAAAACCGTAAAATGGGTCACCTAGTCGAGAGGAACCCATCCGTGCCATTCGCATCTGCCGGAGAACCTCGCCAACGCCAAATCGTTAAGGGGGTTGTACCCCTTTTTCTACCGAAGAGAAACCGATCGAAGGTTGAAGAAGACTCCGGGCGGGTGGCTTGCTCACAGCCGTCCGTGTGCCACTGATCGATGGCTGAGCACGAGCGCGCATTGTAGCTAAGCTGAGTTAGCCAGCCCATACGACCATTTGAATTTAATCACGTGTGCCGCATTGTTCACCTGGGGCCAGCTCAGTACTGTTAATCGAAACCCTAAATTCCAAAAATACCCTATTTCAATCTTTTCGACGCCCCGAATCCATTTCCGTCCTCCGTTCCACCAAACCAAGCTCCAATAAAATTCAAACCAACTCTATTTAGTTTTTATTACATTTTACTCCTTTTATTTTATTTATTTTCCTAACTTGACTAGCTTCAAGCGTGAACTTATGTTATCTTATGTGTTTGCATAAGTTCCCAAGTATTCTAAAGCGACTGTGCAAGGACCAGATCCAGGCGTTGAAGTTTATGAGACAGCTAAGTTTGTCGAACAGTAAAGCAAGTTACAAGTTTTTGATCATATTGAATCCTATAAAATTTAAATTATTTAACTGCAGTATTTGCATTATTATTATTATTTGCACAATGTTATTTAATTAAAATAAATATTTAGAATGACATGTAAATTAGTTATGTCCTACCACTGAAAAATGTCCTATTTAATTTGAGGCCATATTCACCTTGACAACTTTAGTAGTATTTAATTAGTGTATAAATAATTGTAGATTAGCTCACTCAAAATTTTATACTAATAAGTGATTTGGCTTTAGCCAGTAGACTTATTCAAATGGTTTTGGGGTAAGGGTGACTCGTGGGAAGCCGCTAGATGTTTGGATTTCACAACCTTACCATAGTGGGGAGGTTTGAGCAGAGGGGTGGCAGCACCGTCGAGCACTGGGGATCTGGGTGTGATTGGCAGCTGACATGCGTCATTTTTATATACATTTACCCATCATTTTGCCCCATTATTTTTCGCATTTTAGGACCATTTATCATCATTTGCACTATTTCCTATATTTAATTGTTCGAAATGGACCATTTTACATTTTTTGCACTTTTCCGCAGGCCGGCGTGATCTAGGCGCAGAAACGACAAATCTGGACTGCTCCGTACAGTTGTACGCGTCGTCACAAACGCGTGGGATCAAACCACGCTGAAAACGGAGCTCCGGAGGACCAAAACAGAAGAAATCTAATGGGGGAAGGACTTTATTGCAAATTCTGGAAACTGGGAGGACAAAAATGCAAAATTGCCAAAAACCCCAATCCCCTTAACCCTAGCGCCCCCCTTTTTTTGCTCTCCTCCCCCTCTTCCTCTTCTCAGGCGCCGGCGAGGGCCGGCCAGCTCGCCGGCAGCCACCTCATCTACACCGCCACCACTCCTCTTCCCCACCCAAACGTCGCCAAAATGCTTGATCGTGCGAAATAGCACACCCGTAAGTGCACGGGTTGCCACTGAAATAGCGGCGAGTGTCGTGTTCTCCACAGGGACTAGACTGAGGCTACCGATGCTCGGCTAAAGCTAGGTCAATCGAAACAGGGGAGAAAACTAAACCTAAAAGAACTAAACAAACGCACGAACTAAACAACGAGACGAACGACCGTACGAATGGACGTCGTACGACCGAACGAACAACACGATGAGAGACTAAACGAACGACGCACAAACGACACTAACGACAACACAAACGAACACAACTACCGATCGACGATCTATCTAACTACCGACCGCAAGGAAGAAAGAGGTAGTCGAGAAGCACTGGGGGAGTCTAGAAGCAAGGAGGGAGTCGGGAGAGAAAGAGGGGGAGGACGGTCGACGGCCAACTAGACGACAACGGCGAGCGACAACACAACACAACACAGAACTACAACCGACTGCACGACCTCGCTAACGACCAACCGCGCAAAGAAGAAAAGGGGGAGGTCGGGAAGCACAAGATGGGTTGAGACAGCAAGGAGAAGGGAAACGGTCGCCAGCTAGCTAGATCGCGCTAGACAACACATAACAACGGACATCAATACTAACAACTGCATAAATAGGGCATACCCTACACAAGTACTAAACACAGACATTCTGAACACATGCATACATCACAATTTACACAATCACTGAGCACATATCACAATAACAGAACATGGCATAATTTTATCTCCACTGATCTCATGCATTACAGATCTCTGAACAAAATCCTCAATGCACCATCACAGTGAGACATCAACAAAATTCACATTCCCAGATTAGCATTCACAGTTTCATGTAGCAATAGTAATCAACAAAACTAAACAAGATAATAAAGGGAAGAGAGAGGAGTTGGAGAGAAACCGAATAGGAGGAGGTAGCAGAGAGCGCGGAGAAGAAGCTGTCGGTTTGGTGAAGAGGTGGCTGCCGGCGCTGTAGGGGACGCAGTGGAGAGGTCGCCGTGGATTTGGAGGGGTCGGTGAAGAGGTTGAAGACGTCGCAGAGGGTGCGGCCGGCGAGCGGCGTCGCCGATGGTGAAGAAGGGGTAGAAGTCGAGGCAACCGGCAGGGGGATGCGGTGGCGCACCGGAGTAGGAGAGGAAGGGTGGCCGGTGCAGAGGATGTGGAGGGAGAGCAGCAAGAAGCGGCGGCGCGGTGGAGATGAGGAAGAGGAAGGCGGAAAAGTGAGGAGGTGGCGGCGCTTGGAGAGGAGGAGCGGCGAGGAGAGGTGGTGGAGAAGGGAGGCGTGTGGCGGCCGGAGAAGGTGGTGGCCGAACCGAGGAGAGGAAGAGGGCGGCGGTGAATGAGCAGGGGAGGCGGCGCGCCGGAGTAGCGACAAGAGGCGGCGGCCGAGGTAGGAGAAGGCGGAGAAGGAGAGCCGAGAGGGGAGGAGATGGATGGCGGCGTTTGGGTGGGGAAGAGGAGTGGCGGCGGTGTAGATGAGGTGGCTGCCGGCGAGCTGGCCGGCCCTCGCCGGCGCCTGAGAAGAGGAAGAGGGGGAGGAGAGCAAAAAAAGGGGGGCGCAGGTAGAAGCAATGACCGGCTCTGCTGTTCCCAGGCGGCGGCGTTAGGGTTAAGGGGATTGGGGTTTTTGGCAATTTTGCATTGTTGTCCTCCCAGTTTCCAGAATTTGCAATAAAGTCCTTCCCCCATTAGATTTCTTCTGTTTTGGTCCTCCAGAGCTCCGTTTTCAGCGTGGTTTGATCCCACGCGTTTGTGACGACGCGTACAACTGTACGGAGCAGTCCAGATTTGTCGTTTCTGCTCCTAGATCGCGCTGGCCTGCGGAAAAGTGCAAAAAATGTAAAATGGTCCATTTCGAACAATTAAATATAGGAAATAGTGCAAATGATGATAAATGGTCCTAAATTGCGAAAAATAACGGGGCAAAATGATGGGTAAATGTATATAAAAATGACGCATGTCATACCCCCAAGCTTTAAACGTTTACTTGTCCTCAAGTAAATGACATGAAATTATCGAACCCGGACAACAAGTAATTATGGTGTAAAAGACTAGTTAAATGCATGAATAAGTCAAGAGACATACATAATGTAAAATGAAATCATCTGACTTGAGTTTTGAGGACCATCCAAGATGAGAATACAATATGCAAGCAAAGATGCCAAAGTGATAACTATAGCATTTGACCAAATCAAGTTACAAGTGTCGAAATGCACTAAGTGATCACATGAATCCAACCAAAATTGTAAGGCATCGGAAGTAGGTATAACATCAAGAATGAGCATAGCAAAGGGTAATGCTAAGGCATATGTTATTTGAGATAAAGAGACTAATACTTGCATGATATTTATGAAAAAAGCCCACACTTGAGCCATGATACCTAATTTTTGTTGATTTTTAGCAAATTTAAAACACATTGGGCACAAGTGCCACTTATTCCAATCCTTGGGCAAGCTTGCCACTTATTCACACATTCAAACTTCAATTGGGCAAAAATGCCACTTATTCAAACGTTTGCAAACCAATGTGACGAAGTCACTTATTCAACTCACTCCTTGCAAAACAATTTTTTTCTCTTTTTTTTAAGATTAAGCATCTTTAACCGGTTTTCATTAATGCTAAGTAACACGTGTCCCAAGACATGGATACATAGATAAATCAACCAAGTTATTGGCTCAAGATAGGACTACCCCTTTCACAAATTTTACATTCAAGTAAAGTATCAATATCTAAAATAACATATGCCAAAGCATGAAACTAAGATATGATCATTCAAGAGGCGATGACTAGAACCAATTCAATCCGCAAATGGTTAAGACACATGCGTAACTCGCAATGAATCAAATGCTATAGGATCACAAGGTTTCTAAGCACATCAAGGATAATAATCAAAACTCAAGTGACTTAAGACATACAAGGAATTAGTGTCAATATAGCTCAATTAAGAAAATTTCGACATGACCTTTCTTGATTAATCATAGCATGGGCTCACATGGCCAAGATATACAATCAAGCTTAACATGAGAGCAATAGTAAAGGCCATATATCATCAACATAAGCACATATAAAGCATACGAATGACCATATATCATCAACTACACGACAATAAGCTCAAATGCTCACAAATATAATACAAACATGCTAGAACATCATCCATACACATACAAGTCCTCCCCCAAGCTTAAATTGAGCAATGAATCAAGAATGCGCATAAAGGGGTAAGAAACAGCTCACCGGGTATATATGATGTAGTGGAAGTAGACTAATCATCCCATGACTTCTCGCACGTACAAGGATGAAGATCTAGCACGGGACCTGAAATAAAAAGAAAGAAAAGAAAAGAGGAGAAACTAACAAACAAAATGGGAATAAAAGGAAAAAAAAAGAAGCTCATTTGGATGTAGCGGGAGGAAGGCCAAGGACGGGACATGGAAAACGCACATGTCCGCCCTCATGAAAAAGCATGCCTCGAAATCCACCTGGATCCCAAGGGATATCGACTCGAACCATGTCCGCTCGTAGTCGATGGTAAACAAGCGTAACCCTGCAAATATACTCAAAAACATGGCAAATATGTGTGATAGGGTCGACGCCCTCCAAGTCATCAATAGAATATCCAATCATGTAGGTATATCGATAAAGTACATCATGAGGTCTATTAGTGAGATGAGCATAACTAGTAATAGCATATGTCTCGTCAGGGCCAAAGAAATCAAACCTGAAGTGGTCGAGGAAGAGTTTCCAAACTACCTGAAGTGTAGGTGAAGTAGAATGCACGGTAGTAGAAACCTCCAAAGGGGCGATATCGACGAAAGAAGTAGCCGGTGATGGATCAATAGAAATGTGCTCCTCGTCGACATCGGAAGCAGCCCCCTCATCATCAAGAATGAATATCTCCATCTCAGGCTCAAAGATAAAATAATCATCTAAGTGGCCCATATCCTCAAAGGTGAATCCCTCCATGACAGTCTCAAGAAGCACAGGAATGAGGACAAAGCAGTGAGAATCCTCCACATCAAATCTCTGAGTCTCAAGCTCGGGCTCATCAATACAAGTATCAAGGTCCATATATGGTGAGTCCATGGCATCAAAAGTGACTAACTCTAGCTCGGGTCCGTCAATAGAAGGATTATCATCAAAGCGAGGCACCTCTAAGGGAATCGGGAGCGTCTTAGTGGCACTAAATGAAGACTGTGATGCGGCCGGTGGAAGAAGATGGGCTCGGGGAAGATGTCGAGGCGAGATGGCCCTGCCTCGCCGGCGCCGTGGCTGGAGAAGAAGGGGGAGGAAGCAAGGGGGGCGACGGGAAGAAGGAATACCGGGCTCAGGGTTCCACAGGAGGCGGTGGCGGCGGCTTCCCCGAGCCCATCTTCTTCCACCGGCCGCCCTGCACCGAGGCTTCTTCGACCCCATCGTCCTCGGCTCCACTTCACCGACGGCCTCCACCTCTGCTCTGCTTCTTCTACTCCCCTCGGTTCACTCCAATCCCCAAATTCTTCCTCTTTCTTGGTTCAGTTACTCTGTTAATCTTTTGCTAAATTGTGCACTGTGATGACAATTACTGTTAATTAACTACTATTAGATGTCACTGTTAATTGTTCAATACTATATGAACTGTGTTTGTTATTCTGTGGATTATGATCTGTGATCTGTGATGGCTGTGATGTATATGTCAGTGGTTAGTTTGTTCTTATGGTCAATTGTGATCAGTGTTGTGTAGTTAGCGAGTTATTGTAATCGTTGTTGGTTTGAGTTGCACGAGTTAGCGAGCCGGCGACCGTCTCCCTTCCCCGTGCTGTCTCAACCTCCCTTTGCTTCTGAATCCTCCCTCTTTGCTTTTCTCAGTGGTCGGTCGGTAGTTAAGTCGTGCAGTCATTCGTAGATTTGTGCTTGTGTTGTCTTGCCATCGTCGTTTAGTTAGCTGTCGACCGTCTTCCCTCTCTTTCTCTCTCGACTCCCTCCTTGCTTCTAGACTCCCCCAGTGCTTCTTGACTTTCCCTTTGCTGTCTCGCGGTTGGTAGTTAGTTAGATTGTCGGTCGTGTGTCGTTGTGTCGTAGTCGTGTTGTTCGTTCGGTCGTACGACGTCCATTCGTACAATCGTTCGTCCCGTTGTCCTTCGTTTATTTAGTTCGTTCGTTGTTTCATCTGTTTGAGTTAGAGTTCGTTCGGTCGGCTAGTTTGGTAGTTGTTTTAGGTTTAGTTTCCTCCCCCGTTTCGATTGATCTAGCTTTAGCTGAGCACCGGTAGCCTCAGTCTAGTCCCTGTGGGGAACACGACACTCGCCGCTATTTCAGTGGCAACCTGTGCACTTGCGGGTGTGCTATTTCGCACGATCAAGCAGCAGCCTCAAAGTGAAAAGTAAGGAGTGGAACCTAAGTAAAGGATACAGTAATCGCTCAACCATAAGTATTGATTTGTCAATCCGGGTCTAATAGCTGCTCAACTTAGTTGAATATCTACAAGAGGTAGGAGTGAAGATGATGGGGTGTTGGTATGGGAACGGTAAAACCATACTGAATAATGGTAGGTTTCACTCAGGACAGGCAAAAGTATTCCTGCTTAGCCAGTAGATATCGGGTCTGAATGGAGATATACTGGGTAGAGGCTATATAAAGATTTAAGAAATGAAAAACCTTATTTTCTCAACTCAGTCGCATGCTAGATGAAGCGTGTTAATCGCGTGGCATTGAGAGTCTGAGAAATCTTGTGGGTAAAGCTGAGCAACTCTGCAGAGTGAAACAAATGGTATTCGAATACGCTGTGCTCCTGGTTAATGGAGCTGTGTTTAATAGGTGATTCCAACAGCAAGGTATAAGTAGATTTTTTATGTTTTAAATTGGTGTAATATGAGAAAACAACTATTGAAAACCCCCTTACTCTTAAGAAGTTATAGTTTTGTTATTTCATGTTTAAAAATGTTTATAAATAAAATTGCATCCACCCTCATTAATAAAACCAATTTCTCCTATCCATTTACAAATCCTAGCAAATAGTTAAATTAGGGTTTACTCTTGTGATTTGCTGGGTACAGTTGTACTCATTCCTTGCTAAATAACAAAAGAAGAATAGTGGAACAACGATGAACAAACTGTTGATGAGGAGTCAGAAGAACCCTACTACATCGACGATAAGTGGTTCTAAGCCTTAGTCTCACTCAAGCTTGCCTGTAGAGGTTTTTTTTTGTGATGTAAGATAGCTTTGGGCTTGTACGCCCGCCACGTCCAAAAACTAGGCTGTTAAGCCTTATTTCTTAATAAAATTTTGTTCTTATTTGTACGTATATGTTGAACTGATGCTTATTCATGTACAGTACTCCGCAACTGAACAGTCCTGAACAGTTACAGGGATTACTAGCGTCTTCAAAAATAGGGGTGTTACACTGTCTACTAATCAACGGTTTTGGTGGAATGATGATGTATGTCGCAATAGCCCAGTGCTGTAGAAAAGTGCATGGCTGCACACATAGGGACGCTTCAGTTTGGCTCGGTGGACCGGCGCTCCGGCATTAGGCACGCACAAGTGCACGACGCGCGTCCCTCGCGGCCCGTGAAAGCATCAAGCGCACGGGGAGGTGGAGGAGCAAGCAGCCGACCAGCGGCGAGAACCCGAGGCGGTCTGCGTGGACCGGCCGAGATTTCGCGGAGGACGGCACGGGATGACGGGAGTAGGCATATGCGTGCACGCCCCGAAACACCAGAAGGACGTGTGCGATGGACATCGGCGTTGGGGTGGCCTTGCGCCGGCTGAGGCTGGAATTCGAAGCCATGGTCTGGAAGCTGTTTTCTAATGGGCTGATCGTCAACTCGTGCATGTTCCCGCTCGTTTCGGCTTCAGTTTCTGACTTCTGATTTATTTTTTACTATTTATAAATTTCGCCTTTTTCTGAACTTTGGCTTTTTTGAGCTTTTTTTGCCGGTTCTTTTTTCTTGTATTCATTTGCGTTGTCCGTGATAAGCTAACATTTTTTTTTTCTATTTTTAAATTTTTTTAAAATTAATTATGCCAAATAAGCCACCTTCAGCTACAATGAAATTTCAACCGCTACAGTGCAATTTCAGCCATAAGCCATAGCTTTTCAGCCCAACCGAGCGGAGGTTCCGATTCAAACAGTTTTTAGTTTTGACTTTTAGCTTTTAAAAACCAAAACTCGTTTAAAATATGTTGGTTTTTAATCTTTTCTTTGCACTTCCTGTTGAGATATAATGTGCTTTATATATTTTTTCTTATTTTTATTTTTCTTTAATTAAATACTTAAGAAAAGGCTAACAATCGTTATAGTGATGTTTCAAACAAATGTTAAAAATCAACGGAAAAATTGAATTAAACAGGGCATGAGTTTGTAGGCTGTCAGCTACAATAACTAATCTTGATTTAGGCTCCGCTTATTTTAGTTTGAGCTTTTGGCTTATTTTTCATTATTTATAAATTTCGTCTTTTCTGAACTTTTGGCTTTTTTTGAATTTTTTTGCCGGTTTTTTTTCCATATTCGTTTGCGTTGTCCGTAATAAGTTAACATATTTTTGTATTTTTAAATTTAATTACATCAAATAAACCAGCTTCAGCTACAATATAATTTTAGTCAACTATAATGCAATTTCAGTAATAAATTATTATTTTTCAGTCCAACCGAGCGTGGCCTATTCCTGGGTCTGTATCGCGAAGCCCGAGGCTGAAACGGCGAGGAAACCTCGTCTCCATGTACCGTTGTCCTGGTTACGAATGGATTGGCAGCTCTTTGTTTCTTCGCACACTACACGACGCCAGCGAACATCATCGAGTACAATGTATGGAAACGGCCTATGCTGCCTGTGTGCATGCCCAGAAACTGTTTTTAGCCAGTCTTCCGTTATTTGCTTCAAGCTTGCGCTAAACTTTTCCAGAGCACATAAAATTTGGTTTTGCCATTTGTCAAAGTACTACTACGCTGCTTGCCGCGGCCTGCTGGGATGTTTAATTTGCTACAACACCATCCCAGTTGCATTTTGCATGCGACAAGATGTCTTCAATCATTGTAATTTTAGAACATATCTACTCAATTTTACTTTGTTTTTGGATCGTATGGATATAGGACTGCATTTTTCTGGTTGATAGCATGCAGAAAACCCATGCCAATCACAGAACGATATTATATTCCCATTGTCATTTCTCCAACACCAGTTAACTAACATCACTCCTTACTTTCCATCCAATAATCATCTTAACTAATCTGATGCAAGCTAGCTAAGTACGTGGAGATGCACTCAGCCGGAACCTGGTTCTTGAACCTACCCTTTATGGGTGCAATAGTCGTAGGTCATATTCGTCTTAACATTCTGGCAGGCCGCTTGCTGCGCGCAGTGGGAAGACAGGAAAAATAGTCATCGCGGTCACTAAGCCAGTGGTTACTAAGCCACTAGAGCATGAACTAACTATGGTAGGGTACAATCTCACGCAGTCACATGATTAAAATATCTCGCTAAAAGATTGCATAAATAATTGAAATGTGCAGCGATATAATAGTTCTTCTATATTCAAAAAAAGCAAGACATACCAGTTAGAGTGAAGTCATAAAACCATTTGTTTACATATTTTAAAGGAAAGGAAGCTAAGTCTCAAAAGATAACTTCGCAGCTTCTATTTGAGTTTCCTAAAAGCAATTAACAAATACGATATGTTATAATTCAAAATCGATAACAATAGTATGAAAATTTTACATACTAAAGAAATATCATTAAGCAAAACATGTGAAATGACATATTTATAGTTGTACTTTTTGAGTTTTCATCTTTTTAAAGCGGTCAATCACGACATCATTATGAATAGTAGGAAATATGTCCATCTCCACAAAGCAAATTAGATATTCACTCATGAACTCATCTCCAATTTTATTACGTAACGTGGTCTTGACAACATTCATCGTTGAAAAGCATCTATCTATTGATGACATGGCAACAAGCAAAATTTACTTGCTTCAAAAGTAGAAAAAAACAAAGGAAAAGAAAGATGCTTCTTTGTTTCCACCATTAGTTTAGCAAGATCAGTAATGACATTCAAATTGGAAAATATTTCATCTGCCCACACATTGTCAATATAAATGTGAAGTTCATGACCAAGAGCCATAAATTGCATTGAAGTAAAATCATCTGGATAAAACTTAGCTAGCTCCACTAAGCTCTCTAAGGTAAAAGCAACAAATGAGTTTGTTGGGCTAAAAGAAGCCATGTGCATAAGCAATGCATAATTTACCTCATTGAAACATTCATCAAACTCTTGAAGTTGCTAATCAATAATTGAGTTAAGTCACTCTTTTTAGTAAAGCTAGAGATGATGCGGCACTAAGTGTCATTGTTGCTTTGGTTTGTGATTCCACATTGCAATCTAAAAATGCATCTTGTGTTGGTGTTGTTTTAAGAAAAGAAGATGAAGCCAAGGGGGAGGGAGGAGTGGATGGCAAAGGGAGAAAAGGCCAAGAGGGGGACCAAACCCTAGCGCCAGAGAAGCCAAGAGAAGGAAGCATTCGACCGCATAAGGAATTGGTGCATGGACTGTAGGGGCGTGAGCACATGTGTGCATGAGGAAGGCAACCACATAGGGGTCCCGCGTGATGAAAGACCGCATGGGCGCATGAAGGCAACCTCATGGGAATTACGTGGAAGGTGTGATCGGTGGAAGGCAGCTTGCCTTATGCATGAAGAAAGGAGTCCAATTGCAATGCAGCATGTGGGAGTTAGACTCTGAGCCGTATGAAGCCAAAAAATTGAGCTAGGATCGTGGGGAGCCAGGAAAGGGAGATCAAGTTGGCTTTGAGCCAAGAGGAAGTGGAATGCCTGCACGGATTCTACGCCAGTTCCATTTGGATCGGATGCGGCACTTAATAGATTCCAATCCAAGTTTTCCATCCTTGAGTTGGTTCTATCTCTTGAGTTTGTCTCCTAATCTAGATGAGTCTGAGTTGTACATACATTAGTTGGCCGAACCAATCTGGTCAGTTTGTAATCGGTTTTAGAGAGTCCTTCCAAAAACCAGTGCTGGTTTATTTGAGGAGTTCGATTTTTAGAAGAAGTGGAGTAAGTTTTTTAGGGGAACCCGAGTTGAATACATGAGTTAGAGTCTGAGTTGGCCTTGGGTTGTGCGTGTGTGAGTTGTATGGCCATGCCACTGGGCACCAATATAAGGCCAAGTGTATTATCCCATTGTATGGTAGATCATATCGCTTTGAGTTGAGAAAATACAAAAAAAAAAGTCACGATGGTTTTGTGGTGCAATACCGTGTGTGATTCTTGAGGTTTTTTCGATTAGGGTTTGCTGAAGTTGGTGCAAGGCAAGAACACCTTATTCTTGAGATTTCTCATGAAATCTACATGAATCATCTTCCTCAATTCGTGTGCCATTGTTGCACACAGTTTGGAGGAGTTTGTCTGATTGCTTCCAGTTCGTGCATTCTTTTACTAGTGTAATTTATCTCATTGTTCGCCCGTTGTTGTTGTTGATTGCCAAAGCCACAAGAAGGAAGGAGGGTTGCCAAAACCCCAGTTCATCTACTATCGTAAGGAGGAGAATTGGTTGCTACACTTGTTCCCAACCGCCCGCAAAGGAGAACCCCAATATGCCTTGTTGCCGCAAGAAGGAAGAAGACAATTGAAGCCCTAGGCGCAAGGGAAAAGAGGGGAAACATCGTTGTTTGTACCGTGGAGATCGGGCCACCCTTACACATTATCTAGTTTACTAGTTGGCCCGTATCAGGAGGTTAGTGATATTGGTTCTTTGTTGTAGCTTATGTCGATTGACATATTCCTCTTGCATGTTTAGTTTAGAAAAATGTCATGTTCTTCACAAAATGAATATGTCATCTCTATAAGTGATTCCCACCCATTATCTCTTAGTTGTTGTATATCCTTTTTGTTGACTTCACATAAGACAGCATTCAAGATGTCTTGATCCTTCTTCTGTAAAGACAACAACAAAGTACTTGCACTTCCTAATATATGGAACATCATGTGCAAATAAAATACAAAATCAAATGTCTAAAAAAATATGATATAAGACCACATGCTTGACTTTTCTTCCTATCATTTTTGCCTTCCTTCTCAACATATTTAAGGATATTAACAATAGACGGGAACGATTTAATTATGTTTGAAAGGGTTATATAGTGAGAACTCTAACGAATGTCTTTAGCTCTTTGAAGAGATTGATCTTAATGTAACCCTGTCCTGCTACTAATTCATCCACTACTTATAGGTTTTCTTATGTTCTCATGATGATTCTCTCTAATCAAATCTTTCTATTTGCAAGAAGCACAAAACAGTAAAAAATTTATAAATTTGCTACAGTACAAAACAGTAAAAAATATATTTTTGATTACTTGTATGCCACGTGTCAATAGCCGGTTGACTCGTGACACAAACATCTTGGTACCACCGGAGTACAATAGAATTTCTCCTCTCACACCAGGGTGTACTGCAAGTTTCACTCACCTAGCGCGTCCTCGCTCACCAACCGATTAGCGATGGATGAAGAAAGCGATCGAGAGCATGCATGCATGCACGCAATAGGGAAGTGTGTCATAATTAGTCCAAGGACCAAAAAATGCTTGACACAAATAGGACGTACGCGCGGGAGATGGCTTAAACAAGTGTTACATGGCTGGCTTAAGCTGATTAAGAGGGAGATCATATAGATGTGGTTGGGCTATTTTGTCCCGAAAGGATTAGTGGTTTACAGATCTAGTCCGGCAATGCTTAGAGCTTAATTGGCTTGTGCCCCTAATCACAAATCACAAATTACCTCAGTTGCCTGATCGGTTTCCACATACAAGCTAGGCAACACAGTCAAGGCCATGCCCAATTTTATGATGTCACTAGCCAAAAATTCTTCTCTGTTTGCAGGTAGTGTGGTTGTTCAACTGGAGTAGTAGTACTGGCGAAAGAATCTGTTCAGACTTCCAAGCCTGTCCATGTTAAGATTACGTTTCGTTTCCCGTATGTACCACAACAAAATATACGTGCGCCAAAGGGTAATCAATTCCATTTGGGAAAAGCAAGTGGTCTCAGTAATCACTCGTTGGATATCTTGCATGTGCATATTTCCAGTATGTACATAGTATAGACAGTTCTTACCTATAATATATATCTATATTACTTATAGACAACTTATATAGTGTGTTATCTTTTACTTGCTTTATAGATTGTGCAGTCTTTTAATGCTAGTTCATTCTTTGAATGCTTTTTCATTACTTTTCATTGTTTATTGTGCAATAGCCAACTACTAGATAGTAGACAATCGATTTCTCTCTCTTTACTCTCTTTTATCCACACCAAAAAAAATCCTAGTGATAAAAGACTATAGACAGCTGATGTAAACACATTGTACATGGTCTCATAGTCGATGTGTATAATCATCTTCTCCTATATCGTATCTGTCCCTTGGAAAAACTCAACGAGACAATCAATTGGTACACCAGAACCACATCCTTGCAGAGACAAATCAGTGTGTCTCAAGCGATACGTTACTACTTCAGTACTATGTTAGATTTGTTTTGGGCCATAGCCCAGGGCACACTGTACAGAGAAGTGAGTTGCAACAGAGCATGCACGACAAAAGACTTATCCAATGATGCAATGGGGACAGTTTTGTTTGTAGGTAGTTGCCAGTTTTAAGAACCAGGCTATACGACCACGCAACATTGCGAAACATTCAAACACGGCTTCACAGTTCCGCGTCATTGTCGCTCATACAAAGTAGTACGTTTTAGGCAACAAACTGGCTTTTTCTCTAAACTAAGCCTTGACATGTGCATGAATGGTTACATCGATATGGACAAACTTAGACTCACGTATTTGATGCACAGGTAGCAACAGCTGTTCGAATTAAGCTCAAGTGCCTGATGCGAAGCAGATTTAATAAATAGAAATTCTCCTCCAAAAGGTTTGCATATATAAAAATCCAATAAATCACCCAAAAAAATGTCAACTCATGGGCCATTGACGAAAGGTAAAATCATCCGAGACAGCAAACGATTGTACATCAGATCGGCATTTGACAAAAAGAAACTCCTTTTTTTTCTGAGTAAACTGCACTTTGAACCACTTGAGTGCTAGATGATAAAAAAAAACTATATAATGTGAGTGCTAGTGCAACTGCAACAAATAGATTGCAAGGTGTTCCATTTTTATCTGCTTCCGCCTTTCAGAAAGAAGCATCTGCAGCCCAGTAAGGGCTTATCACATTTCCACTACTATGTGAATTGAACATGAGCTCAGTCAATCCCATTCTACATGGATGATCTTGCAAATTTGGAGTGTAATGCGTAATCTTTGCGTCACATTCAAAGCACGCTATACTGTTGTGGACGGTATGACCGATGCCTACAGGTCCGAGGTATGAGCATCATCTCGTACACATGGATGGCATGAGCAACAGGTTTAAAGAACCCAGATAACCAAATAACGAAATCCTTGGGCATGAAAACGACTCTACTTGGTACCAAAGTATACAATGTCTTCTCATTCTCTGTATATTTCCAGAATAACTAAGCTATCATATGAATGACAAATGACAACCAGACTACTCATAGAAGATAAACAAGCAGAAGCCAGTAGTAAAAATTTGCCAACATCCAGAACTGCAAAGAGCATAGACACAATAATGAAATGTATAGTGTTGACAATATACTCCATTCCCATGTGAATGAGTAATTCAAGATTAATTATTCCAGCAAATTCAAGACTAATTATTCCAGCAAAATTGTATATAAACAGTTGAACGACTAACCTATAGAGTTAACTAATTTGCCAAAAAATTTTGTACACGCATAAAGCATGCTCTTCCCCATTTGCTTCTTCGATCTACGTGATGAGTAATGCCCAAAAGCCTTGATTATGTGGTCATTGCGCAGAAATCATGCCTTCCATGAAGCAGCCATGTAGACCATTTCTTGGCAGCTATTGTGCACAGAGAAACCGGTAATAACTAAAAATAAATGTCTATTTCCTTTTCGCTCATCTCATATACATGGTCCCGCGCCTCAGTCAAAGCAACCTGTATTGACACAAACAAGGCATAAACATAACTTAAATATGGTATCATATACAGATAACTGGTAATGCAACTAACCTGTCCAAATTTAGTAAAGAAGTTGTTGGCCAGATTTAATGATGTGACTGCAAGATCTTCATTAGCCTTAAGTGCTTGAGCCAATGCAAATGCTCCATCATCCTGTCCGAAATATAAAGGATGCTGAGCATAGTGGAGGTCTGCATAGATCCACCACTAGCTAAATGAAATAAACACTGTGTTTACTTACTCTAATCTCGTTAAAACCCAGGTCAAGTGACGTCAAAGATTCATTGATTATCTTGAAACTCCGTGCCAAGCAGATAGCACCCTTCAGAGAGGAAAGAATCAGAACGAATAAATCATCTATCAAATTGAAAGTTATAATAAACAAGTAACAAAGATTGCATAGCCGCATACATCATCTCCAAGTCCATTTGCTCGCAAATCCAATGTTGACAACGTTGTGTTGTACTTCAAACTATCAGCAATGAACTCGGCACCTGACACTCCAATCTGCAGGACATGTAATTCGGCTGAAGAGGCAAGAGCACTTAAATCTGCATAATGATTCTATTCAGTTCTGAAGATTACCTGGCACCAACCAAGCTTAAGGGTTCGGATATTCCCATGGAACTTGAGAACATCACACAAAGACTTTACCCCCTCAGATCCAATTGGATTATAGCTCAAATCCAACTACAAACCACGTTTTTAATTAGTATGTATCTTTCTTTTTGTATGTGTGGACTAATATACTCTGAATGGTAAGATGACTTACCGTTGTCAGCACTGCATTATCCTTCAAAGTTTCAGCTATTGCACTTACCCCTTTAGAGTGAATGTTGTTACCACCCTGAAAATGTAAAAGGCTTCAGGGCTACAGCATATATAAGTATCTGTTTACATGGTGTTAGACCATGTGGCTAGATCTAGTATATTTTGATGATGAATAATTGACGATGGTTAATTTATGATGATGAATATTTGATAATATTGCTTATCAATGTTATGCGAGACGTGTGATGTGTGGACTAATGTTGGTCAAGTTAAAATGAACTTATGCCGAAAAAATATTCTTTGATCTTTGCATGTGCAAGTTGAGCATGGAGACGATCATGGTCGGTGACGAGATAGACTGGGACTAGAATGAGAGATCCGAGGTTCGGACGGTTAAGAATGTCACGAGATGGTCGGGCTCATGCTTGGGGTGTATGGAGATCAGAGGTGGGTGGTGCGTGGAGAAGCTACGGGAGGTGTGGTCCTGGAGGTTTCAACACGTGATGAGTTGAAAAGTCGGAAGTGAAAATCTGTGTTAAGAAATGTTTGAGTCCCTTAAAAATTAGTGGGCCAAAAGCCTAATTGAAGTAAAAAGACCCAAGCCTAGTTGAACAATTTGTATTAGGGTTTTGACTAGGAAGAAAAAGTGAGGTATAAAAAGGAATAGAACGTGCGGCGGCAGGTTTTTTTTGGGATAGAGGAAAAAGAACGTGGCGGCCGTGACAAACTGTGATGCACGGACATGGATACGTCGACACGACACGATACGACACCGACACGGGAATTCGCCGTTTTCCCAAAAATACCGATACGGCGACACGGCTATATATATTTAAATAATAAATAAATTATATATATGTATTATTTTCTATGTTTCCACATGCTTATTAAACTGAAATAATGTAAATTGTAAACTTGTAATTTGTAAAGTGTAATTTTCTCTCTAGCACTAGAATTAGCGGCTTCCATTTTTCTAGAATGATGAAATAAGCAATCAAGCACAAGTTTGCTAAATGCCTAAATAAATATTGTTGGCTTACTACAGTCTGCATCTCAACCCTAAATGCTAAAACAGAGAAGCGGGGAGATGATACCTCGGTGGCGCGGGGACGTTGGTGGCGCGTGGGGAGGACGCCGGCGGCGCGCGGGAGAATATCGGCAGCGCGCGGGAGAAAGCCGACGGGCAGTGGTGCGTGGGAGAAAGCCGACGAGGGGCGGCAAGGTGCAGGAGCCGCGCGGGCGGCAGTGAGGTACGGGAGCCGACGGGAGCAGGCGGCGGCGAGGTGCGGGAGCGGGCGGCGGGAGAAAGCCGACGGGCGGCAGCGAGGTGCGGGAGTGGGCGGCGGTGCGAGCGGCCAATGCGGAGAAATGCGGGAATGAGGCGCTCGGTATCCGGGATGGGAGGTTAGGGTTAGGGCAACGCCCGTGCGTGCATTATGGGCCGGCCTGGGCCGGCCGTGTCCAACTTGTATATTTAGTGTGTCCGACACGTGTCGAGAATTTTAATAATTAAAATTAATTTTGAAATCAGCCGATACGTCGCCGACACGTGTCCAACATGTGTCTGTGTCGTATCCGTGTCCGACACGGATACGACGGTTTTGAGGCGTGTCCGTGCTACATAGGTGACAAAAAAAAAGACAATGAACAATTCCTTTGTTTTTTGAATAAAAGTTTGTGCGTTTTTTAATTCACATATATTATTCTTTTTCTTTGCTTGGTGATTTCTAAAGCTTCTCCATGCATTGATATCTATCTATATTTTTTCTTACATACATGAGTTAGTTTTAATTAAAAAAATTGATTGCGTGATTGAGTATTAAGCGTATCGTTTCTGTCTACTGTTATCTAGCGAAGTTTTTTTCATGCTGTATTTTTTAGATGAACGATTAGAAGACAGAAAATTTGAGAAAAAGCTTCCGTTGAAAATTACAATCATTCATCCCCCTCTTATTGCCATCAATAATCCTACAAGTAGTATTAGAGCAGGTTGCAATGGCATCAGATCGAGATCGATTTTCAGGTAAGCCACCGTTTTTTTATGGATCAGATTATCTCTATTGGAAAACACGCATGGAGGTTTTTCTTCAAGCACAAGGTAATTATATCTAGCAAAAAGTTGAAAATACATATGAAGTGCCTCCTGTTGTTACAACTGAAAATTCCTCTAATGTTGAAGCTAATGTTAAGGCTAGAAATGTCTTGTTGCAAGGTTTAAGTAGAAACGAGTTTGTCAGAATTGCTCACCTTAAATCTACAAATAAAATTTGGACCACTCTAGCAGATTATCATGAATGATCTAAATATGTTAGAAGTGCACATCAGAATCAATTCAAAAAAGTATTCTAAATTTGAGATAAAACATGGAGAATCAGTAGATACTCTTTTTGATCTCTTCATATATTCTGATTCTGATAATGCCCGTCAAATTTTAAATACTTTGGATATGTCTATTTGGAATGTGTTAGTCACTACACAAATTTATCTCGTGCTATGCTTAGATTGACAAATGAGCTTAAGAAGTGTAAAAAGAAAATTAAAAATCATGATTTGGTTGTTGATAGTTTAAATTCTAAAATCAATAGACTTAGAGCCTCTATTCCTGATGATGAATCTTGTGAGTCTTGCCAAATTTTACATACTGAGTTGGAGTCTGCTAGCACAATTAATGCATCAAATCTGGTTCAACTTAGTGATATAACTGTTAAACTTGATGAGTTAAGATTGGCACATGACTCGTGTGGTGAAAAGTTAAACTTGCAAATAATGAAATTGAAAAGGTCAAGTCTAATTCTTCTACATGTTTAGAGTCGAGTATTTCAAATGCTCAATCTGTTGAGGTCTCTACCTTTCCATTTCACTACACTCATCGTCCTTGTTCTACTCCTTCCCCTTCAGTTTCGTCCTTGTTGGGTCCTGCTCCAGTGCCTTCTCCCTCCTTGTTAGGTCCTGCTCCAGCATTCCTCTTAGCTCCTCTTGCTCCACAATACAACCTTCATGAACGTGCTTTTTTAGCTTGTTAACCTCCCTCTTGCCTTGGTTTTCCTCTTCCTAATACTATTAGGTAATCTCCTCCTGTTCGAGCTGATCCTCCTGCTCAGGCACTTGTAGTTGAACCCGGCTCATACCGTGAGGTTGCTTCTTGTTCGGAGTGGCAGCTTGTCATGGCAAAGGAGCTTATGCTTTTCAATAAAGTGATACTTAGGATGTTGTTCCCCTTCCTGCTCGAGTTACTTCTATCACATGCAAGTAGGTCTATAAGATCAAGACCCATTCTGATGGTTCCATTGAGCGCTATACAGCACATCTTATTGCGTGGCTTTCAGAAGGAGTATGGCCATGACTATGATGAGACTTTTGCTCTAGTTGCTAATATGAGTATTGTTCACTCTTGTTGCTATTGCCTCTGTTCGCCAGTGGACTATCTCTCAACTTGATGTTAAGAATATCTTTCTTAATAGCGAGTTGTGTGAGGTCTACATGCAACCGGCTTCTGGGTATTCTATTCCTAACGGTCAAGTTTGTCGCCTCCGTCGTTCACTCTACGAGCTCAAACAAGCCCCATGTGCTTGGTTTAAGTGTTTTACTTCTGTTGTCACTGTTGGCGGCTTCTTCGTCGGTGATCATGCCCTTACTCTCTTTGTTCACACTTCCTCTCGTGGTTGTACGCTTCTTTTTTCTCTATGTGGATGACATGCTCATCACTTGAGATGACTCACGATATTGACTTTGTGAAGAGGCGTCTTAGTGAACAGTTTCAAATGTCTGATATGGATCCCCTTAGCTACTTGGGATTTAGGTCACCTCCACTCCATGGCTACTACCTCTCCCAGCAGAAGTACATCCTGGATCTCCTTGATTGTGCTTGTCTTACTGACTAGCACATGGTGGACACTCCTATGGAGTTCCACCTTCAGCTTCGTCCTACTGACGATACCCTCTTGAGGATCCCATTCGATATCATCTTGTTGGGAATTTGATTTATCTTGCCACTACTTGACCTGACATATCTCATGTTGTTCACATTCTGAGTAAGTTCATTTCTGCTCCCACTCATATTCACTACAATCACCTCCTTCGGGTTCTACGATATCTTCATGCAACTATCACTCAACGCCTCTTCTTCCCTTGCTTCAGCTCCTTGCAGCTTCAATCGTATTCTGATGTGACCTATGCTACTGATCGTCAGTCTCTTTCTGCTTTCTATGTCTTCCTTAGTTCTTCCTTGATTGCCTAGAAGACTAAGAAGCAACTGCAGTTTCCCATTCAAGTGCTAAGGCTGAGTTGACCGCTCTTTGTTGGTGACAACTGAGGTCACATGGCTACAGTGGCTTCTTCAGGATTTTGGTGTTTCAATGCCTGCACCTACTACATTATTGTCTGACATCACTGGTTTGATCAGCATTGCAAAAGGCCCAGTGAAGCATAGCTCACCAAGCATATTCGGGTTGATACTTCTTACACGCGGTTGCATGTGCAGCATCAAGTTGTTACTCTTCAGTATGTGCCTTCCGAGCTTTATCTAGCTGACTTCTTCACGAAAGTGCAGATTAAGGCACAACACAGCTTCTATCCCTTCAAACTCAGTATTGTTGACCCACCCTGAGTTTGCGGGGAGGTGTTAGGAGTATATGACTATATGTATTTACCTTGTATTAGTTCTTTGTATAGGATGTTTTGTGCTTATTTCTCATGCCTTTTACATGACCATATCTTGGCCACTTGGCCCATGGAATAGAGTTGTGAGTTCCATTCCAACATATATGAAGTAGAGCAAATCAACTAGGGCGTCTGATGGTTCTAATCATATGGTACTATAATCAGAGATGTATCTAAGATTCTGAGAATTGTAGTCCAATAAATACTCACCAAGTCTATAGTAGAAATTGTTTGGTTCTGTTTCAGAGCATCTGCAACCTTTTCAGCTCCCTGGTGAAATTCATCTTAATCTATGTTAAAAAGGAATTAGAAATGCAATGCACAGAACTAAATCAACATGCTTATACATTCAATACATGAGAACACATGTTTTCGGAAAAAGCTACATGGGAACACAAGTGAGGAATCATGTATGCTATTATCTATAAACAAGCTGCTGTAAGCACACATCATGTGAAGGCACAACTTTTTTCTGCATAAATATACTGGAGGAATAACCAACGACTGAGGAGAGCTTTAAGGCTTAAATCCAGGCTCACTACCAACCAGCATGCATATCTTAACTTTCTAAAAAGGATCCTAATTACATCAAGAAAGTAAGTAGTCACATGTTTCTGGAATATGGATGTAATATGTAGGATGGTATCAAATCATCAGCTACAAAAGGAAGTAGAGATAACATATATGTCAACTTTTCAAGAAACATAAGTAAGATCGGGAAGTTCCAGAAAAACTTAAGTAATAGCCAAAGTTTTGTAGCAGTATTTCTATTTAGAAAAAAAAAATCTATAACATTACTTCTATTTCGTTTAATATGTGCATCATTAAATGTTCAATAAAAATAAGTTAAGGCGGCAATGCAGTGATTAGCAAGTGCCTCTAGATTGCTTATATGTCCTATTATATGTAGGCATCGCAAAATGTCAGCCGCCAACATAACAGGCAAGTGAAAATAGAAACAGCCGTGTTACCTCATCACCAATGTCATTCATGTAGAGACTAAACCACAGTAAAGACTTTGTCCTTTTGATGAACTCAGCAACATGAAGAGAACCTTCCGAGCTAATGTTGTTGTTGCCAACATCCAAGACTGTGATCTTCCCTGTAATTCAGCCATGCAAATCCAGAATTAGGAACAAAGAAATCCACTAAGTATAAGCTAGTTAATTTTATGTTTAACAAGAAAAACACCTTTGTGAGCAGATAATGCTGATGTCAATGCACATACCCCCTCATTCGCAATCTCGTTTCCATGCAAGTGAAGTTCCTAACAAATGTTTAACGTTAATCAACAATCTAATAATTATTAGATGAATTGATAATTAACTTTAGAAGGAAACAAAATTATCATACAATCAACAAATTAAATGAGAAAAATGGGTAGAATAAGAGCTTACAGAAGAAGTTCCTATTTTATAGCCAAACATAAGGTCCTAAACATTCGTAGTGCATTGTTTGCTTTGGTCATATATGGTAGTTTGAAAGTAATTCGATGGATATCAGCTTAAAAATATTGTGACAGCATGACTTACAAATTCCAATAGTTTTTTTCTTAATTTGAGCATGCTTAATAAAATGATGGTCTAGTTGCACCTTCTGCCCCCCCCCCCCTCCCCACCCCCACACACACCCACCAATACGGGACCCTTCGTACTTTTACAGGGGTGTATTTTGAAATAATACAAAAGCTGTTCTAACTTCTAACCATCTTGTGGCTTGCATCCTTTAACTTTGAGCATATGTCCATTCTAAAACTTGGAAGTTTTGGATAAATCCAGTCAACATTATAACTTTCAACCTTAGATACGGAAATAAATATACAAAAAAGTAGGAGAGCAAATTGGTTCTATATGAATCTGGACCCACAGCCTGAGCGTGAACGGTCCAAAAATGTATGTACTCCTTTAACTTTAGTAAACCAAAACAAAATCTTCTTCCGAACTTAGATAGAAGTAAAAAAAGGGATGATTATATAGAAAGTTCCTAATTCCTGGTTTGCTTGCAAGTTGCAAACATTTACAAATTTACACAACATCCAAATTCCCAACAACCTAACTATGTGGAATACTGACTAGATAAAAGGATATAATATATACTTCTCTTTAAAGTATTAAATCAAATATGTAGAGTAGTACCCTCAAAGACTTGTTCCCTACAACTCCTTTTGCTAGGCTGGATGCACCAAGAGGACCACCATAGTTGCCACTATCATACATTGAACAGAGTGCACCATTAGTTAGTCACACAAGATTAACTACTCATGCAATCACACCGTCTCAACTGTTCACAACTTCATATGCAAGTTCACTATGCATCAGATGAAAAGCCACTGGGTAGTGAGCGACTAACTTGAGATACAAGCTCCGTAGTACGTTATTCTCAAGAAGTGCTTCTGCAATACTTGCAAAACCCTGTTCCAAGACAAGAAGGAAAAACAAACGAGCTTTCATAATTCTTCAAGGATGAAATCATATGGTAAATCTTTTCTCTTTTTGTGAGTCAAATGCATCTCTTTGCCTTAGTGGATGTTCATACATACGCTGTATTCAATTATATTGTTGCTGAGCTGTAGAGTACGTATTGTTTTGTTCTTTTTCAGCATATCAGAAATTGCCTTTGCCCCCTGAGAAGAGAATTCCATGTTACATTGCAACACACACACAAACAAACACACACACACACACATAGAGAGAGAGAGAGCACCTCATCTCCAATATTGGTACTGTTCAGCAGGAGCTTCTGAATACCTACGTTTTCTACCAATATATCTGAAAGATACTGTAAGCATTCATGAGTGTTACATTCAGTCAACAGCAAAGCAAAAATAGCTTTAAGGGAGGTTTTAAATTATTCATATTTTGCAGACTATGGTTGGGTAATACTTGCTCCCACTGAAATCATCACATCAGCAAGACGAGTACTGAAATAATTGATTGAACTAACATGATGTAAAAACCTCCAGCTAGGCATAAAACCAAACAATCATAATGCTACTCAGATTGTAGTGCTACCATGCAACACTGGCGTACCTTGGAAAACAAGCTAAATGTAAGGTAATAACAACAACTATATAACCATATAAGTTCAGAGTACAGAAATCAGACCATGATGTATGATTTGCATAGTACACATCAATCAAACTACCAAATAATGGAATACATAAGGATAATAAGATTCGGAAGACCTTAGCTCCTTCATCTCCAATGGCGTTTCCAGATAAATTGAGAGTTTTTAAAGCTGTATTTATCTGAAGAATGCCATCAAAGGCTTCTATCCCCACAGCTGTAATCCCATTGCCAGAAAAGTCCACTTCTTCTGCACTCTGGGAATACAAAAGACAACTCATTTTTCAAAAAGTATTAAAAAGAGACTAGGATATTTCGTAAGTGTACAAAAACAAGCTATGCATGCAAGTATGCATAATTGAATATAGATTAGCTTCAACAGTTACATGAGATCTCTGACCTTGTTATAGGCTAAGCTTTCTGCTAGAAAGAATAGACCCTCATCCCCAAATTGACGACCTGCCAAACAACTGAACTAATGAAGATAAAGGCAATATAGTATGATAGTTGAGTTGTAATTATTATGCAAAGATTGGAGCTTTAGCCCGCACAATATTCTAACTTCAGTTCTTGAGTTACCTGCCATGTTAACGGTGTTCAGAGTCCGAAGCTCCTTATAGAACTTGTTTAAATTTTTCCTAGACTCCTTTTCAGCATTAAAGCCTGTAGATGTTGATAAATTGGAACCAGCAGCAAAGGACCACATGATCCCAGAAGACTTTGATTCTCCAGAAGTCCGGTCCTTCGTCTTCCAGGGAAGCACATTCTGAACCACCCTCCATAAGACTGTCCTCTGAAACAAAGAATTAGTAGCCATTCCGCACACCACTTCTCAAAGCTTCTCATGCACTACATCACGTGATCAGATTATGAACGTAGCATCCCGTGTGGCATAGCGTGCTGTCTACACGCGACTAGAAAGTTACATAATATGATCCGGCCTACGCTGCGCACACATTCTACGAATAAGCGCTATGCAATCCATATATCAGAGCATTTCTTATGAATTGTGTTTTCTAACGGGGAGGGAACAGGGCATCTACTCACGACGATGACTGTTGAATTATTGGACGTCGGAGCAGTAAAAACGGTGCGCATAAGGAGGAAACAACCAGTCCATACCAAAGCTCAGCGCGAGCACCGCCCCGGCCGGGACGACGTAGCGAGCGACGCCCCTCGCGGCCGCCCCCACGGGGGGAGCGGCCGGCTCCCCCTGCGCCTCGCGGTAGGCCCTCCGGCGCGCGCCTCCGCGGCCGACCCCCGGGGGCTTGCCCTGGCTGTGAATCCCGTCGAACACCACGTGCGCGGCGCGCGGCGGCGAGGAGGGTAGACGCTGGGACGGCGGCGGCCTCACGCGGAGAGAGGCGTGGCGGCGATGGGCGGAGGGGAAGGGGATAGGGAGGGATGGCTTGAGGGGGCGGGAGGAGGAGAGGAGGGAGGACTCCATGCGATGCGGAGGGTGTCGGCTGGGAGATGGTTGGAGATGAGGGAGGGGAGTTTTGGAAGGGGAGAGCTTTTTTGAGGGGGAAGGTAAGGTGGTGCATTTGGAATTACCCTGCCACGCTACTGAACAGGCCCCGGTCGTTTGGGCTTGATTTCTGATTTGTATTTATTTTTTATTATTTCTAAATTTCATCTTTTTTTATTTTTTGGATTTTTTAAGCTTTTTAGCTGGTTCTTTTTCCGTATTTATTTGTATTATACGTGCTGGGCTAACCATTTTTTTCATTTTTAATTTTTTTTAAAATTTAATTATGTCAAATAAGTCACTATCAGTTACAGTGTAATTTTAGCCAGCTACAGTGATATTTCAGCCAAAAGCCACAAAATATCAGCTCAACCGAGCACAACCTCATGAATTCAAGAGCTGGCCTACCTGAGATATGACCGCACCCCGCTCAAACCGCTTTAACGGGTTTTTTATTTTTAATTTATTTAAATCAGAAGGTATATAAAATATTGATTTATAATTTTAGTTTATTTCAATTGTGCTCATTAGAGCTTAAGTTTTTAGTTTCTACCTTTTTAATTATATCTTTTTCTAGCTTTTAAGTTTTTTGCTTTTTTGAATTTTTCTTTTTGTCCTTAGTCATTTGTATTGTCTGTAATGATATAACATTTTTAATTTTTAAATTTAATTATGCTGAAAAAACTACCATCAGTTACAATGCAAAATAGCTACTAAGTAGCAAAAGGCTAGAAGCCTAAGCTTCAAAGCCCAAATAAGCACCCTATTTGTCTTTTTTTTTAACTTTTTTGGCTTTTTGTTTTCCTTTTTCCCTTATTATATTGTATTGTCTATAACGATAAAATGGTTTTTTTCAATTTTTTCTCAAAACTTTTTCTATTTTTCTCAGAAAAAGCTAACAATAATTACAGTGTAATTTTAGCTAAAAACCAAAAGTCACAACTAAAAGCTAGTTAAAGCACCACAGGTTGAGCCAGATCTTGCATTTCCTCATTTCTTCCACAGGACGTAAATTGGGGGCGCCCCTACCAGAAATTTGTTCAGTTACTCTTGACTGAGAATTTGCTAACCCTTGCAACAAGGTCTCCATCCTATTCATCTGGTCCTGCATTCCCGACACTTGCTTTTGGAGGTATCCCATTTGACGCTGCAGCACATCAGCCTTGTAACTTGCCTCCATCGCTTCTTGCCTAACTACCGTGAGCTCAGACGCCTCTGCTTCATTTCTTGCCATGGATTTCGTCATCTGCTCCCAGATCGATGCAAGAGCTTAGGGATTTTACCACGGAACGGAGTCCGGAACCCTCACCGAGCACCAATCGCTTCCGCCGCCAAAGTTAGAGGAGGATCAGGGATTTTACGAAGACACAAGTCTCAACCCAAGCGTCCCCAACTCTCTCCGCCAAGGATCTGGATGCTCTGATACCAATTTGTCGGATCCCCAGGTTCTAGACCGTGATTCCAGAGAGAAATCACCGAGCGAGAGCCTGGAGAAAGGGGAAAAACCAGAGGGAACTAGAGGAAAACTAATGCTACCGCTAGGGCTAAGGAAAATATCGGCAAAGGCATATTCCTTTCCTTCACCAGACAACACATATATGAGTACAATCCCTCATTACGCATAAGTGAAGATTACAGAGATTACATCCAGATTAGCACTTAATAAGCTCTAAATAAAGTAAACTCACTCATGTACTTAACTAACATTAACTGAAACTAATGTAGGCCGTAGATGCATCCATCACATGGTTGACTGTAGATCCTGGCCGTCAGAAGCTACTTGGCTGAAACTGGCGAAACGGTATTTCTTCAGATAAGCAACGATTCATCCTTCAAGAATTCCCAGATTCTGACAGTTCCTCCCCCTTAACAATATACTTGTCCTCAAGTATTCGGATCAAGAAACCAAGAGCGAATGGTATGAGAATAAAATTCTGGGAACGTACTTTTAATGAAATCCGCATCTTCCCATGAAGCATCTTCTGGAGGCAAATTTTCCCATTGGATCAACCATTGAGTTACCAATCTGTCCCTTCGAGGTAAGGCCCTGGTTTCCAGAACAGCACTTGGCTCTGTCTTAATCTTACCGTCCTGACTGACAAGAGGAAGATCTGGACTGGGGACGACGTTTGGACCACAATGCCTTTTGAGTTGACTTACATGAAACACAGGATGAATCCCCACACCTTCTGGCAATTGGAGCTTATAAGCAACATTCCCAACTTTCTACATAACTCGAAATGGCCCATAGAAATGGCTAGTAAGTTTTAAAGCTTGCCTGAGACCGAAAGCAGTGGTTCGGTAGGGCTGCATCTTCAAATACACCATGTCCCCAACTTCAAAATGTCTCTCACTGCGATTCTGATCAGCGTGCTTTTTCATCTTGGATTGGGCTTGAGCCAAATTTTCTTTCAATCTCCTGAGCATAGCTTGTTTCTCCTGCAGAAAATCTCTCACTTCATCTTCTTTAGGACCAGGTATCCCTACTTCACTGATCATAGGAGGTGGAAACCCGTATAAAGCCTGAAATAGTGATATTTTGAGGGAGGTGTGAAAAGTGGTGTTATACCACCATTCAGCAAAAGCCAACCAAGTTACCCACTCTTTGGCTCTTGAAACGCCATGCATCTGAGGTATGTCTCCACACATTGGTTAACTCATTCAGTCTGCCCATCCGTTTGTGGGTGGTATGCCGTACTGAATCTCAATTCTACTTTTAACGACTTGAAGAGCTCTTGCCAAAGTTTACTAGTGAAAATTATATCTCTGTCGGACACAATTGCCAAAGGAAAACCATGCAGCTTAAAAATGTTATCAATGAAAGCTTGTGTGACAATCTGAACCGTATAGGGATGAGTTGAAGAAATGAAATGCGCATATTTTGTAAATCTGTCCACAACAACAAGGATTACCTCATATCCCTTGGATTTAGGCAGTCCCTCTATGAAGTCCATGGAGATATGGGTCCACGCCATGTCGGGAATTGGCAATGGTTCCAAAAGGCCAGGATAGTGACAATGCTCTGATTTAGAACGTTGGCAGACTGCGCAATTCTGTACAAATGTGTGCACTTCCTTCTTCATTCTAGGCTAGTAAAACAAATTTTTGATCCTTTGGTAAGTGGCCACCCTGCTTGAATGACCTCCCACAGCCGAAGAATGAAGAGAATGGATAATGTTCTGCCTTATCTCAGCATCTCCGCCCACATAAATCCTTCCCGTGTACCTTAGTACTCCGGATTGAAAAGTATATCCAGATTCTGGGTCTGGAGCTAATGTCAGACGCTCCATCAACTGCTTACAGTGAGCATCCGTAGTATAGCTATTCTCAATAGCCTCCACCCATGTAAGGACTGCCATAGATATGGCCGACACCTCACAACCCCTTCTTGACAAAGCATCTGCCACTTTGTTCTCCTTCCCCCTCTTGTATTCAATAATGTAATCGAACTCGAGCAATCTCAACATGAGCTTATGCTAGATTCCCTCTCCAATCCTTTGTTCAGCCATGAATTTGAGGCTTTGCTGATTCGTCTTAATCACCAACCGGGTTCCCAAGAAGTAATGCCTCCACCTTTTTAATGATTCAACTATTGCCAATGATTCCTTATCATAAGTGGAAAGAGCTGCAGATTTCACTCCCAATGTTTTGCTAAAATAAGCAATGGGCCCCCCTTTTGCATAAGGACAGCCCCAATCCCTTTTGCACAAGCATCGGTCTCCAGTGTAAAAGGTTCTGTGAAATCTGGGAGGGCCAAAACCGGCGCTGTCATCAACTTGAGTTTCAACTCTTCAAAAGCCTCATCCTGAGCTCTGTCCCAATTGAAACCTTCCTTTCGCAACATATCATGTAGTGGTCTGCAAATGAGCCATATCCTTTGATAAATCGTTGGTAATATCCAGTCATTCCCAAGAAACTCCTCAACTGAGATACATCTTGTGGTTTGGGCCAATCCTGAATTGCATTAATCTTCCTGGGGTCAGTGGCTACCCCCTGCCCTGAAATAATATGGCCCAGGTACTCCACATGAGTGGTTGCAATGACACATTTGCTGAAGTTAGCAAATAACTTATGCTGCCTCAAAGTGTCCAGCACAATGGTCAAATGCTGCATGTGATCTTCCTCATTTCTGCTGTATACTGATATGTCATCAAAGAAAACCAAAATAAATCTCCTCAAGTACTTGGCAAAGACAGTGTTCATGAGTGATTGAAAGGTGGCAGGAGCGTTTGTTAAGCCAAATGGCATGACCAAATACTCAAAGTGGCCCAAATATGCCCTGAAGGCTGTTTTGCAAATGTCCTCAGGCTTCATTCTTATTTGATGATACCCTGACTTCAAGTCTAGCTTACTGAATATGGTGGCTCCATGCAGCTCATCCAACAAGTCCTCAATGACTGGAATTGGGTATTTGTTTTTGACAGTCAAGGCATTTAGTTTTCTATAGTCAACACACAACCTCCACGACCCATCCTTCTTTTTGACTAAGATGGATGGTGATGCAAAAGGACTAGAACTCGGTCTAATAATGGAGGATTCTAATAGCTTGTGGATTTGCTGCTCCATTTCGGCCTTCAATTGATGTGGGACCCGATATGGCCAAATGTTGGGAGGATTAGCCCCTTCCTTGATTGGAATTGAATGATCACAATCTCTTTCAGGAGGTAACCCTTGTGGGTCTTGGAATATATCTTGATAAGAATCTAGCAGGGACTGAAATCGTGTATTCAAGGGTGCAGACTCTGCCAATGACTCATGATGCTGAAGATCAATCACATATCCACATATACCTTTAACTGATGCTTCATCCCAGCCTTTCGAACTGAGCATCCGAACCAAAGGAGTCGGCTGCAGATCATCAAGGACTATTTCAGTGACTCCATCCTTCATAATGGTCAACCTCCTAATCTTCAAATCCAAGCTCACTGGACTGTGCTGATACAACCAATCACACCCCAACACCATGTCATATCCCTTCAATGGTATACCTTGAAAGAATTTCTGAACTTTTCTCCACAAATATTATAATCAGCATCAGCTATGTATGAGCCAGTTAACAAAACACCTCCTCCAGCGACTGTAACCTTTTGCAAAGGAGCCAATTGAATTCTACAAGTAGTCTGAGTAGCAAACACTATATCAATGAAAGTATGAGAGCTCCCACTATCTACCAATGCCACGCCTTTCTTACCTCCAATATTGACTTTAATAGTATAAGTGGTTACCCCCATCAACCCACTTACAGCTTGAAGAGAGATCTGCATCAGCTGCTCCTCTGTATCTGAGGGAGGGGAGTACTTTTCTATATTGTCCAGTTGACCTCCTTCCTGTTCTAGTACTGCTGTGACTGCCTCATCACCCTCACCTGCCATCAAATTGACTTGCTGATACTTTTTACATTTGTGTCCCAAAAACCACTTGCCTCCACAGTATTTACACACTCCAGGGGTAAAAGGCCTAGGTGCTGTTTCTTTCTTCTGAATATTAGTTTTAGGAAGAAGTTTGTTCTTTGTGAAAGTAGAGAAGCCCTTGTTCTGCCCTACACTAGAACTCTGAACACTCCTCTTAGCCACTGCACCTGCCCCCTTTTCCATATCCTTTGCCATCCAGTAGGCTTCACATAAATTCTGTGGTTTCAAAGGTTTGAGATAATGTTTGATGTCATTTCTCAACCCATTAACAAAACACTTGACAAAAAAATTGAGGGTTCTGCAAAGGGTTTTCACTTTTGTACACTGCCATGAGTTCTTCAAATTTGTCTATATAGTCAGAAACACTCAGATTATACTGCTTCACTGAATGAAAGTTTTCAAGTACTTCATAGCCACTATGTTGCACAAAACGATCACAAACCATAGCACAAAATTCTGGCCATGGAGGGGGGTTCCAAAGTAAACCAGTACTTCTCAACCATCGATCTGCCCTACCCACCATGTAAATCTGGGCTAGATCAAACTTAGCTTCATCAGGAACATTAGCCATTGCAAAATATGTCTCACTTTGTCGAATCCACTTCAAAGGCTCACCCCCATCAAATCTAGGAAAATCCAATTTAGGCCCCTTAGTGATGGATTTGTAAAAACTGTGTACTCTATAATTGCTAGGATTGGGATTCCACTATCTAGCATGGTACTGGTAGTGAGGCTAACTCATGTACTCTCTAGGGTTCTGAGGCCACTGCCTGGCTAGGGCTGGTTCTAGGTTAGGGTTTAAATGATTCAGGGTGGGGGAAGCAAAAGAAGAATGCGACAATTGATCTTGACCCCAACCAGTTGGTACTACTGAAAAACCAGTAGACGGATGGTTATAATTACCTTCTGGTGTACCAATCAAATGAACCCCTTGAGTACTGTTGATGTTAATATGCCCCAAGTCTTCGATCCTCCGCATCATCTCCAACTCCAGATCTCCCGATTGAGCCAAATCTTGCATATTCCTCATTTCTTCCACAAGACGTAAATTGGGGGCGCCCCTACCAGAAATTTGTTCAGTTACTCTTGACTGAGAATTTGCTAACCCTTGCAACAAGGTCTCCATCCTATTCATCTGGTCCTGCATTCCCGACACTTGCTTTTGGAGGTATCCCATTTGACGCTGCAGCACATCAGCCTTGTAACTTGCCTCCATCGCTTCTTGCCTAACTACCGTGAGCTCAGACGCCTCTTCTTCATTTCTTGCCATGGATTTCGTCATCTGCTCCCAGATCGATGCAAGAGCTTAGGGATTTTACCACGAAACGGAGTCCGGAACCCTCATCGAGCACCAATCGCTTCCGCTGCCAAAGTTAGAGGAGGATCGGGGATTTTACGAAGACACAAGTCTCAACCCAATCGTCCCCAACTCTCTCCACCGAGGATCTGGATACGCTGATACCAATTTGTCAGATCCCCAGGTTCTAGACCGTGATTCCAGAGAGAAATCACCGAGCGAGAGCCTGGAGAAAGGGGAAAAACCAGAGGGAACTAGAGGAAAACTAATGCTACAGCTAGGGCTAAGGAAAATATCGGCAAAGGCATATTCCTTTCCTTCACTAGACAACACATATATGAGTACAATCCGTCATTACGCATAAGTGAAGATTACAGAGATTACATCCAGATTAGCACTTAATAAGCTCTAAATAAAGTAAACTCACTCATGTACTTAACTAACATTAACTGAAACTAATGTAGGCCGTAGATGCATCCATCACATGGTTGACTGCAGATCCTGGCCATCAGAAGCTACTTGGCTGAAACTGGCGAAACGGTATTTCTTCAGACAAGCAATGATTCATCCTTCAAGAATTCCCAGATTCTGACACTCCTCCTCCATGGTTGGCAAGTCTCTGGCTCTCCGTCATGCTCGCCTCTGGCACTAATAACAAAGGGCCTTTGTCGCCTAGGATGCCAACGACAACATGACTCAAGAAGACTTATCAAGAGAGGGAGGAAGGGAGAAATTTGTTCTCGAAGCTAGATAAGACGTCATCAATGCATAAATCATGTAGCAGATTCAGCAATAAGAAATTCAACTGAGGTTGAGTGATGTATTTCAAATATTTATACGTAAAGAGGTACTGGAGCTTAATCGATCCAGGAAGAGTAAAGTAGCTAGGTATCGAATGATTTTCCTGTCAAAGTATATTATTTGGGAGGTGATTCCATGCTCTCCCAAATCTCATATTATTTTCCTCTTTTTCTTAGATTCATTATTTTCCTTCCAGCACGCGCAGAATTACACCGGAATGATATTCGGTTTTTTCTCCCTCTATCAAACTTTCTGCACGAATCTTTAACACCATCACTCTTGCAAGCACATTGATGCATACAAATCAGCAAAGTTTAATGTTGCACCATGTAGAGAGACCATCGGGCTTATTCTTTTTAGCTTATAATTTATGGATTATAACTTCTTTTAAACAAACAAACAAGATGGCTTCTTCGCTGCTATTTAAAAGCGGTTTATCGGGATAGTCTTTTAGAAATGGTTTATCGGATTTTGGTTCATTCGCACGGGCAATCATACTAAGGACAAAAGTCATAAGTTACTTCCATAAACCGCAGCCAAAAGAACAGTTTGTGCAGTACCTGATACATGATAGATTAGGTGAGAGAGGCGACCATGCCCTGCTTGCCGGCCGGTCAGAATCAGTCGCGGGGGACAGGTCCTCTGTTGTATGTGTCGCACCGCCGGCGCACCTCCGCCCCCCGACCGGTCTTGACGCCGTAGAAGCTGAGCTTCTGGATGGCGAAGAACGCCATCTCGTTGGCGGCGTACCACTGCACGAGCGGCCACATCCGTGCGTCGGCCCACAATTCCAAGTCCGTGCCGAGCAACCCGAGGCGTACTGCAGGTTGATGAAGTACATGTTGTCGAACTTGCTGGGCATCATGATGTCGTTGAAGGCGGCGATGGTCGAGTCCCTTAGGTAGTTCTTACATGCGTCCTGCAGGCCCTTGGCGTATGTTGATTTCATGGACAGCGCTGCCCTTCTTCCTTCGGTAGTTGTAGATGCGGTCGACGAACTCCTTACAGTGCACGAAGCCGAGCGTGTGGGCGTCGGACAACACGATGAGCTCCTGCATGGTGAAGAACACCTATGACATGTGGGCCACTAATTAGCATTTGGGTCCATTTGTCATGACTCATGAGCAAGAGAAAGGGGCAAAGAGGGGATTGGCTGAGGCAGGGGAAAACAGAAGAAGGTCAAACGGGGAGGTGGCGCATGGCCATGGTGGTAGTGGCGCTGGCAAGGGGCGGCCGTAGGGGTAGCGAGGGAGGTCAAAGGAGCTAAGGGAGGTGGACACAAGGGCTGAGCAGCACTATGGTGAACCAGGGGTGACCCATGATGGCTAGAGGCATGGGGGCACATGAGGGAAGGAGGAGGAAATGGAGGCGAGCACGAGCATGAGGGAGGCACTGGGAACATACCGTGGTGGTTGGGGGCCAGGGAGGAGAAGGAGGGGGCTAGCGGCAGAGGCTAAGGGTGACGCGAGTGAGGCCATAGTAGTGGCGGCCTAGAGTTGTCGGAAGCCTAGGTCGGTAGTTAGGGAAGCTCTAGGGCACCGAGGAGAAGCTCTAGGTGGAGTGAATCAAGCCGAGACGGAGTGGAGGAGCAGATGGCGGCATCGGAGGCGGTGTCGGCCGGACTTGAGGAAGATAGCCAATACGGTGAGCTCCGCGCACGGGACTGCAATTAAGTGAGAGGAGAAGAGGACCTCCAGGAACATGCCGTGATGCGAACAACTTTGCTAGAGAGTTGCCGGTGCGGCCGGAATGGCAAGGACCAGCGGCGGCTGACGCGGGGGTTTAGCGCTAGCTCAAGCTAGTCTTTGAGGAGGAATGGGAGGAAGGTGAGGGAGCAAAGCAACCTTGGGAGGCTATTTAGTGCAAAGGAGGCACTATGGTGAGCTGTAGCCACAAACCGTGGTAAAGGACGCAGCATGGCTACCAGCATGAGCACCGGTGTGGCCGATGCGGTCTTCGGTTATGGCAATGGGACACCATAATAGAGCATGGCAATGGTAGGGGTTGGCATTGCCAGGCGAAGTGATGGCCAACGGAAGCAGGCCATCGACGTGCACAGGCGTTGTCGGCACGACGTGTAGTGGTCAAAATTTTGTGGCTCGGTTGTCGAACGCGCGGCTGCTACGCAGCCAAGCTGTAGGTGTGTGCGCGCGATAGGCGCACTGGGCCAGTCGGGCGCGCGGCTGGCGCAAGCGTGGTGGGCGCGCGGGAGGGGGGCATATGAGGCTGGGTTGGAGAAGCGGTGTGAGTCAGAGCCAGGGCGTAGGTGTTGGCATGGAGCAAGGCGTGCGCAACCCAAAAACAGTGCATGGGCGCAACACTCGGCAGAGTGGCGCCTGGTGTGGTGCACGACTAGAAATGGGGAAGGCAGGGAAGAAAATTGAGAGTGAGAAAGATAGAGAATGGGCCAAAAGAGAGGAAACATTAAGGGCCTGTTTGGTTCACGTACGAGTAGAGCCTGGCTCGTATCTGAGAGCCAGCCTCTCGTGGGACAGGTTGAGCGCATGCAACGCTGTCGTGTTTGGTTCATGTACGAGTAGAGCCTGGCTGAGAAGAGATGTTGTTTGGTTGCCTGTACGAAGATATGTTGCATGAGATAAAAATAATATAAGATTATGATTATGATTATGAAGATATGTTATATGAGATGTTCGTATCTTGTTATATCTTAAACTTCTTCAAAACATGTTAATAATACTTTATATTTACTAATATACACTAATAACATCATCAACTGACTAATCACCTGCATCCCGCGAGCCTGGCTCCCCAGAAACGCCCATCTCCCACGTTTCTCCAGAGCCTGGCTGGAGAGGGAATCTTGCATGAGCAGAGCCAGGCTGAACCCAGCGACCAGGCAACCAAACAAGGAGACCCTGCATCCGGCCAGCCTGGTTCAACCGGATGCAGGCAACCAAACAGGCCCTAAGTAGCTAAGCCTGATTTGAAATTTTCTTATTTTATTGCAGATTTAATTTCGGTTCTCGATTTGAGTTTAAATTTAAATTTCAGTTTGGATTTAAGAGTAAATTGAAATTGGTTTAAAAGTTGTATTTTCTAGGTTTTGATTTCGCTTTCCAAATTAATTTCCTGATCATAATTTATTTCTTTCTTTACTCTAATTAAATTTGAATTCAAGTTTGCGGGAATTCGCATTTCATTATTCCAATTTTCCATATCTTTTATTGATATGATTATTGTTTGTACTTGGGATTTATTCCCTATTGTTAATTTGCATAGCAAAGAACTCGAAAAAAACTCAAATAAGATTTCAGCAAAAATTCAAATGCCAACAAGATGAAATAAAACCTTTTAAAATTTTTATAATTTCAAACATTTGAAATTTAGGATATTACATACCATATCTGGGTGATGGTATGATGGCCGTGTGGACGTAGCACGAGAAATAGTGATTTGTGGTATACACCATCTTGATAATTTAAGAACTTAATCTTGTGATGACCTCCTAATATAAAATAGTATAGCTACAAGTCTATAATGGTATCGACCTGGCTAGTGCGAGTTGCACCATTGGAATGACCCACGATTTGTGTCGCTGGTTCTAAGCCATCGTGAACATGGGTCGTGTCGCTAGTGTAAGCTGCCATGGCGCAAGAGAGGGTCTGGATGTGGTGGACGTAACTACCCTCAGGTGAAATCCTAGTGAGTGTTACTTGCACTGGATGATGCATTGTAAAGGTTTTGTAGTCATCTTCTTGATTCAAATGTCCAAGAAAATATTTGAAATATAATAAGTTGATTATCTATTGTGGGCGAAGTGTGCAGTCTCTGCAAAGCATAAACTGTTCGAACAATCGTGCCCACGGTCAAGGGCGGGCATAAGAATTTGCTCGATTTAGTTTCTATTTTGAAAACCTTTATAGGAGGGATGAAAACTCGCCGGTGGATGTAACCTTAATTTTGGCTTTTCCTAGGTGGATGTAACCAGTGTATTTGGGTGGATGTAAGTCTAATAATAAAAAACTAACATATGGTGGATAGAACCTATACCATTATAAATATTGCACACTTTCACTCTCTGCGTCATTATAAATATTGCACACTTTCACTCTCTTTAATAAAATATGCTTTGGTTAAAATGCTACGTCGTAGGAATTTCTAATTATTGTAATTTCAAAATATTGCCTTCAACAATAAAAAAACCCGAGCCTACCTTTGTTGAACCTTGCATACATAAATATTGCATTATATATGTTGACTCATGGAGCACTATTACTTGTGCGCACCATCGCTCACAAAATCCTTCAGAGCCCGTGTACCAAGGATAATACGTATATTATGACGTCCCAGGAGCTGATGATGATAAAGATAGAGAAGATTAGATTAGACTCTAGTAGTCTAGGTCTCACTCTAGTTTGATCAAGCTGGTGTTTGCGTGTGCCAATATTATCCAATTTTTTGGTTAATATCAGTCGCACACAGGTCACCCCAATAGCTTGACTATGATGAGATATGTCTTCCCCTTTTGCTTCCACTTTTATGTAATGTATCCATTTGACCTGACTGTCCCTATCTGTAAACTTGACCCGATGTAGTCTATTTGAACTCTGTTGATTGTAATATTATTGTATAGTATGATTACGTGTTGTATGAAATGATTCTGTAATGCATTTTATGAGCACTATCTACTGATCCAGTGAATAGTACAGTTGATTCACAAAGGATTCTGATTTGGCTAAATCCGAGTCCGACACATGAGAGAAAAAAGTAATGCGTACAGTAGACAGGAGAAAAGAACTACTAATATTTACAGCTCGCAAAAAGGAAATGAGTAACACTTACAATGGTAGTCAAAAACAAACTAGAAATTATCACATGATTGAAAGAATATGGAATTGGACTATAGTGGCAACATATATTCTTACAAGCTACAAATGCTTTGTCTCGTAACATACATCCGGTACTCTGTCTCAATCCATCGCGATCGCGACTTCAGAGGGGGGGGGGGGGGGGGGGACTAAAAAAACATTTATTTACATCTGCTCAGGCTTGCACCCAGCCAGGCAGCATAAAAAGGAATGAGGTAAGATCAAGAAAGGTGTTCTGGGCGGCCACAGTGAAAATGCCATGTATTTCAGTTGAGTGCCAAGATGAAGGGGATTGCCTACAAAAAAAGCAAAAGAGAAGAAAGTGAGTACGGCAGAGGAAAATTTCATAACAAAATAGCAAAGCTACAGAATATATTACATTGCTCAGCATGGCTGTCGCCTGTCGACTTTGAACGGAAGGTTTAACCATTTCTTCCTTGGGAACCGCTCTTTGGTTTTCTTTTCACTTGAATCGTGATCCTCACTTCCGCATCCCTCCATGGGCTGATCCTTCACCTTCTTTTCCTTTCTCTGATATTTTTCTTCATCGCCTTTGGACCCTTTTGCAGGCGGTTTTGCTTTACTCCTGCTGGAACTCCGTTTTAGAGGTGGAGTGCTGGTATAGGACGCATGAATTTCATTCCTTTCCTTCAGAAGCTCATCGATCTACAAAAGGCCATGACGACTCAGGACATCATAGGAAGCAAAAATGACTATATATCAGGATGACACATACTGTTTGCATTTCTTGCGTGTATCTGCTGGTCATCTCAGTGAACTTTGCCAAAACCTGCAAATCATACCGTTTGAAAAATGTTACCATTCAAGACTGAACATGCAAAGAAAGAACCTGAAGGAAAATAACTTAGAAGAAAAATCGAGCACATACTTCCCTATACTCCGTCTCAAATTTAGATAGCTCAGCTCGTTTTGCGAGTATCTTTGCCTCCACACTTTGTAGCTTCTCCTTTTCAGCAGGGAAACATTCACCACAAACGACCTCTATAGTATAGCTTGCATTTCTGAAGAAATTGTCACCTGAGTGAAGTAATACAGTTTAAAAAGTTCCATACTGCCTCAATTAATTAGCATTGCAGCAATCAACAAAGAGATATACCATAGACAGCAAAAAAGTGGGTTCCTGGTGTCAGTTCATTTATGTCACATGGTTGGAAGCTATCCAATCTTTTAAAGAATGCACTATCAGGATCTTTTGCAGCAGCTGCCTGCAATTTTTTGGAACTTATAAAGGAAAAGAATCTCAAAGAAACACTCGGTGAATACAAAACCAAGCCACAATTGAAAACTCACTGAGTTATTTTGCTCAAAACGATAAACAGGAAATCCAAGAAAATACATCCCTGAAGAAGTAACTTTCCCAGTCTTTACACAGTCTTCCTGCAGTAGGCCGCATAGGTTATATACTCAAGCCATAACACAATGCAAATCTTAACAGAATTGTTGCTTGCATGTTTGATGAAGCGAAGGTCGTCAAAGTGAAAACATATTTACTCGTTTCATGGTTTTACATTCTAACAGTAAATCTACTAGACAAGAACATACGAATTCTCAATGAGGTTGTAGTAAGCACACTGATGATGGAAATAAAACTATTTTCTTAAGATGAATATGCAAATTTACAAGTCGTTTTTGCATTTTTGCTCGCAGTAATGTCTAAATAAAGGCATCCTTTTCTTAGTAAATGTGTCATACAAAATCTCGATAGGCTCAGATTCATACAGCTGATTTAATTATTTACAAACAATATAATTATGACACGTTCCTTCCTTATTTTTCCTTGGAAAAAGGGGAAAGCTTGGTGTATATACCTGCAGTGCAAGGCTTAGCCCGCCATTTTCTTCGAGCTCAAAATAAAGCAGCTGAAATTGAAGGGAAGAAAACCAAACTTTATAAAGGTATACATAAAGGAAAAAAGACATTAAATTCGGATATTTTAAGTATTTATTCAATAGAACAAATGCTGTACTCCCTTCGTTCTCAAACAGATGTCGTTTTAGAATGCGTGCAATCAAACTTTTCAAACTTTGGCCACTACTATACACAAAAGTATTCAGATTTGTCATATGTAACTGAAATTACTAGATTTATGATCAAAAGTACTGTCATATCATTACATTTTTATTGATTTTTACTAACATATAATTAGAAAAAATAGTGGTTAAATGTATACATTGGAACGGAGGGAGCATATGTTAAGCACTTGATGCCTTAAATTTATGACAGTCACAGTGCACTTAATCAAAGGAAACTCATCTTATAAAAATTCTCTGTCTGCATGACCTGAAGCCAACAGGTTTACATAAAAAAAATGCATTCACTGAAATATGATATAGTAGAATAAAATTGGGACTCACAGTATTGTGGAACTACATCCCAGTCCCAAGTCAGCTCATGTCTTTATGCCCTCACCAAAAAAACACATGGCTAATGGCAAAAAAGTAGGCTACCATATACTGACAAGTGACACCTACCACCAAGCCTGTTAATGACATATAAATTGAAGATCCAACCCATTTCAGCCACTTTCGGTCCAAGAAATTAATAGAACCTTAAGTTCACATGTACATTAAGTCCAAAACCTAGTAGGCTAGTAGGCAAACCCATTCTGTACCACTGGGTTATAGTTGAATACAAAGCAACCTAATCTAACCCAAACTATTAGAGAATTCAGCCTTACTTGACCCATTTTTATTAGGATCTGCCTCAAGCTATGAAATAACAGCCCATTAAAGCCTCCAGTTCGACCCAGAATGTGAACCCATTACTGACCTACTTACTACTAATCAGATTCAACAACTAAAACCACCCACATGGCAACATACATGGTCCATCTACCCACTCGAATTTAATGAGATTGGTCTGTACTGGTGAATCAAATCCCTAGTTCTTAACCCATTATTCGATAAATTTTACTCCACTGACACATAAATCATAACTTCAATCAAAAGTCTCACATATGACAATCTTGTGGAACAAAAAAGGTACTACTTAAAAGAAGACTGGTACAAATCTGTGCATACCATGATCAACAATAACTGGCATAAATATTACAGAAATACATGTAAATGTTGCATCCCAATCCACCAACCATTAAACTTGTCTACTGCAAATTCGAAATTATTTCATGAGCAGATCATTATAGCCCTCTCAAATAAACCTTCAAAAGAAAGATGGCATAGATAAAAAACAATGTAGTACTGTACCATAAATTCTGATTATTCTATATAGCAGTAATTGCTGACCACACAGAAAATGCAGAAAAGGGTGGGTTATCATTACCATTATTTTTTAATAGTAAATGCAGAAAATTTCACTAGCTAAAGGAAAAATATGCTTATTATGAAACAAGAGTGGACTTATTCCGCAAGAATACAGGTATACAACCACAAAAGGTAATTCTAAATAAAAGTAAAGAACCAACCTTGAATTTACTTCTATCAGTTGAGTGCACACGGCAAACTAGACCCATTTTAGCTTCCTTTTCTGTTATATCCACAGAATAAAAATGAGCTGATTGCTTTTCCACCTGGTCACATGCAACAATTAAGATATTACTTACTAAGATGGAAAATAAACATTGTATAACGAAACAGTTATAACCGACCTTCCTGTGTACAGAGTTTCCAAGCTGGAGCTGAGAAACCATAACCGACCCATTCAATGCCTCTTCCAAAACTGTTGCCGAAACAGTTGTTTTTATTGGTACACCAAGTTTACTACACATATGCACACACAATCAAAACAACAGCATAATACAAGCTAGCGAATAGTTAAAGAGACATTGCATCATGTACAAGCCTTACCTGAAAAGAGCCGCAAACATGGTGTTTACGGTGTTGAGACTCGATAGATCCAGCTCCAATTCCTGGCTATCGGATTCAATGGCCTGAAACATAGTGCAACAGTTGCCATAACATGTTCAAATAAAAAGGCTAGAACACATCAATTAATTGGTGAATTACCTCGAATCCTGAGGTGTCGTACTGCCGCCTCTTATCGGGATCAGACAGAATGTTGTAGGAGAATGTGACTTCCTGGAACATGTCTGACGCCACAGGGTCATCGCCATTCTTATCCGGATGGTACCTGCCGCAATTTACCAGGAAAAGAACAATCAAAATCAGTGCTTCGTTTCTACACCAGACCACCAATACACAGACCAACCAATGTTCAGACAAACATGGCTCGCAACTCAGACATGAAAGAAAAGTGCCAAAGCATAGATCATTGCTGCAAAGTTCACTAAATAAGCACACACAACATAGGTGACAGAATTCGCCTAAAATGTGCCCTGTTTCGCACGAATTCGAACGAAGCGTTCCCCCCTAAACACGGAGAGGGATGGCAAAACAACCAACAGCAGCAGCAAACAAGTGCCCGAATCTGAGAGAGAGGCGGCAGCCTTACTTGAGAGCCATGCGGCGGAAGGCGCTCTTGATCTCCTGGTCGGTGGCGCTGCGGCCCACCCCGAGCACCTCGTACGGGTCCCTCCTCTGCGCCGCCGCGGCGGCCGAGTCCCCCTTCTCCGACTTGAACGACCCGAACCTCGACCCCGCCATGGCCGCCCTCCTCCGTCGCGGCTAGCAACCACCCACACCCCTTCCAAACCTCCACAGCCACAGGCAAAGCACCCTCGCGCGCGCTCGGATCTCGCCGCGGCGGGACGCCCGGATCGCGCCCCGCCCGACGCGCCGCGAGCGAGCGGCCGGCAGGGGGTGGCCCAGTGGGCTAGGGTTACAGCCCCCCTCCCCGTCGCAGGGAGCCTCGGCGACGGCGTGCTCCGCTGGCTGTGTTGGGGATTCGTAATTGCGAATGGAATGGGAGGTGACGTGAGGTGGCAAGAGGGAGGCCGGCGAAATGGAAGGGAGAGTGAGGTGGCATAAGGCCACTCTCAGTGGAGAGTTTTATGGCATTATTTTCAAGACTACCATATCATATAAAATAAAATAAAACATGGATAAAATATACATCCTCAATGCATAGTTTCATTCTATTGTTTCGTAGACATTTAATTTCATGACTCATATAGAGTTGGTAATCGTGCCAAGAGAGTTTCATTTAGAGCAAGTTTAATAGTGTAGATAGCTGCTACCTCCAATACACTTCCATGTCATCAAAAGATAATGATGCAGCTAACTCATACAATAAGCTGGCTATAAGTTGTCTCCACAAAAACTCTCAATCATTTAATACATACATGGGTATTGATAATTTAATACATGCATGGGTATAACAGTTAGTTCTATTGGTACATGCATGGATAACACCTCTTTTCCTGTGCTATAGCCTAACTCTTGCATGGGAGCCGGCTTGGCTCTCTCTCTCGTTTTCTCTCCCCTCCACATAGGACTATGCTGACATGGATACCCTTGTAGCTAGCACAGTCAGCCTTATTAAACTTGCTCTAAGATGAAACTCACTTCTTCTCTCTCTTCTTAAAAATGTTGCTATATCATCAAAAATGCCTATGTGGCAGCCTATTAAATGCAGATGAAACTCCCACTGAGACTGGCCTAATAATAGTAGGTTCCTCTAACGTGACTCCTTCCCAGCGGATCGAAAAATTAAGCTGAGATCCATCCGAATGCTATAGTATAGCAAAAATGACGTAGCAGATACTGCAGTGAATAGGGCGCACAGATAGGCTTTTACAAGCCACCTCATGGTTTTTTTACTATAGCTAACTTATTTTAATTATATCTGTTATTAAAACTTTTTAGCATAATTAAATTTAAAAAATAAAAAAGATTAACCTATGGACAATACAAAAAAATACGAGAAAAAAGACAAAAAACCTCAAAAACAAAAAAAATCATAAAATGACAAAATTAAAAAGTTAGAACCCAGAAATATAAGCCAAAATGAGTAGAGCATAAACTATGGCCCTGTTGTAAATAGTTTCTTTTTTTACTTTTAGAAACCGGCTTTAGAAAAGAATAGTTTTTTAAGGTATAGGAGTCATTTTAGGAATCACTTATCCTACAACCTTAGCCGTACCATCTGATTTGATCCATCATTCGTATATCCGACGGCCAAAATTATGGTACAGTCATATCACTGCTATCCTGTGAATTTGCTTTGCAGATCTTATCAAATCCGTCGGATGGAGTTAATCTGGACGCGACCTTCTGCGCCTGTGCGAGTCTGGACTGGACTGTGCTGGAGGTGTTAACCGGTGCCAGTAGTAGCCTAGTAGGTCTCGTGCTGTCGTCATGCACGTGAACGGCAGTTGGGGTACTGGTTTGGTGGGACATACCTGTCCGGGATAGCGGCTATTTATGGTGGGCCCACGCCTTCTCTGCCAGCTGCTTTGGCCCTGTGACCGACTTGAGATTCTGGCTCCAAATAGAAATCCAAAGAAAAGTTTTTTTTATGACTTTGAGAAAAAAAAATGTTTCCCTACGTATTGCTTTCGGTTTGCATGTGTTATGCAAGGCTTTGGTCTTTTAGACTACGATTGATGGCTTTTAGTAGCAGTAGATGATTGTTGTCTGTGCATTTTAAAACGGTAGCAAACGGTGCATACGATTTTAGATTCGAAAAATTATTTAGAGAATAGGTAAAAGTTATAAAAGTAATTAACACTACCTCCGTGATCTAGTAGTATTTGGCCAGAGTCCAACTCTAGCCTCTGGCCTCTAAATGCCGATTTCAGGAGAAGCTAGATCCCAAAAATTAGAGATTTTTTTGAGCCTATGTTATGCTTTAGCTTCCTCAATTGCCTCTCTTACCTCATAGGGGTGGATTTGAGTCCATAGCAACATGGGCTTCAGTTCGGGGCATAAAAAATTACCAATGCATAACTCATGTAATTTTAGCTCAGTTCAAGATATATCCGATAATTCAACCCATGTTATTCCTAGTATCCAGCCTTCTTCCAGCGAATCGAACCCATTGCCTGCAAACTACATCCTTCTAGCTCTCCCAACATAGCCCAAGTCCCAAGTCCCGCGATCCAGCCAAAAAATAGCCTGAAGCCATTAGCCTGTCCCACTTCCCCCTTGAACCGTAGCTTTGGCCTCCCTCTTCTCATCTATCATCTCCCGAGTCTCTCAAGCCCCAGGCGTCGACGCCCAGGCAGCACAGCAGTCAGCAGGATCGAAGGAGCCACCACGTCCTCTCCTCCAAGGGATCTTCTTGGGCGCATCCTTGGGCATCGCGCCACCGCCATAGTTGCGCGCTGCCCCACGACTTGCCACCACTGGGGCCGCATCGTGACCAGACCACGCACGTCGCCGCCAATGTCGTGTGCTGGGCGGCGCTTGGTGGCAAGCCCCTTAGGCCTAGGCCCCTCCCCTTGCGTGCTGGCTGGCGGCAAGCCCCCTTGGCCCCTCCCCTCACGTGTTGGCCAGTGGCAAGCCCCTCGCTCTCTGCCCAGCGATCACCACAGCCCACGGCAACGTGGCCCGCCCTTGGTCGAGCTGCCGAGCATGAGCAAGTAGCAACCAGCCTGCCCAACCAGATCCCTCTGTGAGTATGAATCATGAATGCAAGTTGCTAATTTCAATCTCTCTGTGAGTTAGTATGAATTTAAGTATTTGACAATCAGTGAATTGTGAATATGAAAATCAAAATTATTTGAGTATGAATTATTTGATTTCATTTCTGAATCAGACATTCAGTGAATATGAAAATCGAAATTGATGTTATTATAATTTGCTATATGTAGGACAATAAGATTTAGAAAATTTAGAAACACAATATGAAGAGGACAAAGATGTTGTCATCCTATTTTTCAGCATAGACCAACCAATCCACTCTAGAATTAGTAGCAACCGGAGGTAGTCACACTGAACAAATTAATCCCCGTATTGTACTTAATCAGGATGACATTGTTGGTGATCCAGGACTTTGAAAACCAATTGAGGAGTTAGATGTGGCTATATGAATTATTTTTTATGTTGTCTTTGTAGGTTTTGGATCTTGTCCTACTCCTATCATGGATGAAGAGATGGAAGAAATGATGGGCTAGGACAGAGAACAAATTTTTGCTATTTAGGTATTTAAATTATATCTCTACCGATTACTATGCTACATTGCTATATTATGAAACTTATTGTGTTTTATATTGAAGCAATGAGCTAACATTATGATGTCATTTATGCATTTTTGTAGTACTTTAGAATACCATAATATGTGTATAAAAACTATGATGTTAGATGTTGATATAAAAACTACGACATTAGTCACTTAAAATCCATCCTAGATCCACCACTGCTTACCTCAATCTCTTCCAAATCCAATGCCACCTTTTCCTCTTCCTCACATCTGCAGTGTTTGGGCGGTAGCGACACTCGAGGGGAGGATCAGAGCTCATTCATGCACCATGTTGGCAACTATGTTTGAGCGTGCCACCTGTTCTACGGGAAAATTGTACATATACCCTATAGTTAGTAGACACTTGTAAGTTTGCCCCACACTTAAGTGGTCTTGTAATTTTGCCCTATACTTGACATGTCCCCTTATTATTTTGCCCCATTGCCCATTTAGTTGTTATTTTAATTTCGTTTTTCATTTTTTGGGGCAAGAAATGACATTAAAAAAAATATTTTTACTGCATTTTCTAAACCTTTTTGTGCATCTGTACATACAGCTAAGAGAGGAGGTTCACCAATTAAAGGGTTTTACTGTCATTTCCTGCCCCAAAAAATAAAAAGCGAAATTAAAATAACAACTAAATGGGCAATGGAGCAAAATAATAAGGGGGCATGTCAAGTATGGGGCAAAATTACAAGGCCACTCAAGTGTAGGGCAAACTTACAAGTGCCTACTAACTATGGGGTATATGTGCAATTTCCCCCCTGTTCTACAGCTCGATGACATTGTGGAATGTGGATACACAGCGACGGCATTGTGGATTCACAAGTCACAACAACGACAAGCACTTTTTCCTCCCTATCCATTAATAATCCGATAGGCTCGGCCTAGCTCATTTCGGCTTCAACTTCTGGCTTTCGGATTATTTTCCACCATTCCTAAATTTCGTCTTTTTCTTGATTTTTTTGGATTTTAAAGCTTTTTTATCGGTTCTTTTTTTCCGTATTCGTTTTGCATTACACATGATGGGTTAACCATTTTTCTATTTTAATTTTTTTAAATTTAATTATGTCAAATAAGCCACCTTCAGCTACAGTGTAATTTCAGCTAGCTACAGTGAAATAAGTCATAAGCCACAGCCCAACCGAGCACCACCTAATGGTACATGCCCTCCCTCACTCGATTTTCTTCTGACAACGATGGTGCGTGGATTCTCTGCCGCCATCAGCTAAGAGCAGCTTGGTAACTTTGTCATTGCAATGCTTGAGGAGCCATTCAAGCTAACTGACCAAATTTCAGTTCCTGCGTTCAACACGCGCTCGGCTTTAACAAGGCTCCAGAGAAGCTACAAGTTGGGGCTCAATGTGTTTTGGCCGGGTAGCTCACTCCCTAGCAGCTAAGAGCAACTCCAGCAGTACTACTCAAAATAGGGCCCCTACTTTTTATTTGAGGGCTCCCCCTACTTTTGAGGGCCCAATTTTTTTGCTTCTACTCCAACAGCACCCCTCAAATCTAAGCCCTCAAATCTATTCACCACACACTGACACATGGGACCCACTCCTGACAAATTTCTTCATCCCCTCTCTCTCGTCACCGTTCCCCTCCCTCACTCCATCGGCGGCGGCGGCGGGATCCGGCGGCGGCTGGACGGCGTGGAAGCCGAAGAGGGCGTCGACGGCCTTGGCGGAGGCGGCGGCGGATGCGGCGGAGGAGCCGAGGCCGGAGCCGAGGGGGAGGCGGTTCCGGTCAGATCCGGGCGGGGAGCGGCGGCCTCGGGCGAAGATGGTCGGATCCGGCAGCGACGGCGCAGCGGCGGACGGATCCGGGCGGGAGGCGACCGGATCCAGCCGGGCCGAGGCCGGATCTGGTGCGGTGGAGGCCGGCGGTGGAGGAGCTCGGTCGGTGGCGCCCGGATTCGAGGACGACGGAGGCGCGAGACGAGGAGGCGGCGGGTCGGCGCAGGCGCCGGGGGAGGGGGCGGAGGCGGAGGCGCCGGGGAAGGGGAAGGGGGCGGTGGGGAAGGCGGGGAGTCGGGGGCGGAGGCGGCGGTGGAGGGGGCGGAGGCGCCGGGGGAGGCGGGGACGGCAGGGGAAGGGGGGGGGAGTCGGGGACGGCGGGGAAGGGGCGGAGGCGGCGGTGGAGGGGGTGGAGGCGCCGGGGAAGGGGAAGGGGGCGGCGGGGGAGGCGGGGACGGCAGGGGAGGGGGCGGCGGCGGGGGAAGGAGCAATGAGGGAGGCGGGGATTTTTGGCGAGGGAGGCGGCGGGGAAAGATGCAGGCGGGGGGGGGGGGGGGAGCGGGAGAAGTTTCACGGTGCGGGAAAAAAACAGAAAAATGAGGGGTGGAGGGGGAGCCCCTAGGAATGAGGGGTGGGAGGGGGATTTGAGGGGCTCCTCAAATTTGAGGGCTCTAGTAGAGGCCCTGCTGGAGTTGCATTTTTGCCTCAAGCCCTCAAATATGAGGTTTGAGGGCTCAAGTAGGGGCCCTGCTGGAGTTGCTCTAAGGCCATGTTTGGTCGACCTCCGACTCTAGATTTTGAGCTCTAGAAGCTAGCTTCAATAGAAGCTAGAAAGTCGATAAGCTACATAAAGGTTGCTCCAACATTCCTATGCAAATGCACGTCAACAGATCTGGCTCTAGCTTAAAAAAGAGTAAAGTCCATTACCGGTCCTTAAACTTTTTATGCTGTGTCATCCCGGTCCATAAACTTTTAAAGTATGTCATCCCGGTCCTTAAACTTTCAAAGTGTGGCAATTTCTTTTGAAAGTCTATGGACCGGGATGACACAGCATAAAAAGTTCACTGCTACAACTACATAGGATATTGCCACACTTTGAAAGTTTAAGGACCAGGATGACATACTTTAAAAGTTTATGGACCGGGATGACACAGCATAAAAAGCTTAAGGACCGGTAATGGACTTTACTCCTTAAAAAATTAGGGGAACCTGGAGTGTTTGGCTCGCTGTCTCCAGCTTCTCCTTAGAAGCTAGGAGCTGGAGCCTGGCCAAAGTGCCAAACAAGCACCAATAAAGAGCTCGAGATGGAGCTCAGCCTAACCAGGGCTCCATCCATTTAAACTTATGGTTTTTTCTAAACAAATAAACAAACAGGACGATTTCTCTGTCATCTTTTCGAAGTGACTTATCAAGACAATATTTTCGAAAATGGCTTATCGGCATTCAGTTCATTTGTACAAACGCTCGCTCTAGAAACAAAAATTATTAGTCACAGCCATAAGTCAGCAGACGCAACAAAAAACAGACCCTGAAGCTTATAGTACTACAGAAGCTGTAGGCGTCGCAGTCCAGTGAAATGGACTCAAAAGATTTTTTTCCCTTGTACCTTCTGGTGTTGCAGGTAGGGCTTGTTCTTTTTGACCGCGGCTTGTGGCTTTTAGGCTGTTTGTGTGAGAGATTACAGAGTTACTGAAACTTACGTACGGTTTTTGCTGATATAAATGAAGTCGGTACAGTATGTATTACAATTAACTAGTAGGCCCAATCTTAAAAAGACACTCTGTTTAAAAGTTAGTTACTGTAAAAAAGACAAAAGTTGAAACAAAAAACTAAAAAAGAACAGGCCCAATATTAGGTGGGCTCAAATATTTTGGATTTAGCAGCTAGGCCCACCGAGCAGTGGTTAGGTCTTGGGTGACCACAGTTAGGGTTGGGGCTCACTCAATTCTTGGCAATTTCCATTGGTTGCACACCTGCCTTTAACAAAAGGATTCTTAAGAAACAAACATCAGCGAACACTTACTGTTCAGTTCAGTTTCAGATATTCTAAAGCAGCTGAGTTTGGATCATATCAATATAGATGTGATGTGACTACACTTCCTTCAGTTGATGCCATGCTCAACACTTGAAGCAAAGATCATACTCGATCATGGATGTCCTCCAAAGTGGTGGTCACTTCTCAGAGAAAGGTCAGAAAAGTGCTCAACTTCCACACCGGATGTTCCCACTAACACAAGGCTCCCAGATTAAGTTGCAAGAGTTCATTGCAACCTAATCAAAGATCAAAGCAATGATTGAGTTTATTATTCATGTAAGCCAGAAGCAAACATGCCCAGCTGCTCTACTCACATCACATGGCACAATGCTCTACTTCAAAGCATACGATACCAGATGGGCATCAAGGGTCCACGTCTTGTCCATGCAAAATTCCAAACATCCACAGTTAAAGATCAAGTGTTGAAGCTTGAGTGGATGAGTGCACATCCCTTTCAAGCAAGAGGGGTGGCGCAACTCGGCTGAGCTTGCAACGATGGAGACTGAGAAGATTAGACGAATCTAGCACAACACACTATTTTGTTCAGTCAGATACTGCTTGCCTGAAAACCACAAGCCACCTCAACAGGCACAAGAGACCGAGTGCATCAGAAAGTCGAGGATAGCAGGTAAATACAACTGGTTGGTTCTGATCTGTCGGTCCTTTTTTTTTCTTTCTATTTGGCGCTGGGTAGCAAAATTTTTTGGCGTTCTTCTCCACTCAGTGTAACCAATGAGATATCTCTTGATGTCTACAATCCCCATGTTTTTGCTTCTCAGTGCAACTTCCCTACTATTACTACTAGGTTAAAATGAGTACACATGAAGGATATCTAACCTGAAATCATACAGCTTGAAGCTTCCTAATAACAAAACATGATGGGGAACCTGAGATTGCCGCTAGATGTGGATATTTGCAAATAAAAGCTCCACAACACATAAGTCCTTTCACCGTTAGCGTTGTTGGGAGGTTGTGGCACCTCTTCCCAAATACCAACAGCCATAAACGATTCCTACACAGCATAAGAGCATGTCGGGAATGATTGGATGGATTGTAACAACCATTAGGTATGCATGTTTGAAATTTCACATTTCCACGAGAGCTTTTTGCCAGTAAACAAACAGCTGTAAGGCAGGACATATGATTTTACTTTTACAATATCCAAAAACAAAACGGCATCAAACTTTCTCAGAGCAAATAAATTGTTAAAACATAAAACTTAGAATTTTTCATAGAATAAAGTACATGAGAGCAGATTAAAATAACTGTAAAGCTCAGTTACTTGGAGTGCAAAGTTTGCTACCCAAAAACTATTACTATCATTTCAGCTCTTCCTTTACTGAGCAATAAGCAAGTAAATAGTTGACCTCTCTATTCCCAAGTTTTATGCCTATATAATCCACTTGATTTCTAGCAGAAGTATAATACTTAAGGTCAAAGTTCAACCAGCACAGGATACAACTTTAGAAGGAAAATAACCAGTTAAGCAAAATAACTTGTATCAGAGACAACAAATATAACATTACTCTGGAGCACATTATACTTGCTATATAGATTTCTCATATTGTTTTGAAATGGGAGCAAATAGCTTAACTTGGCTATTGCTGCGCCTTTTCTTCAATACAACAGTAACTTGCTAAGGGGCAAGCAGAATTGGAACCCTTGGCTTTCTGGCTTCCTAACTTTTTGGTACATGATTGACAAAGCTTCCCATGAGTCACAAATAGACAATTCAAATCAAACTTCAGATCATCAGGAATTTTATTATTCAGATGAACATATGCCTTCTCCCTGCTAGCTGTTGCAGGAACCCAACCCATAGCCTTGTAATGCAGAGTACCTATTGCAGAAATATATGTCATCGCACATATTTGATGCACACTAAACTAATGCCCAGAAGTGGACAACTGGAAAATAAAGATTCACGTACATGAATATCTACTGGAAAATCATCCTTCTGAAGATAGAACATCAGCACACATGCCGCCTGTCATAACATGCATAAATTAGAAAAATTCATCAGTCATATGCTTCTTTACTCCAGCAGCCTAAGGTGGTTAGAAAGTCATACAACTAAAAAAGGGGATTAAATCATTAAACAAGTATTTAAAGAGCATAAGCAGATAGCTGATCATAAAAATTCACAATACATTGTTTTGAACAAGGCTGTTTGAGTTCCATTGTGGAGCACAAACTACAAAGGCTTAAATTGGCGACCCAGCAACGGTTGTAACTAACGTTAAGTAAGGACAAAAGGCTCGGAATCATTGTACTCCATATATAAAAGCCTACAAGCTACATGTCATCATAGGACAGCTCTCAATCACCTGTTTTTGTTAGCCAATCATTGCAAGGCCAAAATTGATTGTTGCTAGCTACTGACAGCCACAGCAAAGCAATAGTTAAGCTCAACCAATGCAAACATAAATCATTTCCATCATGGTGCAAGATTAACTCTTTTATTCAACTGCAACCATTTCAACGACAAGAAAAGGCATGGCCCTGTTTGGGGGGCTCAAAGCGGGCTTTTGGAAGCCCCCCAAAACAGGCTAGCTTCAAATCAGCTTTGGGGAGAAACCAAAAGCCAACTTTTGGAAGAATGAACTAAAAGCTAAAAAGCTGGAGGAGAGGTGCTTTTCTAGCTTTTGGTGGGTTGAAGTTGTGACATTGCCTTTGAAAGTTGGTGGAAATCACCCACCAAATGTCATCGCACAAAACTGTGATTTCCCCATTTGTTCGCACCCCTCCCAACTTCCATTCTCGATCCCCTTCGCCCTATGATTCCCGCGCCGCCCCAACCGGACCGCACCGCCAACACGTTGGGTAGCCGCCGTCCCAAGCTTTGGTTCATAGCTGCCGCCATCCCCTCACGTACCCACCACCCTCCTGGTGATGCCACCGCCCCCTCCTGTCCCTGCCACCCGAAGCCGTCCGGTCTCTTCCACCCCCAGCCGCTCTCCCGACGACGGCGCAGCCCCCCTTCCCCAGCCGGCATCCCGATGCCACCCCCTTGCCGATGCTTACACAGCCGCCAAGCCCAAGGTATAGCATCCCTCCGTCATTTCTTCCACCACCTCTATGAATCCATGGTTGTGTTGGTTCAGATCTGGTTTTTGGCTTTTCAGTTCTGGTTGCAATTATTCTTGAGCTAATTCATTTTTGTGAGAACCTTGGAGATGGATGCTTTCATTTTTGTGAGAAACTTGCATTCTCAAATGCCCAATGCCTCTAATTCGTGCTTAATATATCGAAGACATCTTGGTAGATGCTTGTTTGCTAGTACTAGTACCTCAATGCCTCCCAGAAAATGTTGATCTGTGCCATAGAATGTTGTTGGTTGCTCAAATGCATGTATGATGAATTAGTTTGATTGTCTTACTGTAATTTTCCTCGATGTAAACATATTGCAGAGCTACATAAGAGGCAACATTTGGACGGGTTAGTGAAAATGGCGTGTCAATGGATGATGGAGACATGGGTGCTCTTTGTGATTTCATTGCCGATTATGTGACCTTTTGTTGGTAGTGTTCACCTCTTGGATTTGATAGTGGATGTTGCACCAGGATAGTATTGCATTGTTGAAAGAAAATGTACATTTCACCTTCTACATGTGATTTTGGACGTTGCAAAATGTTGCTCAATTGTCCGTAACTTAGTAAAATCAAGTCGTTTCATCAATATTTTGCAAAAGGAATAAAAAACCATATTTACGCTATATCAGAAAATAAACATGTCTTCAGAACCCAAGACATTTCAACCTTCATCTACAGCTAAAGCAGTCAGCTAGCGATCAAACAAAGCCATAATGTCGAAAGGCATCAAACATGTTTAATGTTGTGAACTAACACAACGAAAGAGTAATCATCCGTCGGAGAGAGGTCGGACGGCGACGACTTGAAGTAGAATGGCGCTAGGTGAAGAGGGCACCGATTGAGAGAGAAATAGATCTAGACCACAGTTGGACTTTAAGAACTAGGGACTTGTTTATTCATCTTTATTTACTTCATAATGGATACATGCTATCCCTTTTATAGGAACAATCCGACTTAACTCTTAAGAAATAATCTATAAGAAAATTTATCTCTAACAATCCAATCTAATAACTTGCCAACTAATAGATAATACCAAACACCTAATTAATATATTCCTAAATAACAAATCATGCCTAATACACATGGCGCTATAGTACTCTCATGAACAGTACATGCGCTACAATGCACCGTGGTGAATAGTGCGCGCGTGCTATAGTCATCAAACATGTTCTCAAGAAAAGCTACAACCATCAGCTACAATTGCTTTCCAGCTAGAAAGCAAAAGGCAGCTTGTGGCAAAAGCTACAACTCTCCCAAACAAAGCTATGAGTTCTTTTCCACTTATACCTTGTGGCTTATGGATTATGCTACAGTAACTAGCTTTCAAATGGTGCATTTTTTCAATATGAGATCAACAGAAAGATTTAAGTAAAAAGTGTACTGAGTTCAGTTGTGCCGGCCAAAATCGCATGCGACTATTTTTCTTTGCGTACTGTCTCTCGCGAATAACCAAAATTCAAAAATTTAAACCATAAAACCATAATCCACAGCCCAAAAGAACCCACCAACATATCTTAAGGTTTTTCATATATCATAGCGTCAAAATTACTCCTTTTAGGAACTCAGCACATTTGCAGTCTTTAGTTAAAAGCTTGGGTTTAAGCTAATAAATACTAAAACTACCCTATGAATAACCCGCATTGCCTTTTGATCACTATCTCGTGACTCTCATGAGCTAACTACTCCCATGTAAACCACAACTACTTCGCTAGCTTTCATCTTTTACAAGTTTACAACAAATCAAAAGGCACTCTCTTTACTTTACCATGACTAGCATCAAGTTATCCAAAACTCCAACAACCAGAGCAGCAAATTCACTGAAAGAACAAGAAAGTGATCGAACTCACGGTCTTTGGCCCAATCCCTTTGAATTGCAAGAGCTCCCTCATCAGCTCATCCACTGACAGTTCACGCAGGTACTCAAGGCAAATCTTGCCCCTCCTCTCCCACACGCCTTGCAGCATGGCTCGGATCCTCGCTGCCTTCGTCGCCGCCAGGCCCCTGCACCAGATGGCGTCCTCCAGCCTCTTCCCCTTCTCATCCACCACCTCCAAAACGAAACAAAACGGGAAAAAATGAAGAGAATGTTAGGGGCGGGAGATTCTAGAAGCTTCACGAAGGGATCTGGTGGCTAGTCATCGACTCACTGCAACCAACCTGGTCCCAGGAGGGGAAGGCGGCCTTGAGGGAGGCGAAGGCGCGGCGGGAGATGGCATCGGTGGTGTTCTGGGAGAGGAGGGTGGTGACGAGCCCTTCGAGGACGGTGGGACGCAGAGCCGGTGGGTCACCGTTACCCTCCGACGAGCGGCCGAGCCTGAGGAGGCGGAAGGGCGCGAACTCGTCGGGGAAGCCGTGGAAGGCGAGAAGGGCGTCGCGGACGGCGAGGCATTGGGCCGTGGAAGGAGAAGGATGGGAAGGGTCGGGTTCCGGCGAGGGCTCGCACCTCGCCGGCGAGGCCGGAGACTTCCGCTTGGGCTTCCGGATCATCCTGTGGGGTTGGCGCCGTGGCTCACGCCGGCGAGGCGGGTGGAGAGGACGAGAAGTGGAGGTGGGAGTGGGCCGGGCTAGTGCGCCTCGAATTTGGGCCCGGATGTAAGATGGGCTTTTTTAACCAAAGGTCACAGGCTCAGCTTCATTAAAAGGCTAATTATTTTTCCACTATATTTTTTTTGGAAGGATGGGTTCTGGAGCGAGCACAACCTAAAAACGCTTAAGTCTTTTCAGTTTCTAAAAACTGTTTCTCAGCTTTTCTACAGTAATTAATTTTTTTAAAAAATATATTTTTAAGATAACATCTAATAGTTAATTGTAGTACATACTGTACCGACTTCATTTATATCGACAAAAACTGCATGTAAATTTTTGTTATTCTATATTGTCTCACATAAATAATCTAAAAGTCACAAACCACGATCAAAAATCATAAATTTTAGCAAAAAGAACAAGCTCTATAAGTATTTTTCGTGCTAATAGAATTATAAATTATTACAGGCTAGTGGAATTTTCTTTGCAATTAGGTGGCTAAGTATTACTTTGGCATTTCATTTGTTTTGCCGTCAGGTTCTTCGTCTCATCGTCCGCATCCCGGATCCACCGTCCCCTGCTCCGATCCGTCGCCGCTGTGTCGTCTTCCCCGCCGTCCGAGCCACGCCGGCACCGCCATGGGCGAGCTCGCGCGTGAGCTCACCGTGTCGCCTATTCGGTGAGCCTCTTCGCCATCCGCCACCGCCACCCGCTTCTTCTCGTCGTCCGCATCCTGGACCTATCATCCCCTGCTCCGATTTGTAGCCGCTGCGTCGTCTTCCCCGCCGTCCGAGCCGCGCTGCCGCTGCCATGAGCAAGCTCGCGCGTGCACGGTGCACCCGCGCCGTCGGCCGATTGTATAGAAGCACATGCTCTACTGTGCGCTAGGCCTCCTCACATCCGCGTCGGCGTTGGGCTCCTCCACAGCTGCAAATACCTACTAGCTAGCTAGTGTAGTTTAGGAAATGTTGGACAATTAGTTGGTTGTACCATATAGCGGCTCAACTTCTCTAAACTAGCCATCTGCCATTATATATGCTAGCTAAAGATTTGTTCATGTATGTACAGCCCGGTAAGGAACATTAGCTACCTCTTTTTTTTCTTTTTCTTTTCTTTTTTACTTTGGCCTTGCACAGCGGAGACAACCGAATTCATGTCAATTATGTACTCCAGTTGATAACAACGAGAGGTCTGCTCAAAAGAGCTTTTTTTAATGGTTTATAGCTAAAATACACTGTAGCTGGTTGAAAAAAATACTGTAATTGACGGAGGCTTATTTAGCATAATTAAATTTAAAAAATAGAAAAAATATATATGTTAGCCTATTACGTATAATGCAAATAAATACGAAAAAAGAACCAGCAAAAAAGATAAAAAAAACTAAAAGTATAGAAAAATAAAATTTATGAATAGTGTAAAATAAGCCAGAAACTCAAGCTGAAACGAGCCGATGTGCTGGTGTTGAAATCATTTGTTTGACGATAATAAAGCAGTAAAGTTCGGCAATGAAGAGGGCATAGAATGGTTCAGGTATCACACACAACTCAGATAACCAATAAAAAATCTGTAAGTAGCTAACGTGCAAATTTTACCCGTTTGAAACCCATAGAGACAAAAAAGGTCTGATGTCGAACCATAAGTACACAAGCTGCAGCTAATATGGAGGTGATAGAAAGTGAAATGCAAATTACACTGAACTTTTCATTCAGTCACTAATAATTCGAAATGTGAATAGCGAAGGCTGGGATCATGAATTGAAGGCCCGGAGTGCAGCATCTTAAAATGACGCAAGCCTTTCCATGCAATTGCACAAAATTTGTACCTGAAGACAATCAGCAGCCAAAGTACACAATGCTGTGGCTCCAGCCCAAGAGGTTCCATGTTTATGTGTTTATATCTCTAATAGCTTTGACCAATCTACTTATTAAGAGTGGCTAGACTACAACACACATAAGAAAAGTGAAGGCTAGGATCACGAACTGAAGGCCAGGAGTGCAGCATCTTAAAATGACGCAAGCCTTTCCATGTAATTGCACAAATTTTGTACCTAAAGATGATCAACAGCCGAAGTACACAATGTTGTGGCTTCAGCCCAAGAGGCACCCTGTTTACGTGTTCATAACTATGATAGTTTTGGCCAATTTGCTTATTAAGAGTGGCTAGTCTACAACACATATAAGAAAAGCAAGCATTATAATTTAATAAGGGTTGCAATGCTATTCTATTTCTGATCAGCAATCTTTTGTTGAGTACAAAGAAATATCTGAAACATAATGAAGTGAGATCCTTATTTGTGAAAAAGGTGAAAGATTCAGACGTAATTTGATGAAGTATATTCAAGGAATTGTCTTACTATGTTTCTGCCAATCCATAGATTGTTGCTTTCAAATAGAACAATAACTGATTAATATGTCCGCCTGATGGTTAGACATTAGAATAATATTATGGTAATGTAATCACAGGAAATATCTTGCAAAAGTATGTTTAGTAAAGAATTATTAGAATCTAGAACTAAAAGACAAAAGTATGTTTAGGGCAATCACTGTGACAACCTAATGTCTAATGCTTTCAATAGTAATAAAAAAGCCTAGATACATAATAATATGGTTATGGGGATGTGGTGTGCTGACAAACACTAAAAATTCTCTCTTCTAAAATCTACGAATTGGGCCATGATGTTCTTTATAAGAAGATCTCCTTCATGCCATTCTCTTCAATCAAACAGTCCTAAAGGTTTTTTTTAACAGAAGAAACAAAAGTAGATAAATATTTGAATGGGGCCTTTTACTTCGTGATATGTGGCTGCTTTGTTATTATCTATCCTGATGATTTGCATTTCTGTTTTTTAAGGTCATGTCAGTCTGCATTCAGCAGATTATTGATGAGGTTCAGCTTTAAAAGAAGCTAGTAATGCAAAGGCAAGAAAGCGAACAACAAATACAATGGAAGTGAGACTAATTAAGACGTTGAAACTTCTTTCCCATGTAATGGAAAAGGGAAATGTTACCGACATAGTTCCGAAGCATATAAATTGAAAAACAAAATTAGCAGGCTTAGGGACCATGCCTGTAGGCTGAACAGTCATGAGTATGGCAAGCACCCAGACCTAATACGGTGGTAAAACTAAGGTAAATATTTTAGGAAGCACTCTCTTTTTGTTCCTATTGACAAAAGATATCTATCTGACTAAATCATTAGGTTAAAAAAAAGGATTGGTTGTTGGCAGAAAGCTAGGTAGTGCAACACGCGTCCTTTTTAAGTGTAAATGCAGGTCAGATATTATGCACTAAAGCAAGTATCTATCATCATATAGATAGCGCATCCTATAAAACAGACTCGAACAAAACCCTCAACAATACGATGGAAATCTATGCAAACCATCTGAAATTTTCTCTGTAAACAAGAAGTCTGCTTTTTTTAATTCTAAACTATAGAAGTGCAGATACCACGATACCATAAACGTTTTCTGTAAAGGACTGTAGATAGGCTATGCCCTAGGTAACTAATACCCACCACATGGAAACAGCAAGAGACTACAGTGCATAAAATTTCTGATGGTTTGCATATATTGTCCATTCTAGAAAAAAATTAATGGTCTCCATGAGAAGAAACTCACCAAGCTTCGTACGAAAAATGTTAACTAAGGCTTCCTAGCTGCTACCAAGGTGTCGTAAATGTTCTCAGATTAGGTTTTGCATGCCAAAAAAGTCTATGGATGGCCTAATGTAGTTCCTATAAAACCTGGAATTTTGGACACATTTGGACCCCTAAACACCCGAAATTCCATTTTTGGCCCCCAAATCAAAAAAATTCCAAATCTGGACCCCTCCCGAGCGCACGTTCGCCCTGGAGCCGCCACGTGTCCGGTCGTGCGGTGTGGTACCGCACGACCGCACTGTAGCACGGGTCGTGCGGTACCACACCGCACGACCCGCCTGCCCCGAGCGCCGGCCGCGCGACTGCCCTCTTGAGCACGCGACCGCCCGCACCGACCGCGCGACTGCCCGCCCGACCGCGAGATTCCCCGCCCGACCGCGCGTCTGCCCGCCCGACCGCGCGATTCCCCTGCCGACCGCGCGATCGGGACACGTGGCGGCACACGGAGGACGCGCAGTCGGGAGGGGTCCAAAAACAGAATTTTTTTGGTTTGGAGGCCAAAAATGGAATTTCGGATGTTTAGGGGTCCATATGTGTCCAAAATTCAAGGTGAACCTTACAGCTCCTCAGCGTCGCGCTCCATGAGTGCCCGAGCCTCTACTTCTCCATCCTCCATGCCCAACACCTCGTCCTACAGGTCGACGCCGCCTCCCCCCAGGTGATGGAGAAGCTCCAGTCCTACAAGGCCCATGTCACCCTCAACCTCAAGGTCACCTTGCTTCCTTCCTTACCCTTTGACGCCCACACTTATTAGGGATTTAGGCTGGTACCATGAGGTTCTTTTTTTTTCAATTGAAGCAGTAGCGTGCAAATTGTGGCTTGCTCCTAGTAAATTAAATGACTATACGTTGTTTTCTATTGAAATTGGAATTGAACTTATGCTTGCTTGAATAAATCTCAATTTTCTTTTCTGAGATTTGCTAAGTGAACCTACCAGTTACCACCATGAGGAAAGCCACCACAAGGTGACTGGGGCAAGTGCTACGGATGAATTGTGCTGGGATAAACTAACATACGTAGGTTATAGAAGGCAATTTTTCCTCACAAGATAGAAGAAACTTGGTTTGGATCAATTGTGCTTCTCTATTGAAAAATGCTTCGTTTCTTATGGGTTTCAGGGGAGATGCAGATTCCATGGATTTTATGTCTTCCTAGTGAACAACAGTAACAAAATAGTTAAAACTGTGGTCAAAAGTCTAAACTGTGGAATCAGGGCCTTCTATTTCACGACCCTCAAATATGAAATATGCCTTCTGTAATTTACGTTATTGATGATACAGGAATTGTTTCTAAAGCTTATGAGGTTGCCGACAAATTTATGTCCTTTCATCGTGTGTTGCCTATTTAGGATTTGGATTTTTGCTCAACTGTGATTTGTGGTGCTATGCGAGCATGTGTTGCCTATTTAGGATTTGGTACAATAATTCGCCTACAACTCATGCCATGATTACTGCCAATGATAGTCTCGAGTATTGGGGTCCGACAAATTTGGTTTTCGTCATTGCCTTATTGTCCCGTGATCACCCTTTTTATTTGGTTATAGATCTAGGGTGAATGATCATGATACCATGCTTTTGCACTAAATGTTTCAACAACCAAGATGTGGCAAATAGACAAACACAATACTGCCAGTATTGAGCGTTAATTTATTGGCAAAGCAAGCTTTGCTCTCTATAGATACTCACATTTTGTGAATTATGATTCATGAACAATGTCAATTATGTAGTCCATAATTGAAGATAGCGACTGAGAGAGGTAAGAAATAATGGAATATATAGCATTCATCAAGGTAATCTCAATTTCTTGTTCTCATAGCATGTCTATATTTTTTAATTTTTAAATACATATATACTTGCCGTATCGTCGTATCCTTGTTTTTGCAAAATATCATATCGCAGTATTGCCGTATCCTTGTTTTTATCATATTTTTCTTATTATGTTGTATGTTAAAGTATCAGAGCCTAGACGCCTAATATTTTCTTGAACTTTTATGGTTGTTGAGGCAGGAGTGCACATCCGATGTGTGAGGGGGATAATGTTGGTAGTTACACATCGATTATGGAAAGGAGAAAAACACAATTTATAAGTGTAAGAAAGACCCTACCCATTAGACTAGTCTTTAGAGGGCGAGCCGCGGCGGCTGTTCGAGGCGCTTGTCGGGGAGGTCCTGCTGCGCGGCGTGGGTCGTGGTGGCGGCGGCGGCGGGGTTGGGGATCTGGGCAGGGTGGTGCGGTGGGCGCGGGAGGTCGCCACGGATCCTGTGGCGGCGCGGCTGATGGCGGTGGAGGTCAAGGCGAGGACGCGTCAGGTGCTGGCCTTGCGGTGCCCTCACCGGCGGGGCAGCGCGGCGTGAGCGGCGGCCGGGGACAGCTCGTTGGAGCCCTAATGGGTGTCCGTGCTGAGCCTCAGCAAGTGGGTGTTTTGAGGTCAGGGCGAAAACTTGGACGGCGACGTTTCCGTGCGCCGCTTCCTCCTTGGAGGCGTCCTCTCTGTACCTCTTCCCCGGCTCCCCCCCGATGTTTTGTTTGCAGGTGAAAATCTTTCCCATGGTGGACTGGCGGCGGCAGCGCCCTGGGCGTTGTTACCTTCGTGAAGGCGTCGTTAGGCAATTTCAGCTCCGTTGATTGATGCTTGCTGTTTGGCTCTGTCGCCGCTCGTGCTTGAAGGTCCGAGGAAGGTTAGAGGTGTTGGCCGAAGAGAGAGCTTTTTGGATGAAGTAGTTGAAGTGCTTGCCAAAGGCCCTCCCTGTTGAGCATCGATGTGATGCATCGAGTGCTGCTGTCTTCACTAGAGGAATACAGTCGCTTGATGGAGGTAACAAAGAGTTTGGTGTTGTTTAGCAAGTTGGGTATTGAGGTAGGAATAGGACTCGGACTTGAGTTCCGTTTCTTTATTCCGTGCGTTTGTACACCGTGTGATGGTTTGTAGTCTAAGTACTAGGAAAAATTGCTCCTTTGCCCCAAAGTTTAATGGCGTTTGCTTATTTGCCCCATGATGTCTCACAGACATATGGGCCCTGGACCCGTATGTCAGTGAGACATCATGGGGCAAATAAGCAAACGCCATTAAACTTTGGGGCACATGAGCAAATCCCCCTAAGTACTATGGGTGTGTTGGAATTGGCTGTACTCATTCACTTGTGAATGATGGAGGCCGGAATGTTTCATTCCTTAATCTAAAAAAGAGGGAAAAGCCTAATACCACTTATAAACCTATTGTTTTATAGCTTACATGCGGCAGCTCGTAGGTTTAATTGTGTTCAGCTCATTTGGATATGAGAATCGGAGAGTAAACATATGTGGTCAAGATCCGATCTAAACATATATGGTCAGGATTCGATCTAACATTCCTGTGGTTAGCGTTCGGTATAAGCGTGGGTGAAGGCGACGTGGCGAGGTGCATGGACGGCGAGAGCGCGGCCCGCGTGAAGCTGAGGGCGACGCATGCCTCGACAAAGCCGCGATCGAAGGTCTCGCCGTTCGGGACGATCACCGGGTCGCCCATCAGCTTGCCGGAGATCGGGCGCATGAACTCCGGCGGGGTGGTGGCGCCCGCCATGGCGCGTGTCAACGGCAGTGTTCGGTTTGCCTGGGCGGTTGGAAAGCGCTTCGTAACAATCCTTTCGTACGTATACTACTGCTGACAGTACAGGCTTATGGTGGATTGGTGGTGTCCTTGGAAATTTTCTTCCGAAAACAGCACAAGGTTTTTAATGTAATAGTGTCGTTAAAAATAGATTTCAGTTAGGTAATACGCAATCTGTTGATGCAATCCCAGCTTTGTTGATGGAAGCATGGATTATGACGTTAGTTCGTAGACTACTAGCATAGTAGCGTAGCGACTTAGCGTTATCAAACAGGTTGCCTAGAGTTGACTTGTGGCTATTGGACCGGTTTCTGTTGTGCTTTGGCAATGGCAAGGCAACAGAATTACGAAAAGGAATGATGTTCACTTCATAGCTTTTCGTGAAATTCTCGAAATTGTTTGTTTCATGAAGAATGAACTCGGAGCTAATCAAATGCAATCACAGAAGCTAAACCAGACTCCGACCATTATGGAATAAGTAAAGAGAGACAAGCTTATAAAGTGTAGAGCACCGAAGGCTGATGCACAAAGCCAAGTGGACATTGGTGTCACAAACCCACAATAGTAGTTTTTTCCCCTTTAATCTCAATTACAGTTCTACAGTTCAGTCACAAAAGCATTAACATCTGCATAAAATCCAATAAAATTACACTTCAATTCGAAGAAAAGAATTCACCTTCCAGGTGAGATCCACAACGCCAGATGTACCAACCAATCTTATGGGCCATGGCAAATACAGTTCCAAAGACTTCAAGAAACGAGGTGAGAAAAGCGTAAGGAAGCCGAAGAGACTTTTCAGAATTGGGTCGTGTTTGACCCGGACGGCCCGGCGTAGTTGCTCCGTTGCGGCGGCCGCCGGATTGACACGAGCCCCTCCGACACCACGCTCCCGTCGTCCAACTGCTTCCCTAGCAGCCCGGCCGCCATCACCGCCGCATCGTCGTCCTCCCCGCGCATTGCACGGAGCGTCCGCCGCGCCATGTCCCGCCCGACCCCACCGTCGCCCTCGGCCATGGGCTTCAGCGCGGCCTCGACGCCGGCCGCGCGCGCGAGCCCGCGGAAGCGTAGGCTGCCCCGGCTCATCCCGTACAATGCCGATATGCAGTACTCCTCCTCCGCGCTCCCCGGCGCGGCGGAGCCGTTGCGCATTAGCCTGACGACGGCGGCCACCGCGCCGCCGTCCATTAGGGCGGCCCTCCCTTCCGAGTAACCGGCCAGGTTCGCCAGGATCATCACGGCCAGCCTCCGCAGCGCGGCGGCGTCGGTCTCGTTCGCGCGGTCCCGCGCCTCCGCCGCGGCGAGCAGCGTTCGCACGACCCCCGGCGTGCGCGCGATCTTGGAACGGTTCATCCCGGAGAGGGAGACGTGGTAGAGAGCCATCCCGGCTTCGCGCCGCGCGCGATGGGCCGCGCCGACGCTCGCGAACAGCTCCAGCAGCGGCGGGATCGCGCCGAGCACGCCGATGGCGGCGCGGTTCTCGTCCTCCACGGCGAGGCTGTATATCGCGCCGGCGGCGTGGTCGCGCGCCTCCTGGTGGCCGCCCCGGAGCACGTCAATCAGCGGCGATAACGCCCCGGACCGCACGATCCGCATCTTGTTCTCGGCCTCCAGCGACAAATTAACCATCGCCGCCGCCGCGTTGACCTGGACGCCGGCGTCCCCGGACAGCAGCATCGGCCGGAGCGCGGCGAGGAGCCGTGGTGTGCAGAGCTGCCTCCGCATCTCCCTGTCCCGCGTCGCCTGCCGCAGCGACGCCATCGCCGCCTCCTGCTCCACAGGGCCAGCGCCGTCCGCGGCCCCGAGCACGGCCATGATCTCCTCCAGAGAACCGCCCGTCTGCTTCGGCTGCTCCTGCACGAAGTCATCGTCACCGTAGTGGTTTATTGCCCGGACGGAGTAGGCCGGAGGGGGCGGCGGGCAGTGTTGCAACTGCGACCTCTGCTCTTGATGCGACGGTGGCATGAGGCGGCGGACGATGTCGCGGGCGGTGTCGGGGGAGAGCGGGGAGGGGTGGGGCAGCGCAAGGCGGTCGCACCAGTTGAGGATGGCGGTGCGGAGCGCGACGTTGGGGACGAGCATGAGCGGGGAGGAGGAGGAGGGGAGCGCGGAGAGGTCGGCGGCGACGGCGGGCGGAGAGAAGGCGAGCGCGGCGCAGGCCTGGATGCAGGCGCGCTCGAAGGTCTGGCCCGGCGGCACGACGACGGGGTCCGCCATGAGCGCGCCAGAGATGGGGCAGAGGAACTCCGCCGGCGGGTCCGCCGTGGCCGTGGACGACGACGAGGACGGCGGGGAGGAGGCCGTGGACGACGACCACCACCGCGGCCGGCCGGTGCCCATGGACTCGGGTGGCCTGGCGCGTTCGCTGCGGCGAGCTTAGGTGGGCTTCGCCTTCGCGAGTTGTGGGTTTTCAGCGACGGCTACCGGGAGAGGAGGTGCTCGCGAGTCGCCATTGGCTTTTCCGGACGCGCTATGGCAACCGGCGACTTTTAAGACAATGATGGAAGCTGTTCTATCGGGCCGCTGCTTCCAGAAACTAGGGCTGTACACATCTCAACAGAACTGAAAAAATCTGGCAAGAAAAACGACCGAGTCAACTCGGTTTGACCAGTTTTCATATCCGATTCAGTTTTCATATTTTTAGAGTTTTTTATGTTCGGTTTTTAAGAAAAAACCAGCTGAAAATCGAAAAAACCAAGAAAACCGAAAAATTAGTAGCACACAGTGTTCTATCCAGAATTCAAACCATGGCCATAGGGTTTAAAAGCCACGCACTCTACCAACTGAGTTAGGATGGCTTGTTGTCTATTGAATGGATATATGGTATAAATGTATATCTTGTGTTCATGGCTCTAAAACACAGAAGACCGAAGTGATGGATGAGTTGTTAGTCTTACTCTTGTATAATGGTAAGGTAGGCTATTGATTAATTTTTTGTGGTTGCTAAAAATGGGCATAGCACATTATTAACATTAATTATTATGCTTTATTACTTTATATATATGCCGTTGAATCTCTATACTCCATTAGAGTGTTTCTAAAGTACTAATTCTATTGCTAGTAGTATATATATTGTCGCCTACTCGTCTCGCTAGTTGCTATATCGTTTGTAATTTACGTCAATTTTGGTAAATATGGTATTTACCGATACCGCATCGAAATAAATTGGGATTTACCGATACCGAGCCGTATTTTCAAAAATTCGTATACTACCGAACTAACAATACCGTATTTACCGTATATACCGAACCAATTTTACTGAACTAACCGAATGCACAGCCCTACCAGAAACCGTGAGCTTCTTATTTTGGCCTTTTTTTTCTTATTCTATTGTATGATATAATGATGCCTTTTTTTTCTTTTTTTCTTCTTATTTTTAATTAAATGACGTAAAAAAGGCTAACAGCCACTACTGTGTAATTTTAACCAAAAGTCAACAGTTACAGCTGGAAGCTAAAGCCACTTGGAGCGGGACCTAAGTTCTAACTAACTGCAATAAGTATGTGATCGGTACTCATAGCCTCTGCTTTCTACTTTTTGTTGTTGTTCCGAACGCGTACTACCTGAATCGAACTATTTCATAAAAAAACTCCTGTGAAGTTCCAATAAAATTCTAGTGTTTCAAACGGGGCTATCACCAGTGTTGCGGATTTTGTGCTAGCACTTTGCTCGAAAGAAGGAAAATTGTACAACTTACTATCAACGATCGAGCCAGCGATTTTACGAAATAATATGAGAAAATAGCTAAAAATTCTTGGGAAAGAAGAGGATGCTCTTTATTGCTATAAACTGGTTACATAATGCTTTTAACAAAGGCATGAGACTAACCCTAATTATACCAAATTGAATAAGATATTAATTCATACGGGATTAAGATTGATTGATTGCGTTTGAAGTACCTTTTTCTCTTTGGCCTTCTCTCATCCGGCTTTAAATATCAATGAAGAAAGCCCCCGTCGGAGAAGATGCCTTATGGAACCAACGTGTCTGGTCGGGGAGGTAGTTATTGTTAGAGAAAATACCTGATCGTCGGTTGTTGTCAGCGAAAGACAAACGTGGGCAATAACCGCATGGTAGTTGTTGTCAGAGACTTAGAGCCGAAGTATTGTGCTGTTTGGAGTGAATAAGCCATGTGTTTCATATATCACACGGAAGAAATATCCTAAAATCGGATCTAAGGACCAGCTCATAGACTCTTCGAACAATCATCCGGGGCCCTTGGCCTTAATTATATATTAAAGCCATATTTAGATATTTATTTAACCCCATCATTTACCATGCCCGGACTGTTCTCTATTTGCAGGCCTTCAGCCTTTCACATTGCTTACCCTACTCGCCTGAAAAATCTTGCCAACGAAAACAAATGCCACCCTTACAGTAGAGCATATCTCCCTGGGAATCCTTCCATCAATAGGCTCTCCTTGGACGAATAGAGATTAAGATGCAAAGTTTGTGGCTTGACTTTTGATTACACGAATGCATTCTAATTGGTGCATTTGATAACTGGAAAGCTCTATTATTCCATAGACCACTGGGCATTGGGCCCGGAAGCTACTTTCAACCGTTAATTAGCTGTTGAGCAGCCGCATTGCTTGCACGAGTCCTTGTCATTGCAACGGAATTTGCTCAAAGTCTCAAGCCTTGCAGCAGGCAGCCCGTGGCATGCAAGCCACGTCCAGAGAGAGAAAAGCATCCACCCAAACCGGTCAAACAGTTCTCTTCAGTAAACTCTCTCTTTTTGGCCACACTGTATGGATCGCTGTGATGAACAGAAGTACAATGACATCTAATCAAATCTTTTGGCCTGGACGGGATCAGCTGGTCCATTGCGCCAATTGCAATTGCTTCAGGCATAGTGAGCCTAAGCTACGCAATCTTCTGCCCCCAACTTGGCTGTTTCAGTTTGCCAGTGTCACAGCCTGCCATCCTTCCATGATAACTCAACTCCCCTTGTAATGGAGGCGTGCTAATGACTTGCTACCGGCAGCACGATGAAGAGCTAATGATCTGAACATGTCGAGGGACAACTTGTGGCATAATTTGTGCTGGAGAGAGGGATTGGTCTGAAGATCTGAAATTCTGAACAGCTGTTCTTGAAATAATTTATCTTCTTGATTTGTTCAGCAGTGACCTCACCGGCAAACGGTCGCTGTTGTCAGGGCGGATCCGGTGACATGGAGAAGGCGTTCGTTATCCACAGAGAAAAAAGAGAGAGAACTATACAATGTGATGTTTGATCGTACCACACCACAAAAATACACGATTGTTTGGAGGCGTTGTATATACGTTGTCTCTAGCTACTTAATCTTTGTTTGGATGGACATCATGGACAAATACGTTGGATCTTTTTCTAACGACGGATACGGCGAGCTTGTGATTGACAAAAGTATTGCCTTGTCTTCTTTTCTCTCTCTGCAGTATTTGTTAATGTCTTGATGATCAGCACACAGATTCTGCACTCTGTCGCTTGCTGGCTCATAAAACACACTCTTTTTTTTATCCAACATCTCATCGTGGCGAGATCTATGCGTGAACGAACGCTTTCTGGTGCGGTCTGGGGCACTGGAGCAACTGGACACATCTCCAGCCATCCAGGGTCTGTGCATGAGCATTGAGCAATTGAGACAAATTTGTTGCAGTAATGTCTATGTTCGAAGATCCGGTTTGGCTCGACAACTGTAGGTGTGTTTGGTTGCAAGGACTAGGTGAGACGGGATGGCATAGATCTGTTTTTGTAGGTGTTTGGATGGGAGACAAGCAGAGTCAAGAACATCCCACTAGGAATATTCCTTGTAGATCCGGGACCAGGCAATCCTCTTTTTTTCATGGGATGGAGTCATCCCACATGGGATAGAGTCATCCCACCTCTTTGTTTTTTTAAGTACTGTTTTGTTTAATTTTTTTTTAAAAAAAACTCAAAGGCTTATGTGTAGAAACATATCAACAATAGCCTTCATTTTTTTTAAAAAAAAAACTCAAATGCCACACATGTCCCACCTTCATCCTTCCATCCAAACAAAGGATGGAGCCATTCTATCCCACTTTATCCTTCCAACCAAACAAAAAACAGGGATGACTCTATCCCCCAACCAAACAAAGAATGGGATCATCCCATCCCAAAACTAGGGACATGACCATCCCATCCCACCTTGTCCCTAAACCAAACATAACCTAAATTAACGGGAGTCGATGCCCTACCAAATTAGGGCTCCTAAATCCTAACGCCTGCGTCAATATTACATAAGAGGTGTCGATGGCAGTTCGTTCCCTTCTCTAAGGGACTGGTATGTCATGTGTGGGCGCGCTACGCTCGAATTTATCTGGTTGTCGTACGTTCTGAACTGCTGGATCGTACGGAAATAATGTTTGATACGATATACATGAGAAGCTGATCATGTTGCTAGCTCACATTCGAGTACCAGTTTTTTCAGTAGTTAATCTACGCGCAACGCATTGCGACGACGGCAACTGTATTGTTTTAAAATGAAATGCGTGCACAACTCTAATGAAAGAAAATTATGTTTGTGCACTGCCAGCGGAGGATTCAGAATTTTGCCGTGTTTCAGGCTAAACTTTAAAAAACTAATAGCCTATAAGTAACATCAATTTATACGCACACAACGATATAATAAAAATATATCGTAAATGCATCATTTAGATCGGATCTTGGTCGCATACGTAGATCCAACCGAGTTAACTCCCCGAGTCTCAAATTCAAACGGGCTAAACACAACTAAGTTCACGGACTGCCACGTGTAAGCCCTCAAGTAACAGCTTTATAAGTAATATTAGGTTTTCTCTCATAAAAGATTAGTTTAATAGGTGAAGTCTCTCTTACACTTATAAATTATATTTTTTTTTCTCACAATCGGTATAGGAAGGAAGGCCATCTCCACCTATAGCGATCGCTCCGGCCTGCCGCGTCTGCTCCCCCTCCCGCCAAACGAGGCCAAGAGCAATGTTCGTTGCCTCATGGGCGTCCATGAACCTACTCGGATGACGCGCATCTACGGTGAGTGGTTCGAGTCCCCGCCGTCGTTGCAGGAGTTCATGCCGCTGGGCTGACCCAGGAAGAGGCCGTTCTGGTAAGGCTGCTTGACGGCGAACCGAGCAGGTAGGAGGGCGAGCTGGAGGCGCTGAAGCAGATGCTGAGGAACGGCAAGAAAGGGCAGCAACATGCTCTCTGCACACCGAGGCTGCTCGACGGGCTGTGCCGGCTACTGGATACTCACGGTGGCGTGCAGCTCGGTGCCGTCGCGTGCGTGGTACCCTCTCGATAGAGCCGGCGAACCAGGTGCAGCTCGTGCACGCGGAGCTCGTCGAGCTACTCGGAGTCGCGTCCCCGGAGCTGCGCGACCACACGCCTGGAGCCATATATAGTGTGGCGTCCCATGTAATTATTTCAAGAATAATCATACTTAAACAATGGATTATTATTCATCTAATCAGTAGAACACTGTCCCAATGAATAATAAGCATTTACTAAAGTCACGCACCAGAATAAATAATGTAGAAATTATACTCTTATTACAACATTTGTTACATGGGTTATGGTCTTTAATACAAATACATAGGGGACAAAAGGTACATATTGATACCTTATGGCTCTTGTGCTTGGCTCTGCAAGTCATCTACCCGTCCCACCACCATATAAGGGGTCCACCTTCCCTGATTCCTCGCAACCGTCATCCTCCTCCCCAGTGGGCTCGACTGTGTCCGCTGCCCCTTCATCTAGCTCGAAGTATACGCCGATCAGAGTAGGGTCTAACAAAGAAAATAATATCAAGGGTGAGTACTAACGTACTCAGCAAGCAGTATTAGCAAAACACATTGTACGCCTCTCTTCTTGGGTTATTAAAGTTTCTAAATTTTACTTTCCAAAAATAGCATTATCAAATTACATGGCATCCTTTTTAATTTATAAAGATTCTACTTTTTACTCGGGCGAAGAAAGATCTCTAGCGATCATCATAGTCTCCAATTCAAGAGACTGGTATGAATTTATGATTTTATTTAGCACTGCGTAGGCTTGTGCCACTATACCCATAGCTATTCTGAACCATCATAACTAGGTTTTTCACACTTCCTTTGGTGTGGGGTCAAGTTCAAAGTACAGAACATTTTTCAAGTTACGTTACTCAATTCTCCAGCCCATCTATTTTTCGCTGGTGTGTTGGGTCGCTCAATTGGGCTTTACCGACTTCCAATAGTGTTTGGTTGGACTGGCTCCTGGCCCAACACTCCATCTACACATATAGCGCCTCGGACTTACTCACTTCCAGACTGACATTATTGGTCTTGGGTTTCATCAATCTCTACTCACACATATTTACTTACCCAATGTGGAGAGATAAATAATGTAACAAGATAATAGTTTCTACTCATTCAAGATGGAAAAATGGTTGACACTTTATCTACGGTCCTCAATCCGAGTGAGAGTTTGGTGGGTCCTTATATTCTAGCCATATGTAAAGGAGTCTTGCCTACCCTCTCTCTGCCTTTTCAAGAACCCCTTTACCCTCCTAGTTACATACCTCTCTAGTCCTGCTGCTCCTCTCAGTCAGACCACGAACTCTAACTCATACTCTTCTGTTCTTTCTCTTTATTTTTCTCATCTTTTCTTTTCTCATTCTTAACTCTTTCATCTTCTTAAACAATTTAATTTTTCAAATACATTTTCTGATGCAAGTATACGGTAATGACACAGAAAGTAACTTGTATATTTAACATAACTATATTTGTTATCAAGAATTAGCTTGTCTGAGTTGTAGTAAGTGCTGGAATCAATTGCAACCTGATTTGCTACCTCAGCCTAACTTGGCTCGACTTCTATATTACACGTAGACATGTTTATTATAACAAAATAATCATTTAGGATACCAGTAGATTATAATTCCCCTACCCATTTTGGTGGATTTCTAACCTGTCTACGGTGTTACAATCTATCGGGTTTCCTCACTATTGCTATTGCTTAAAAGGCCAATAAGTCCAGTACTTCGGCCCAGTCTATTTAGCTCGCGGCCCAACTCAGCCTAGCTCAGCCCATAGGCACTCGGCCCAGCTCGGCTGACAAAACGGCTTGCCTCCTTCGCTCCTAACACTCGGCCGACGCTGCTCAATGCCTCCTCTCCTCGGTCTAAAAGCACTTGGCTTTGCTCGGCCAACCAAACGCCTAGCCTCCTCCGCTCTTCACACTCGAACGCCACTCTTACCTCTCATCGCAGCTCTTCTCTCCTTTCTCCTTTCTCCTTTCTCCTTCTCGGTGCCGAGGCTGGCTTCCCACTTCTGAGGCTTGACACACACACTCTCTCTTTCTCTCGCCTGACTACTCAATTCTCAAATCTCCTTTGGTTCAAATCCAGGTAGATCTACCTCTTCCTGGGTCGCACCTCATCGGGTCTACGGCTATCGCCACTTCCTATCACCGGATCTAGTGGTTACCCGCTGGATCTGGCGGCTGCTCGCCGGATCTGGTGGTTACTCGACCTACAACTACTCTGGCTACCTCGACTACTCGGCCTACAACTACTCGGCTACGACTACTCGATTATGACTACTCTCCGGTTCTACCTCTTCCTCTACCCCTATCCGTGCTTATGCACTTCGATTCTTGTTATTGTTTTTGTTATACTTGCACAACTTTTACCACACCCGGTTCTTGGGGGACTCCAGTTCTCGTGCTAATGGGACTCGGTTCCTGGGGTTCTCACGCCCGGGAGTGGTTCCCCAAGTCCGAGGGTGCTCACATTGTTAGGATGAGCCGTCGGTTGCTGTGGTAGCCATCGATTAGGCTGGGTAGTCTCTTCCTCCTTCTCGTCTACTTGGCTCAACCAGTCAAGCCGAGGCTGAGTAGTGCCAAGCGTTTTGTGTGCTTACTCGGGGTGAACCTAAAAAACAAAAAGGAAGAAGAAAGGTGGGAGGGAAAAGGTGGGCCTACTTGTATCGGCCTGAGAATGGAAAGCTTGTTGGTTGGTTGCGGTTGAGGTGTGGTCTTCACACGGGTGTGGACGTGGATGAAGGGGTGGCCGAGGTTCTTGTCGCTATTAGGGACGTTGTCTTGTGGTGGTCCACCCGGTCGGCCTCCTGGTCCCTTGGTTTACGCTCTCCTTCACCTTCCTCTACCTTCTGCCTCCTCCTCTCCGATACTCCTCTCTTCTCACTAGTAGACTATTTGCTTGGGATGGGATGGCTTTCTAGCCTTCGACCAAGAGCAACGATGGGGAATGTTTGGCTTGTTTGGCTCAGGGTTCTTGGATATTCTTAGTTGCTCTCGGATGTTCTTGCTAGTGAGAGAGGCTTGGGTGCTCTATGTTGGCTCTGTGGGTTCTCGGCTGGTTTGTGGCTTCGGTGGTTTTGGCAATGCAGTTGGTGATGTGGGCGATGGCTAGTTTGCTAGCTTAAGTATGGGGGCTTCGTCCTCCCTCTCTGTGGTTTGGCTGTGCACACCTGGGCATGCTCGAGCTTATCCTCTTTTGAGTCTTGCACTCCTGCGGCTTTGGACTGATGGTCCTAGGCGTCGGCTGCTCACTGTTTTTGAGATTCTCTGGGGTTAAGGTAAGTTGAAAAAAAATGTGGACTTTGGATTTTTGAATGTCGAATGATGAGGCCCACTTATGGTGAGAGGTACCGATCGGCCTGATACGGTCTAGAAACCTTGATGAACGCCACTCTAATTGGCTCTAGCCTCTAGGAGTCTAAGGGTACTAACGGCAGCTCTTTCCCCTCTTTCTCTTTATTCTCTCTTGGATTGTTATTTGATTTGCTCTCCGACTACAAAAGAAAAGAAGGGGGTGACCAGTTTGGGATACTAACATTGGCAACACATGGAGATAGAGCAAGGGAATGCAATGCAGAAATTAGTTTAGCCTTTCGCTTATTGTATTTGTAATTAGAAATTAGTTTTTCATGCAAACACAATCTTGTAATAAAAAGGGTTGTAATAATTAATTTTTAATTCATTTCTTTAAGATCTACAGTTAAAGGTTGTAACTTATTCTTGTAATTAATATATTGCAATAATTCTTAATTTCTTTTTAATTATCTCTAGTCCTTAAAAATACGACTAGGTGGTCGTCGATATGTTCTTCAACTCTTCGAAGGGTATGTTCTCCCTCAACTCTTTGTAGCTTCTGATCTCATGATCCCTTCTCTTCGTCTCTACTGCTCTCTCTTTTACCTGCGTGCACCGTGACAACATGGTTCCCCCCTCCCAACTGCTCCCCACAACTCCCTCTCATCACCCGCAAGTGCACAATGCCAAACCAGAAACTCCTTCCCTCTCCGTCTTGACTCCCCCTGTTTCTTTCAGATGCACATTGTGACAGCACCGTTTTTTCCAAATCCCAAACCCACAAGGAGTGCACAGTCGAGAAAGCAACCACCTCCCCACCAAGCGATGCTTCCACAACAACGCCGTGTCACCACAGGAAGTGCACCATGGCCCACCTTGCGACGCCGCCTTCTCTCCATCGCAACTCTGCCATCGCGGAAGTGTAGGTCTTCCTCTGAGTGCATTGCACGCCGTTTGCACCAGAGACGGCATCCCCAAGCTGGCGAGTATAGGATCCGTCATCTGTGAGATCCCCCTCGATAGATCCATCATCCACGACGTTGTCGGTGTGGAATCTACATCCCTGATGTCGATGCCGTGGTTCTGTCGTCTATGAGGTCTCCAGTGTTGGATCCGCTGTCCACAAGGACTCCCGCATCGGATCCACTGTCTGTGATGTTGCCGATGCCGGATCCGTCTTCCCTGACGTCGCTGCCCGCAAAACCATTGTCCTCAAGGTCATCAATGCTGGATCGACCGTCCCCTCTATCACCGGCGTCAGATCGGCAGCCCCCAAAGTCCATACCAGGTGTTTACTTAGCACAGTTGCGGTTTATGTTCGTACTCTTGATTGCAAATCATATGTATTGATATCCTAGTTGCTAATTATACTGCTTTGAGTTAATTAGTGTTAGAGTTCTTTCATATAGCCTCTCGATAGAAGAGAAGAACCAGATACTGACCGGCGTGCTCGGCGTAGTCTCGCAGTTGCTCCAGCTCTTCGCCAGCACCGATGATGGCGACCGCGCTAGGCGCTAGCCGCGACGCCGGCTTGGCACTGTACTACCTCTCCCTTGCTGAGATGAACCGATCAAGGCTCGCAAGAACAGGTGGCCGCGGTGTTGTAATAATTACTTTTTAATTCATTTCTTTAAGATCTACAGTTAAAGGTTGTAATTCATTCTTGTAATTAATATGTTGCAATAATTCTTAATGTCTTTTTAATTATTGCTAATTATACTGAGTTAATTAGTGTTAGGGTTCTTTCATATAGCCTCTCGATAGAAGAGAAGAACCGGATACCCATCGGCGTGCTCGGCGCAGTCCCGCCGTTGCTCCAGCTCTTCGCCAGCACCGATGACGGCGACCGCGCTGGCCGCGACGCCGGCTTGGCGCTGTACTACCTCTCCCTCGCCGAGATGAACCGGTCGAGACTCGCAAGAACAGGTGGCCGCGGTGCCAATCCTAGTCGACGCGGCTCGGGAGGCCGCGCCGCGGCGCCCAGCACTGATGGTCATGCCAGCCTCGCGGGCTGCGGCGCGGTGGCGGCGGTGACGGGGCTCATGTGCTGCGCCGTGGCGCCCGGGTCCACGGAGGAGTACTGCCTCTCGGCGCTGCACGGGATGAGCGGCGCCAACGTGCGGTTCGGCGGGCGCCGACACGGTGCTCAGACGCGTCACGGTCGCGGACAGCCCGGGCGGCGGAGTGCGGCAGGACATGGCGTGGCGGACGCTGCAGGCGATGAGCGGAAACATCAACCCCAGGCATTATTACGACGACGAAGACGCTGGGGCCATGGGGCGGCGACGTAAGCACCATGTCGGAGGCCATGGCGATGCCGCAGTTCCCAAGGCGGCCTCTCAAGCACGTGCATGGGTTGCTGCCCAGGCCGCAGCGGTCGAACACCACGGCGCTCGACAGGCTCTGGGAGGCGCCTGATGGTTGACATGTAAGTCCCTATCAGCCTCAGTTTGTTGCTCGTGCTGGTGCAATGCGATTTGCTTAACCCTTTATTTCTTCTTTTAGTTGAGAAAATGGTTTTGTAAATAGTGAAAGGTAATCACATAATCAGGTGATGTATGGTTAATAGTTACACACCTGATGATGTATGGTTGAATTATTCATTTTGTCGAAATCTGCAGATACATTTATGTACATAGCATCAGCTTGAAGAAATTTGTGTACAACCAAACTCTTTAGTGTTCTCTCCCTTTTATGCTTCAACTTATTTCCCAAAATACCTTCCTTCGCTATCTGATCAGTCACTACTGGAAAAACCACGCATGAACAGTGAAATTCAATTAAAGCGGTTTAGTTTTGACTCATCCAGGCCAGGATCAAGAGCAGCTTGATTGGTAAAATCTTGGAGAAATCTATTCCTGGGGAACAGTAAGTTCCAGATCAAGAATGCACATGCGCATGCAGATATGAGCGACAAATTTATTCAACTTATAGGTCTTTACAGTATGTACAATGTGAAGCTTGTCGATATGAGCGACAAATTTATTCAACTTGTAGGTCTTTACAGTATGTACAATGTGAAGCTTGTCTTTTAGGTAAGTACTTCAGAAGAATTCCTCACTCAAGAGAACATCACTGAGCCCTGGTTCCTGCATAAATTAAAAGGTGTTAAGAAAATGTTCATGTAGCAACGCAGAACTTCAAATCTATCGGCAGTAGAGCATATTGCATATACATGTTTGAACTCAGATTTGTAAGGTTCTTGTATACTCACCTTCCATATTCAAGATATTCCCGAGGGGATATAGGTTTAGGACCCCCAAACCAATCAATCAAAAATATGTATTCAATTTCCAATTTGAAGATCTGGAAGTGATGGTTCTTTGGCCAACCTATCAAACGGCAATACATGAATGTTGAGATAAAAAACAACACCTTATTGACCTCACATTGGCCCTACATACAAGGAAACCATAAATATAATTGTACCCTCCATTTCAGGATGTTTGCTGAAAAGTGCTGCCTTGGCCACCTCCGCTTCAGATGACTGAAGGTCAACTAACTTCAACTGCCAAAACAGTAAATGTTACTTCAGATCGCAATGTACTGTTTTTTTTTAAAAAAAGAAGAGTACAACATAGTGGTCCCCTGTCTCCACAACACATAATAGTTAGTAAATAACATCCAATATATGTTCATATGGGAGGGGATTAGAAAAAAGATGTCCATCTCTGCTGCTTCATTGCATCTCGCATCATGATAACTTACTGTTTTTTCTTGCTAATCATGAGGGATACTTTGAGAAGGCACAGCTTAGAAGGCTCAAGCACAAAATGTTAAGACATTAGAAATTAGAATAGAGCTGTTTTGTTTATTATTATTACGGAGGCTGACAGCATCAAGTTGCCACTAACATGCTTAAAGATTGCTGCTTCCGATATGGTCAAGTTCCCCACTATTCCCCTTCTTTTTCTTGGTAACATTATGATCCTATCCAAATACCGAATTATGAAAAAACTCCAAAAGCATAAATAGCCCAACAACATAAGGCGAGCAAATGCATGAATAATGCATTCAATATTACAGTTCAAGCCCAGTCATGAAATTTAATGACAGAAAATCAGAAATAGAGCATTGTAAATTCAACCACCACTATGTAAAAAGATAATAGGGAAATAAACAGCAAGTGAACAGTCATCTTATCATGGATGTAATTTGTTAGTACCTTTCCGGTAAGAGTAAGTTTTGCACAAGTGGGGTTTTCAGGATCAATCTTCCCACATGTCCCAAGAGGGAACTCACTAAGGGTAAAGGAGGTCCTTTCATCCTCCAATGCATCTCTTGCAGTGGGATCCAGAGTTGTCAGATAGAAGTAAGGGATTCCATGGCCCTCACCCGGCACTCCATCACTATATGAAACTACATTGCTGTGTGTACAAGAAGGTGAGGACTAAGTTCAACAGTCATAAAAGAGTATATGCATTGGTGGTTTTGCTATATTGGGGCAATTAGGAATACCCAAATGGAGCTCCACTTAGATCACTTGATATTGTGCTGCAAATGAAATGGCAAAGCATTAAAGAATGACCAATCAAATGGAAATTAATAATGTAGGATAGGACAAACTATAATCATCTTAGCAAGAACCAGACTAACAACTCTACTAAATTGCAGTTTTACAATTCTTGGTACAATTTTGTCTGCTATATTGAACTAGTGATGTGATGCCTTATTGAACTTAGAATAAGAAGACGTCAAGACCAGGCTAGAGGGTTCCAAATTCGAAGCAGTTTTACTGTAATTGTGAGTTCTCGTTACCCAGTTGGCATATCAGGATAGTGATTTAGCCAAAATTCTACATCTTCAATTGTAAAGCATGACACCTGAGCGCCTAATCACTGTCTAATTTTAGAAATCCGCGCACGACAGCGAAGTAGCAACAGGGTATGGAACCGTAACAATTTCTCGAAACTAAGAAGCCTCCAGCAATTACTACCAACTATCCGCAATTGCCCACACTAAGCATCGCTAACTTGATCAAACCACCTGCTGTTAAAAGGACTCAGTACCAAATCGCAGGGGCAAGAACAAGAAGAGAAGGGTTTTGACTGCAACCTGAGGACGCCCCAGGTGTTCTGGGCGGCGAGCCACCTCGCGGTGGCGGCGGCCTCGGAGGGGGCGGGCTTTCCGGCGATGAGCGGGCGGCCGGCGACGGCAGGCGCCGGCGGCCGGAGGACGAGGAGGAGGGCGGCGGCGAAGGCGAGGTAGGCAGGGGAAAGCATGGTGGTTTCTTGCTTTGGTTGTCTTCTCGTGTGGGAGTGGGACTCGATGTCGCCTCCTCTTCGTCATTTGTATCTTTCTTCTTGCGGATAGGAAGATTGGAACGGAAATTGATAATGATGTTTGAAATGGCTTGCCTTATGATTTTTGATTAAAAATTTTAAATATTTATGATAGATATTATAGAAAAAGAGATAATTATTTGTGATTTTGATTGATACAGATGTTGAGTTTTTACCGTGTACTATAATTAATTTGTAGATCTTATTTTAAGAAAATACTCCGTTTAAAAGTTAGGTACTACCCAAAAGCTAAAAACTATTTTTAGAAATTTTTAGTATAAAATTCTTATTAGAATACTTGGAGCTACGCTGAAGTGATTTATTGTCGTTTTTAGTTCTTACGGGTATTGTTTGCACCCTGTCAACATTATACCCCACTTGTAAGTTATCACACCTAGCTGAGATTTTTTTTTCTATCCATGGTAGAAATAGAGTAAGGTTATTTTTGGAGCACACGAATTTTCACAGGTTTTTCGTATAAATTTTACATTAAAAAAACAAAGCAAAATACTCTAAAATTCCTTAGGGCTTGATTATACTATTATTTTTTATCCACAATAGCAAAAGAGTAAGGCAATACTTGGAACATTGGAATTTCATATGTTTTCGTGAATTTTACATAAAAAATCGAAATCCTTAGAATTGCTTTAAAATCGGTGCATCACTTACCACCATCTCATGCTACTTCATCCTCTGGTGCCTTCTTGGTCTCTTGGACGTGTAACGCCCCTATTTTTGGGAACAAAGACGTCTTACCACCCGCAACAGCCCAGGAATTCAGTTACGGATGAAAAGTGTATCATGCCTGCTCATGAACAATTAAAAGAAGTTGATTAAAATAAGACCTAATGGCCAACTTTAATAACAATACGGCGTCCAAGCCCAAAACTTAACTTACATACAGAAGAGCCGAAGAAAACTCCACAGGAACGCTTGAATGCAGTCGTAACCCTAGCACGAGAACTTGCAGCATCCTCTTTTCTTCTGATATCTGTTGTGGCAGATATGTTGCAAGACTGAGTACCAACCACCGCACTCAGCAAATCACATGGGGAAATACTATATAACTACTTGCCAAGATTCTCAAGAGAAGGGAATATAGTTGTTTTATTATGAGGGGGATGCAATTTTATTTGCAAACAAACAAAGTTTAAAACATTTCTCCTTAAGATCAGGGGGTTTTCTGTTATCAAATAAAGTTTTATCATTACTCAAATTAACAACATCAGAAACACTACTTATGCCTCGTTGTTGGAATCACCCAATTAACACAGCTTCATTAACCGGAAGCACGGCGTATTCGAATACCATTTGTTTCACTCTGCAGAGCTGCCCTGCTTTACCCACAAGATTTCTTAACTCCACGTCTGGCTTTAAGAAAATAAGGCTTTTCACTGCTCAATTCTTTATATAGTCTCTACCTAGTAGGCCTCCCAATAAGCTCAGGCCACTCCTGACTTATCTTAGCCTACTATTGTGTGGCTCACATAATAACATAATCGATATTTAAATCGATTGTTCAGATTGTTTAGATAAAATAACCAACCTCCATACGCCCCTTCTCAACCCCTTCCGTATGGACTCACACTTAGCCTCCAACCTGCTGTTGTAGAGGTTCAATCGAACTTGAGCAGCTACTAGACCAGGGTTGACGTATCAACACTTGTGGTTGGGCGATCACTGTGTCTTTAACTTGGCACAAGATTCTTGTCCTCATATTTTTCACCAAACCAAGCCCGCCTTCATTCAAGGGTAAAGCGGTAGGCTAAGTCCGTTACCCGGATTCCTACCAACCTCTCTACCTGAAATCCAACCCTAGGGTAAAGCGGTGGGCTAAGTCCGCCGCACGGATCCCCACAACCTCTTTACCCTAGGTCCCAAGCCCTTTCAAATTCTACAGGCCCACGGCCAAAGTCACTTAGTAGTGTAAAATGTTGAATGAAATGATCTTATATACATTTATACAATATTTTAACTTTTACTAAGGTTGTCAAGGTGAATTCGGCCATCAATGTAAACATGGCTTTTTCAGTGGTAGGATTTATCTAAATAGCATGCCATTCTAAACATTTTATTTTAAGCAATTACCTTTCACAATTATCAATAATGAAAATACATTAAGTAAATAATGTAAATTTCATGGGATTCAATATGATCAAAAACATGTGACTTGCCTTCTTTTTGTTGCTCTTGATCTCCTCGACCGACTTCAAGCTTACTTCATTTGCTTTTGTAGCTCTTCAGTTGACCAACTCGCTTGGTCCGTTCACTAGCGCAGAAGACAAAGTCAAACAGGTTCCTGCTTTGTGAGATGCAAGCTGGGAACAAAATGCAATTAAAAATAGGAAAGAGTATAAAAAGAAATGGGTTGGGTTGGGTGGTCGGAGTTTAACAATGCTTGGTGGGTTGATACGGCTAGAATTGGATTAGATAGGTTCAGAGCGATTAAAAAGATGTATAAGTGTTGGACAAATTTTGGGAATAAAAGGTAGACATTTAGAAATGGATGGTTGATCTTTGAATTGGATGAATTTGGGCTTTTTCAAGATTTAATTCGGCAAAAGGGAGGTTAGAAATGGATTCACAGGGTCGAAACAGTGAAAACAGGGGTATTTTTGTAATTTCGGGCTTGGATGAACAGTAACGGGTCACATTACTATTCACTGCGGGTTTCCACTGTTCATCACAGATCGGGTTGCTACAGTGTCGGTTCCATACGATTGCGGGTCGGTTTCTCGGGTGAACAGTGCTCAGCAGTAACGGGCTCGGCCTAAACGGGCGCAGGCAAACGGCCCAACCGACGCGCGTGCTCTTGGGTCATTGATGGCGACGCGGATGGTTAGGATTGAACCGCGTCATCATCGTCTTCCTCCTCCTCCTATCTCCTGGCGCTACAGGGTGGCCGAACAGAGTAATGGTGGCAGCGGTCAATTGAGCTCCAGCAATGGTCGCCGATGGAAAACAAGGACATCTACGGGTTCTTCAAGATCTTGGGGTTCCATTTTCGAGGTTAGCCGAACTTGAAGAGCAGAGATTCTTGGTTTACGGCGAGAGAAGGCGGCGTGGGTCAAGGCATGGCATAGGGCAACTCCGGTGGACTTCCGGTGAGTTGCTAGGGCTTTTAACTGACTACGAGACAAGGTGAACCCACAGGAAGCGAGGACTCTAGCTAAAGTGGCCGGTGTTGGGCTGCCCACGGTGACCCCCTAATGGTCGGCGGCGGCACACGGTGACGGCGAGGATAAGATCGAGGAAAGGCTCGGTGAGCTAGGCTATGACTTCCTAGTGACCTAAGGGTTCTCTGGTTGCTAGGAATTGAAAAAGTATCAAAAGAATCGCGAGATTGAGTGGGGATGCTTACTGGCGCAGGGAAGGTTGCCGGCGGTGACGCGGCGAGCTTGAGCTCAAATCAGCGGTTTGGAAGGGCACAAGGAAGTGGAGTGAGGTGTTCTACAGTGACCGCAAGGCTTAAAAAGTGGTGGATGTCGGTGACCACGGTAAGGCGGTTTGGGAGTGCGTTTCTCTCACGCGAGGGTGGGGAGGGGAGATGTCCTGGCGTAGCGCAGAGAGTGTGAGGGGAGGTGGTGCTTCTCTCCTGCGAGATTTGATAGGCGTTTGACTTTGATGCTCCGTCTAAGAGAGTATGAGAGGGAGTGAGCGCTGCGGTGGAGAGAGCAGACGCTGAGGCAGTGGCATGCGGAACAAGAGAGGGCAGGAGGGGTGAGGCTGACTGGTGGGCCACTTGAGCGGGTGTAGTGTGAACGCACGAGCAAGGGCGGCCGCCATCCAGTGAGGCAGCAGGACGCTTCCCAACAATATGTGTTTTATAATTTTAATTTTTTGTTAGAATTACCATCAATGCGGTTGATTCTAATTAAAGTTGAACTATATCAATCATTGGTTGTTATCTATCATACAATAAATGTTTAGGATGGTTGATTGCATCAGGTAAGAAAAACACATAAATATTATAGAATCCTCCCAAAAATAAAAAACATTAGAACCTTAATTTGATGGATCCTAATTATGCTTAGCAATTCATAACCGATGGATGTTACCTGATAGATGAGAATAATTGATATAAATTCTCACAAAAAACATCTAGCTCTTAATTAGATAAACCCTTTGTATGTTTAACATATTATAACCAATTTTTTTTTGATCTATGAAAGTGTGCATGAAATTGATTTGCACCGTGATATGCATGCACCTATGTATGAAATTAAGAAGCGAGGTGCTAGAAATAAATTGAAACAAGCGATCCAACTATTGTAATTTGCATTCTTTTAATTGCCTTAATATATATACAACTATTGTCTCTATTAAAAATTATAAAGAACAAGTACTTTCTTCCAAAGATATAATCTATATTTTTTGTTTAACATATACTATACTACATTTGTATCACAAATGAAAATAATTCTACAAACATGGAAATTAAATCAAACTGATAACATTCTAAAAATTCTAATATTTGAATTCTTTCATGTGATTTGCAACCCTTTATTTTTCATACATGGTTCCTTTATTATGATCACATATATACCACTAAACCAATTAAATATGCTTTATGAATGATGCCTGTGAGGTGCGGGAACCACCATGCTATATAACAATGACTTCCTTATGGACACAAGAAGAAAACATGCTTCATATACTTGGTTCCTTGTTACTTGGGTTGTTGTTTGGAAGGATAGATGACTATTCTCAGTAAATTGGTTGGTGCGACAGCACTAAAACTTTGTTATTTGTTGTCAGCCGAGGGCAACAAATAGGATTACCAAAAGGTTATTTCTAACCTCTTTCCTACAAATGCTCAGTTAGTGCTACAAATTCCTCTGGGACGATCTCAGGAAGATTTTTGGGCTTGGGCTTATGAAAGACATCGAAATTATTCTACATGATCAGCTTATCACTTGTAAGTAGATGCAAACTGGAGGAAATATGAGAATGAAGACTCCATTACTACTTCCTCGAGTGCTAAAGATAATCCAATTTGAAGTTTGGTCATTTATTGTCCCGGCCAAGGTGAAGGTGTTTTGGGTGACGTGTTTGCATGATTTCGTGCCAGCAAAGTAAGTTTTATTCAAGAGACATATTGAGAATAAGAGCAATGCATATTGAAAAATATTCTAGAATACTTGGGAATTGCCATGAATTACATATTTTGGTATGAAGTTCCTAGAACAAATTATTTAGGAAGAGAATTCTAGAGAAGAGATATTTAGAGTTATAGGGCTTACATTGTGCCACATCACAACAATCCAATTGTATTAAAATACTATAAATAGGGGTGCCATATCCCCTCCTTTAAGTGTGCCATGGATGATTAACCATAGGAGCCACCACGAGCATATGAGTGAGTGTTAGGGATGGCCATGAGAAGTCCGTAGGTAGAGAGTGAGAGTTAAGGTAGCCACTAAGAGTGTAAAGTGTTGTACCAAAGTTTGCAGTAGTAAATAAAGAGTTGAGTTATCTCACTTTTGTGTAAGTGTTGGTCTTCCACGGTAACCCGCATACTCCTTAGTACTTAATGCTTGTGGGTTGTGATTTATTGTGAATGACTTGGTCGCTTAGAATCATAATAGTTCTAGCTTTAACGTGAGCAGCTTGGTAGCCCAGAAGCTAGACAGTTTGGCTTTAACATGAGTGGTTCGTTCACTCGGAAGATGATAATTAATTAAGCACTAATTATTATGAAGGAAAGACTAAACAACTTAGGATAGTTGGTGTAGTGTGTATAGATCTCTTTGGTGTGGGTATTTAGAGGATCAAACCCTAATTTCCAATAATTGGTATTAGAGCAAGTGATTCGGGATAGTCACTAGCAGGAGGCTTTAATAAGCACTGGGTGCTTACATTGCTCGATACAACATCTAGTCACTAAGGGGAGATTCTGTCAGTGCATAGTTTGGGACTATTTAGCTCACAGGTCTAGGACCAAAGTTTACCTAACACCAACCATTAGTCACTATGGCAGATCTTGCTAGCACAAATAGTGGAATCAAGAATCTCAATAGCCAAAACTATGGCTAGTGGACCTACATGGAGTCATACCTGCAAGGTCAAGACTTATGGAAGGTCATTGTAGGTACTGAGACAATTCTATCCAAGGATAGTTTTGAAGCCTTGCGGAAGTGACGCATCAAGGCAGGCGAGGCTTTGTTCATTTTGAAGATAACAATTGAGGGGGATCTACTAGAGCACATTCTTGACAAGAAGAAACCACAGGCCTGCAAGACTTTAGCAAAATTGTTCTCGAGAAAAAATGAAGCACGACTCTAGCTCTTGGAGAATGAGATCGCAAGTATCTCACAAGGCAATCTCTCTATTAGTCATTACTTTGCGAAGGTAAAATCCATTTGTTGTGAGATATCTCAACTTAAATCGGATGAGACGGTGAGCGAGTCTCAGATGAAGAGAATTATCATCCATTACCTTATACCCAATACAATGGGTTTATGGCCGTAGTGATGGGATGGCCTACTCAACCATCTCTAGTGGAGCTAGAGAATTTATTTGTTAACTAGAAAGAGTTAGCCAAGTAGTTGGGAAGTATTACCATAAAATAAGAAGATGATGCTCTCTTCACCAACAAGAAGAAGGGTCTACCTCGGAAACAAGGAAATCCCAAGACAAGAGGTGGCAAATAACACCCAAGAGAGAGACAACTCTTTAGGAGGAGCTTAACGAGGAAGACAAGATCAACAATAGGAGAATAATAAGAGGAAGCAACATGTTGGATGCTTCAATTATGGTAATAAGTATCACTTTGCTTAAGATTGCTGTATCTGAGAAGGCGTTTTGAAAAAAAATGTGTCCACCACAAAGGAGGAGGAGATCACTTTAAAAACATCCATAAGTGAAGAAGAGTAGAACACTAAAGTTGGTTTGGCTCAAGAAGTTGATGAAGAGGAGTTGGAGGAGGACATGGAGGCGCTAACCTTTGCAGCAATGATAGATCCAAGGTTAAACTACCAGGAGAATTGGATCATCGATTTTGGTTGCTTCAACCATATGACTAATGATGACAAGAAGTTGTAAGATATGGCTGAGTACAAGGGAAGAAAATTAGTGTTAATAGCTAGCAACTCTAAGATATCCATATATCATATCGGGAAGATGGCTATTCCAAGATACGGTCCTCAATAACTCCAACTTAAGAAGGTTTATCATGTCCTAGCCTTGAAGAAGAATCTGGTATCAGTGACTCAATTTACAGCAGAAGAGAACTATGTGCTCTTCAGTCCAGAAAAAGTAGCCATTTTCTGGGAAGTAAAGGTGATCGGCACACCTATCATAGAAGGAAGAAGAGAGTCGGTTCATGTGCTCTCTATATAGTTAGCATATGTGGACAAGACCCGAAAGAGTGAGACACCTAATCTTTGGGACATGTGACTTGGACACGTTAGTTATAACAAACTGGAAGGAGATGATGGAGAAGCTTGTGTAGAAGGGGCTTCCTTATTTGGACATCTAGACAGATATAGTCTGCGATGTCTGTCAGTATGGCAAGGCCCACCAACTGCATGCAAGGAGTCAAAGCATTAGTCCAAGACACCATTGGAGCTCAAACACTTGTATGTCTTTAGCCCAGTCAAGCAAGTATCGCTTGGAGGCATGAGATACATAGTGATGTTTATCGACGACTTCTTAATGTATATTTGGGTTTTTACTTTATGAGAGAGAAGTCTAAGACTTTTATAAAATTTAAGGGATTTAAGGAGAAGATAGAGGGTAAACTTGACAAGAAGATCAAATGCTTACGCACTGAAAATGGGAGAGAATATTTATTTGTTATGTTCACTGTTTATCTCAAGGGGCACAAGAAAAAAAGACAATTAACTTGCCAAAATACTCCACAACAAAATGAAGTAGTGGAGCACAAGAAACGTCACCCTTGCACAAACTTGTCAGAGTATGCTACATGTCATGAATGTACCTAGAAGATTTTGGGCTGAGTGTATGAGGATAGCAGCCTCTGTGATTAATAGGCTACCACAAGCAATGATTTAAATTACCTCATGAGAAGCTGTGGAATTGAAGCCTATTGACAGCCACTTCAAGGTATTGTTGTGTATGCTATGTCTTCGTGTCAGATCACCTAAGGAGCAAGTTTGACAAGAGGGCAATTCGGTGTATCTTCGACAGCTATGATGATGCTCGAAAAGGTTGAAGGTGTTGCAATCCAACCACAGGCAAGTGCTACGCTTCGAGAAATATGGTGTTTGATGAATCCTCTCCATGGTGGTCTCCCAAGAAGATCGAGATTCCCGAATCTCATGACTTGGAAGAGGTTTCGGAGGAAACTAAAGAAGAAGGTGAGGAGCAATCACAAATTCCAAGTGGAGTTGAAGAGAGCTCACCCAGTAAGGCCAGAAGTCCGTGGAAGGTTGGCACGCTAATATTACACTTGTTGATGAGTCTATACCCATTGAGCCATCCGCTTATGAAGAAGCAGCACCAGGCCTTGAATAGTGAAAGGCTATGGAGGAAGAGGTCAATGCACTAAAAGAAAATCAAACACGAGACTTAGTACCAAGACTAAAGGATGTGAAGCCAATATCTTGCAAATATGTTTATAAGGTCAAGACTCATCCAAATGGCTCAATTGAAAGGTATAAGGCTCAACTTGTTTCTCGGGATTTCTCTCAATAATATGGGCTACACTATGAAGAAACATTCAGTCTAGTGGCAAAGATCACAATTATTCGAGTCTTACTTGCATTGGCTGCTAGCAAGCCTTGGAACTTGTGGCAGATGGATGTCAAAAATGCCTTCCTACATGAAGAGCTGACAAGGACATCTACATAGAACAACCAAGAGACTTTGAGAGGAAGACTCACCCCGAGTATATTTGCAAATTGAAGAATGTGTTCTATGGCTTGAAGCAGGCTCTGATAGCATAGTATAGGAAGATCGGTGAGTTCCTAGTATAAAATAGATTTATAGTTGCTCTATCATATTCTAGTTTATTTGTAAAGCCCAAGGACAATAGACTAGCAATAGTTCTAGTCTACATCGATGACTTAAGCATCACGAAAGATTACAATGAAGAGGTACAAAGGAAAATAGAAAATCTCTTGGTTTGATTTCAAATGAAGGAGTTTAGAGAGTTGAAGTATTTCCTTGGACTTGAGGTGGAACATAAAAAGAAGGGCTATTCCTAGGCCAACAAAAATATGCGTAGGATCTTCTTCAAAGGTATGGGATGCTTGATTGCAAGCCTATCTCTACCCCTACGGATCCTAATGTAAATCTACAAGAAGATGGAAAGGATCTAGAGGATGTGACCATGTACCGTTAGCTGGTTGGAAGTCTTATCTATCTCACACTTAGTCGACCATATATTTCCTATGCTGCAGGAGCACAAGAAAGCACCTGGCTTAAGCAATTAATAGAGGATCTCTACTAGCCGGTATACTATCAAGTAAGGCTTCTTTGTGATAATCTATTAGCTATACATCTAGTAGAGAATCCAATCTTTCATACGAGGACAAAACACATAGAAGTATACTACAATTACATCAGAGAAAAAGTCCTCGAAGGAGATATCGAGATGGTGACTATAAAGGCAGATGTGTAATGTCCCGGAAATGATTCGAGAGATAGTTGATTAAATGGAGGGAGGGACCTTATAGGAAAGAATTAAGTAAAGATTTGTTAGAGGGGAATTTCTGAAATTTCAGGCAACCTGGGCCTGGGCCTTGGCCCAGGGGAGGCCGGCCAAAAAGGGGGGCGCCCCACCCCCCTCAACCCTAGCCGCCACCTCCCCTCTCTCCCCTCCTCTCCCCCTTGCGCCACCCCTCCCCCTGCCCCTTGCGCCTCCAGCAGCCCTCTCCCTCCCCTCTCCTCCATTGAAGCCACTTCTACCGGTGAGAAAGATTCCCCTTTTGCTGCCGGTCGAACGGAGGAGGGAGATCAACTGCAGCGAGGCAATTGGATCCGGAGGAAGGGAAGAGGAAGGGAAAAAGGGGAAAAGGAGAAGAGGAGGAGTCCGTAGGGCGTTCATCGTAATCTACATCGGTTCGTCAAGGGTAATCCCCGTTGTTCCCCAATTAGATGCATTTTTTACTAGTTGTTGCAAGGTCGGTATTCTGGACTGCTAGGACAAATTTTGTTGGACGGCTGTTTTGGGGTAGTTTCGTGGGGATTCAGATATGGACTTCTCCTAGAGAGTTGTAGAGGACGTCGTTATCATTCCATGAAGTGCTAGAACGTATCGCTCGGACCTTTGTAGCAGAAGTTATGGTTTTCTTGTAAGACTGTTCTGCAGATTGGGAGATTTCTGTCATATTTTGGTAGATTGGATTGGGCGATTAGAAAACGGGAGAATCAGAGGATCTCCATGTTATAAAAGTTGTAGATAATTGTCTTAGCTTTCTAGGAAGGTCAAGAAATCATGATTCAGACACTCGGGCTGGAAGTTATGGCATTTTTAGTGCTCTGTCCAGAGAACCTGACGTGAAATTGATATTTTAGAAAATTGGATGGTGCGGGAAGAAGATGGCCGAATCAGGGAGGCTCACCAACTAGGTTTAGTTAGATAATTTAATTATCTTTCTAGAAAGTCTAAGAACACTCTATTCAGACTCCTGTACCAATAGATATGAATTTTTGAAGTTGACTGTCCACAGAGGGGGGCGGGATGACCTGTAGGATTTGGGAATTGGAACCAAGTTAGACGAATTTACTAGTTCGTGTTTGTTTTTATTTGGGCAAAGGTCCGCTACTGTTATCTTAGCAAATATTATAATTATTATTCAGGTGGAGGATGGATCCCAGAGGCGGCACCTTCTGCACGTCCCCCGTTTTCTCGCGGTTGAGGCAAGTATAATGATGGTTTAAAATTGATAGTGTGGAATGTCGATGTTTGATCTATAATATGAATATATGTGTTCATGGTTGTGGTTAGGATGTATTGGTGCCGTTTATGAGTGATTGCAATTTACAGTGTTCAGGAGTATTTCTGGTGCATGGATAATGTGAATGCAAGATTTAATTTATTGATACATTCACGCATATGCATCATGTTGATCTATTGAAGTCTTGGTCACGAGATGACTAAGCGCCGAGGTCCCCGTCATGTTGATGACAGACAAGCTAAAGGTCCCCATACTTGTGGAGTATGGGCAATTGGTCCCTGTACCAGGTGGTACAGGCATGGGTGTGCATCGACGGATACACACTTTGTATTACCGGTAAAATACAAAAGAGAAAGAGATAAAGAGATTTTTGATCATCTTGCATAGCATGGCTTGTTTATATGGTTGATGGATGGATTTGTGAAGTGATGTTCATAAATGTATTTGTTACTATCTATTATATTTGCTGAGTCGTTGGACTCACTTTTGCTGTTGTTGTGTTTGTTTTAGGTACCTTTATGTGATCGGCATGCATGGGGAAGAGGACAGATTAGTATTATTGCACTTTACACGATCTATCCACAATGGAAGAGGGGAGAAAATAAAATGTTATTTGCTTGAATTACTTAAGTAGTAGATGATTATTGATTGTCGGATTTAAATTGTAATAAAGGTTTAGAATTCTTTTATGATGCTTTCGTTCTTTATTTAATTATTATATCTATGAATGCTTTAGTAAACCAAACCATTTTGCTTAGATTTTATTATATTCTTGATGTTATTCATTTCTTCTATTTATGCTTGTTGCAACCTCTATCTTGAGCTACAATACAGGGGAGGTTTTGCCGAATTTTGTATGGTGTAGTTAGTTTATCCTTGTTTTATTTCTAGATTGGTAGCATTCCGGGTCAAACGCTGCTACGACCACGATTGGCCGTGGTCGGAAACCTAGTTCACTGTTTACGATCTCAAGGTTGAAAGTCGGTAGTCGAATTTTCGACCATGTTGTGGAGCCGGCGCCTTGTGACCACGTTATCACTCAGAAGCGGTTGTAACACTTGGAAACCAGTCCTATGGCTTCTTGGAGCAGTTGTAACCATTGGTAATCGGTCGGACTGTTGGCGCGGTCGTAACGATCTGGGGTGAGGTTGTACGCTTTGAGCGTTGCTTGTCTTGTGATCTCGACCGGTCGTAAGTTGGTACGACCTGGTTGGGTAAGCGTAATGACTGGTTGGTGGTCGTAGCAATGTTGTGTGCGGTCGTAGGCTCAGTACGACTTGGTGATCTGCTGAGCTTTACGACTTGGTGGTCGTAAAGGCTCGCGACTTGATGTCTGGCTCTACGTCTTGGTGGTTGTAGGAGTTGGTACGTCTTTGTGATCGTAGCGATCTGTCTATGGTAATCGTTGCAAGCTAGCGATGGTCGTAGCTTGTGTCTTGGCGGTCGTAGCAGCCTAGTGAGTGGTCGTAGGTTGCTGGCATTTCATGTATTGTGCTTTGGATCGGTCGTAAGGGGTTTACGACCAGGTGTTGTGCTCTAAAACTTGTTGGTTATACCGATTGATGGTCTGCATGTGTTGTGCGGCGCTATGTAACAGTTTGCTTGTCTGTGTGGCTGCAGGACTTCGGAGCTATTTCATGGTGAGGCGTGGGAGGACCGGGACTAGGCACAGGAGGTGTTGAGGTTCAGATGGTCGAAGACGCCGAAGATGATCGAGACTAGTGGGGTGGCTGCAAGTCGAGGAGACGAGGAACCGGAGCTGGAGCTGCTAGAGGTGATCACGACAGGCAACGACGAGGTGGACCAGGACTAGGCTCAGGGAGGAGCTGAGGTCGAGACGGTTAGGATACCGGGTGCGGTCGTACATAGCGAAGCGGACCAGGACTAGACTCAGGGAGGAGTCGGAGGTCTGATCGGTTGGAGGCAGGTGCGGTCATGTGGAGGACAGGAAGCTTCCTGGAAGCTGCGGGGATGTCATTTTGGTGAAATGCGGAAAGCCTGCAAGAGTGGAAGCAGATTCTGTTGGCACTATCGGGTAAAGCACTAAGGTTGTTGGTGCAAATGGGTAAAGTGAGTGGTAAAACCCGGTGTTAAGTGGGGTTAACGGGTGATCCCCAGTGTGTAGACTAATAGGTGGATCCATTAGGTCTAGGTTTGCTTGTAAGACTATAAATGGGAGAGTGGAGGCAAGTGTTTCGTGGGTTGGCCGGCTGAGCCTTGGAGGCAGCCGCCTCTCCTTCCCATGGGAGTCTATCTGGGTGTGTAGCTCTAGGGTAGAGAGTGTCCTCCCAAGGGGAGTGAGTGTTAATCTTTCATGTATGCAATCATTCATGTCTCTGCCTCTAATTGAGTTGTGCTATCTGTCTGCTGTTTGGTTGTCTTGATTATGGTTTCTCCATTCGTCCTCTTTTCTGTGTTCTTGGCTACTTCTTGTTCTTGTTCTGTTCGTGTTGATTGCTCTGAATCGCAGTGACATGTGGGTTTGTGCTTCAAGCTAACTTGGCTAGTTTTGACCCACGAGCGGTTCTAATCAACAACTCTGGTTACCCTTGTTTAGAGCCGTGTTCTTGTTCGAGCTTCCTTAGTTTTGTTCTGCTCTGAACTGGGAATCATACTCAAGACCATTTGGTCAGTTTCTTCCCGAGAGCAGAGGTTTCGATCGGGTTCTTTGGCAAGTGGTCGTATGCTGCGAGCACTCATCTCTTCTATCTTCGATCATGCTCTCTCGATCGACTACAGCAAAGAGTTCATGCTTTCTTGGGAATTTCTCTTTTAGAGACCGTGTTCCTTCTAGATCTCAAGTTTCATGTGCTTTGGATCTTTGAGCCGAAAGTTCTCCAAAGTCTTAATCCTGCGGTCGTGCGCCTCGGTGTTGCTCTGTTCTCATTTCGACTATGTTGTTCGATCTTGGTTGCAGTAGAGAGACTTCGACCGGTCTATGATTTCTCGACCTAAGGTCGTTCCGCTGCTATGGTTGAAGTCTCCTAGTTAATTGACTCAATACTATCAAGTTATTCGTTTTTGAGTCTTATCGGTCGAGCGTGCTTTCACTGTTTTCGGTCGTTATTGTGCGTTTTCTGTTGTCGGTCTGTTTGTCTGATTTCCAGTGGAGCATCTGTCTTCAACCGAGCGATTCGATTGACCACGAGTTGGTATTCGACCTCTCGATCACAGACAACATACCTCTGATCATATCGACCACGGTAGACCGATTAGATTGTTCTGTTTTTGACCTCGGCTAGCTGCTGCTCCAGTTCTTTTGTCGATCTGGCTTCTGTTCTCCAGTGAGCACTCGATCTTCTTGCTTCATAGCTTCTATAGCTATTGGAGAAGAAATTGTGTGTGAATACTTGGGAGTTTTGAAGGCACCATTCACCCCCTCTCTGTTGCCTGTTCGGTCCTACATAAAGAGTTGAGTTACTCCTCTTTTATGTAAGTGTTGATCTCCCACGGTAAGCCACATACTCTTTGGTACTTAGTGTTTGTGGGTTATGATTTAACGTGAATGGTTCGACTGCTTGGAATCGCAACAGTTCTAGCTTCAATGTAAGCGGCTCGACCGCTTGGAAGCTGGACAGTCTTGGCTTCCACATGGGCGGCTCGATCGTCCGGAAGCTAATAATTAATTAAACATTAATGTTAAAGCACCAATTAAGCTTTAACTTAATTGCTCTTAGTTGGGGCGTTCAGAGGATTCTCAGAGTTTTGTTAAACTCTGGTCGATATGACATGGAGTTCATGTTGAGATATTCCCAATCATGGTAGATATGCAGGAGCTTAATAGATGTTTATTGACTTCAGGTTTAGTTTTGTGTTCCACAATGTAAATGTAGCTGCTCATTTATGCGTAAAGCAATTGTCATTAATTAGATAATGGTGCATGTTGCTTAATCAAGCACCGGACTTTTTGTTTGTGTCTATTCACCGCTTGTAATCCTACTGATTAACTGTTATAAAGCTTCTTATTAAAAAAAAGTGTGTGTGATTGATTCCTATGAGGTGGCTAGAGAGTCGTGGTAGTCTCTAGAGAGTCCCTAATGACGTGTTGTTTCTTTCTTTAGTTTCTTTTTCTTTTTTTTTTTGCGTCAAATTATAGCTTTAAACTGTTTCCTTAATGAAATTGGAGATACTCTGCTGCTTCCAAAATAACTTCTACTATAATGAAAAAGAAAATTACGTGAACTTAACATTATCCATTCAATGTATGTGGCAAACACATACGTCAAATTAGCTTAGACGGCCGGATAGGTACATTCGCATTTCCATACATACAACTTTTCCTTCCACTCAACAAAGCTTTCAAGAACACATTCTGCATGATTTTGCTAAAATCCCAAAACGCACCATACAGTACACAAACAGGTTGGAAAACAAAAGCCTTTTTCGGAAGGGCTTGCTGGCCTGAGGCTTTAGGTCTCGATAAGAAAGCATACATAAGCAGCTTGCATCATTCCAATATGGTGCGGCTTAAGATCCCATTTGAAATGCCGAAAATTTTCCCGACTCTACTAGAATTGAACTGTTTCTTGTGGAATTTCTTGAAATCCTGCATTCCAAAGGGTGCCTAAAACTTCACCGGCTTCTCTTAGCGACCTGCCTCAAATTTGTGATCCAAGTAAACTACCAATAACCTGTCGATAAACCCCAAAAACGAAGGAATCTTGAGCTCTACAAGCTATTCGTTTTTGTCACACGGTTGCATTCATAAACAAGAAACAGTCACCCTCCAAATCTTCACATCGCAGTCCAACGAGCCGCTGCAAACAAGAGCATTGCAGCTACAGCACGAACTCCCCTCCTTACACGAGCAGTCGTGATCGCCTCCTGGCCTACCCATCACCAGCAATGCCAAGCTCTTGACGGCCCCGCCATGGCCGTCCAGGACGGCCAAGCAGGAGTACCCCTCCTTCGCTCCCCGCCTCCAGACCCGCACCGTCCTGTCCGCCGACCCGCTGCACACCACGTCCCCGGCGGCGGCCAGGCACAGTATCGCCTTGGTGTGCCCCCTGAGAGTGCCGGTGGCCGCCATGCGCCCGCTGGAACCCTCCCACACGATGACCGACCGATCGCACGCGCCGGAGTAGAGCACCCGCCCCCCGACGCCTATCGCGAGCGCGTTCACCGCCGACCTGTGGCGCTCCATGGTGCCGACCAGCGCGAGCTTCTTCTGCACCGGGTGGCGCCTCCACGCCTTGATCGTCTTGTCGGCCGAGCCGGTGTACACGTGCCCGTCGGGCGAGACGGCGACGGCGTTGATGGCGTCGTCGTGGGCCGGCGCGACTGACTCCACGCACCGGAGGCTGGGAAGCTGCCACACCTTGAGGCTCCGGTCCCAGGACACGGAGTACATGTGCACGCCGTCCGGCGACAGCGCGAGCGCGGTGACCGCGTCGACGTGGTGCACCCAGGTGCACTTCTTGTGCCGCCGGACCTCGACGTAGTTCTTGGAGAACAGGAACGTGCGCAGGCAGTCGGCGGCGGTGGGCAGCACGGAGCGCAGGGCGAGGTGGCGGCTCCCGTTCCACCGGCCACCGGCCTGCCACACCCTGATCTTACTGTCGTGGTGAGCGCTGACAAGTCCATTGTTTGCGGCGATCAAACACTTTATGGGGCTGTTGGTGACGGCAACAGTAGAACTGCACTGCTCGTCCTGTTGCATGGTCGTGCCCATGTCCAGTGGCCACAGCCTGATGTGTCCATCCGACGAGGCGACGTAGAGCGAGTCGCCGTCGACGGCGAGGCCGGAGACGTAGGAGGAGTGGCCTCTGAGCGTGGCGACGCATTGGTAGAGGCATGGGCTTAAGTTTGAGTTGTGGGAGGAGTCTAAGGAATGGAGTGAAGGGAGGCTTGGTTGTGATGAGAACGACATGGTTTGGGAGATGATACCTTCTTCAGATTCATCCTGGACTTGGCTTTGATGTTCTTGTCTACAAGATGAACTCATGGAATATAGGAGACAAGAACGAGTTCACTGCAACTCTGCAACTGAGATGGGTAAGAAGCAATCTGCGTGGAAGCACAGAGATGAGATTAGAGCAAGCGCTAGTAGGGTTGGTGAGTGACGTATCTATATAGCAAAGTGGCGCAGAAGGCTTCTTATAATTGATGTGTCTCAGAAAGTTTCATACGAATGCAATGCAGAAAAGTACTTAAGTCGGGGAAAAGGCAGTCTAGAATGCCTTAGATTCTGAGGCCGAGCAAAAATATTGGTAAAATGTCCGTGTCAAAATGAGATGCAGTCAAAAATAAAATCATGTGCTAGCTAGCTATCCACTAGCCTTCACTGGATCATCCGTGGAGACATTCTAACAGGAAAAGTTGTTCTTATGCACTTGATGTTTCTTGCAGAGAAAAATAATTTTAAGGTCTGTCCAGTAGGCCAGAAAATGCAGATACACATCAAGGGATGTATACCATGTTCTTCCACCAAAGCTGAGAGCTTGCAGTGACCATCACTTGGCTAGTCGGCTGCGATATGATCTTTCTCATGTGCAGCTCATTTGGGAGTGATAAGGTTCATCAGTTACTACTTCCGCTGTAGCAATACATTTTCTCGTTATTGTAAACATACTCAAAGAAACGAACGATTTCTTACGCTTCGTTATTGACATCGAGATATTTCATCCCCTCTAAATTTCAGGGACCAAACAGTACCAATTTTGCTGTTTTGCATAAAAACGGGCAGCTATATATAATGCAGCGGCAACAACAATCACTTCATGAGCCACATCAATGTGACATTTATCTCACACTCAACAAAAATTCCAGTGAAACTAGTGCTATCAATGCAAAGATGTGGAGATCTTCTCATGATGCTTATTGTTCACTACATCGAGCTGCGATTCGATCGGGAGTGAACTTGTTAGGAACAACCTGGTACTGGTTGTTTTCTTGAAAAACACCGACAAAAATACATTGCCACAGCTCACAGTCTCACTCGGCATCAGCAACAGTTACCTGAATCACACAGCCACACAACCTGCAAATTGAAAGGATTCTCAAATATAAAGTCATATTCCAAAGACAAGATTAACTACATCATCCACTCATAGTATTGTGGCAATTGCACTCAGAAACAGTAACTGGAACCACACATGAATAAAGTTGTCCAAAATGCAGTACATGTCCTGCTCTACAAAATCATTTTCCGAAGACAAGATTAGCTACTTTGGTTTATTCTCTGATGAAAACCGAGCCATCAAGGAGCGATGTTCAAAGGAAACAGCCTGGTTGTGGGAGGAGGAAAACTATCCTAGGGAGTAGGGATAAGACCCACTTGAGAAGGCTAGTCGCTCTCTCGCTATGCTAAGAGGCAGACAACCACTTAGCATGTTGCATTATGGATTGTTTTATCAAGGACCGAAAGACATGATGTAACAGCAACAGAGATAGGATAACCATACAGGAACTGGGACCAATGTAAAAGCTAGTACAGGAAAAGGCCAACTGTATCAGCAGCAAAACGAGTGTTTCGCACTCTCGCATCCAGTGAATGCTTAGCTCTCACATTCAGTGTAATCTTGCTCAACCAAAAGAAATTCATTGAAGCAGAGGATAGGTGTAGAAGTTTGAGTAGGAGTAGCTGACATGGCCAAACTCCCCATCTATGAAAATTTTAGATTTTTGTAAGCCACATAAATCGATAGATCTTCAGAGAAGTAGCAATTGGTTGAGTCGCGACATCGAAGAATCACATGTTGGCTCAGGATCTTGAGGCTCAGCCATATATAGCAGCAATTGCAGATGTTGTCAACCTGTTCGCACACGTGTGCACGCACACGAGAGCAAGGCATGGCATGATAAACTTATCTACTCAAAGCTATGTAAAATAAAAATCAGCTAGGAACCTAATAAAGTCCTCGCATGTAGCTTTTAGAAGCACTTACATGACTGATGCCATCATGCATGTAATAAGATCACAGTGCTTACTGAACCAGCTCAGCTCCATGCGTAACTTCGACTCATGAAAAACACAGACAGAAGGGCTACCTAATCAAGAAAGGTTCTGTACGTTAGGAAAGCAGAAGTGCATATCACAGTAAGAAAATGAAGCCAAAGAACAAAAGTGGAACCGAGCAATTGGTCATGTGAGGACAAGCTACTAAGCTACTTGAGAAAAAGTGGCCTGGGTACTTATCTCTGAACAGAGCTGTCTCTCAATTCTGGGACACTCCTTTTGTAGCCTGCTGAATTTTCCAAAGAAGCCACTGTTGATCCAGCTTGGCTCTTGACGAGTAAATTCTCTCCGTGAAAACTACACATCCGAAGCAGCCACCACAGCGCAAAAGAAAAGAAAGGCTCCTTTCTGCCTGCTTCTCTGTCCTTTTTCTCTAACTATAGATAAATTGCAGTAGGAATGACAACCTTGCAAGGCAACTTGCAAAAGATAACCCACATGACTTGTGGTACAACTTGGCCATCCTATTTGTAGCAGGTTAAGCCCTCATTTAAAATAACTTTTATTGATGACTTTTGGCTGTGGCTGTTTGCTAAAATAGGTACTATAATGATTGTTAGCTTTTAGTTGAGATATTCAATTAAAAAAAATAAAAACGAGAAAAAAATAGTTATATCTCTACATACAATGCAAAAGCAAAAAAGCAGCGTTAATAATCTAGTGCGTGCAAAACTACTGGTGACTTGTGGAAACTAGAAATCAGAAGCTAAAATCAATTTAAACGGACCCTAAAACTTATATGCTGCTTGTGATCAATAAAGAAGGGACGATAACGCTCGGGATGAACATGATGTTCAGCTACTGGGATGCTATTTATCTCATCCAATTTTAGAATTGAGAAGTTCAGCACACTCAACTTCAGTAGTAGGACAGCGCCTGGGCTTATCTAGTAAACTAATGCAACTGAATCTAGCTGTACATCAACAGTGTACAGTAAATATTAGTTTAAAAAGGTGTACAGTAATAATATGTGAATTAGTACCAAAAGCACTATCTATTTTTGGGCTGTCCAATGCATTTTCCAATTTGGTTCCGGACCTACTAGTGATGTTATTTTGAGCTGTAGAACCTGACAGTTCCAACTTCCAACTCTCAACTGAAGGAAGATAGAATTAGAGATGGTAATTGTGTCCATTTATCATGTATCCGTGGGTAAATACCCTAATAGAGCCGGACATAGGATGTATTCTTTGCCTACGGGCATGAAAATAGGGGGAATTCTCTGCCCATCGGTAAACGGACACGGGTATGGGTAAGCTCCACCCATACCCCTCTCGCCTGTTTACCCACAACCTGACAGGTGGGGCCAGTCCAATAGTCAAAATAATGTGAAACCCTAGTCTTCCCAGGACCCCAAGTCCCCAAATCCAGAATCTAGCCGCCACCAAGCGAAGCCTCATCCAATCATCCTCCAAGCATCTTCGAGACTTCGACGGTTCGACCTCATCCTCCATTCCTCCTCAATCTTCTAGGCCATCCCTCGTCACCACCAAGCATCTTCGGCCTCATCCTCCTCCTGGCCACCCCTCGCCGCCTCATCCTCCAGATCCAACCGCCACCAAGCGTCTTCGGCCTCATCCTCCTCCCGGCCACCCCTCGCTGCCTCATCCTCCAGATTCAGCCGCCACCTAGCCACCTCATCCTCCAGATCCAGCTGCCACCAAACGTCTTCGGCCTCATCCTCCTCCCGGCCACCTCTCTCCGCCTCATCTTCCAGATCCTCAACTCTCATATGGTGACTCAGTTCGCAGGTAAACGGGCATGCCCACGGGTGACGGGTATGGGCGAGGTTCTTCGCCCATCATCCTTCGCAGGTATGCCCGTGAGCGTAAATCGAGGTCGTGGGTATGGGCAAGCACTACCCGTGCCTGCTGTGCCCGATTGCCATCCCTAGATAGAATAGTTCGGAAAGCTTTATTGTATTGCTTATGCCTTGAGTATATAGTTCTATTCTGTTAGACCATGTGGCTAGGTTTAGGATATTTTGGTGATGAATAATTGACAATGGTTAATTTGTTATGATGAATAATTGGTGATTTTGTTTAGCGATGTTATGCGAGGTGTGTGGTGTGTGCGTGAACTGATGTTGGTCAAGTTGGGACGAATTTTTGCCGGAAAAATATTCTTTGGTCTTTGCATGTGCAAGTTGAGCATGGAGACGATCATGGTCGATGACGAGGTGGACCGGGACTAGGATGGGGAGATCCGAGGTTCAGACGGTCGAGGATGTCATGGGATGATCGGGCTCATGCTTGGGACGCATGGAGATCAAAGATTGATAGTACGTGAAGAAGCTACGGGAGGTGCGGTCCTGAAGGCTTTGACACGTGATGAGTTGAAAAGTCGGAAGTGTGAAAACCCCGTGTGAGGAAGGGTTTCGGATCCCTTGAAAATTAGTGGGCCAAAAGCCTAGTTGAGGTAAAAAGGCCCAGGTCTAGTTGGATGATTTGGATTAGGATTCTAACTAGAGATTAAATAGGATTCTGAGTTGGATTAGAATTCTAAGTTGAGATTGAATAGGATTCATAGTTGGATGTATAAAAAGAACGGAGCACAAGGAGAAAAATTGTACTGAGCAGCCGTGGAGAAGAAAAAAATATGCGTTTTCGGGGGACGGTGCGGTACGAGCGATCGTGAAGAAAAAAACATCCATTATCTATTAAAGTTGTGGAGAAGAGAACAGAGCGGGGGCGTGGAGAAGAGAACAGAAAAAAACAGAGCGGGGGCGTCGTGTTTTGATCAGAAAAGAAAAAGAAGGACCGCTACATGCATGCTGATGGATGGATAACGATTTCTTCGTTTTTTTTCATTAAAGTTTGTGAGTTTTTTAATTCGCATCTATTATCCTTTTTCTTGGTTTTTTATTCATATATATTCTCCATGCATTGATCTATGTCTAGCTATTTTTCTTGCTTACATACATGAATTAGTTTTAATTAAAAATCGACTCCTAGATTGAATAAAAAACGTGTTTCGCTGATCGATCGGAACTCTTTTCTCGGCGCTATAGTAACTGCTACAGTAAATCAATACAGTAATTGGTACAGTAAAATCAGGAAAAAATTTTGTTTTTTTCTTGTTTTTGTTGTTTCTGGTTTTTGCACATTAAAAGGTAAAAAAAAAGTTTCCGCTGTGTGTTGCAATTATTCACTCCTCTCTGATTGCTATCAACGATCCTACATATTCTTATTGACTTCTATTTTTTGCTTATGTTTCGAGAAGTCAAAAGCTAATATAAACACTTAGCTTCTCAAAGCGATTTCTCTTTTCCTCTCGCTCCCATCTTGCTTTGAGGATAAGTCAGGGGTCACAGACGCATCAGTAGGGGTGCAATCGGATCGAATTCGGAAGGATATTGTTCGTACCATATTCTAACCCACATGTTTTCCCAGATTCGGAGTCGGATACGGTAAAACCGGATACGAATATGAATTCAGAGTATTTGAAATTTCGGATACGTTACCATCAGGACAGATACATAACAGTTTCGGATCGAAAACGAATAATATAGACAAATAATTCGACTATCGATAAATTCAACACGCGATAGATTCATGCACAAGCTAACAAGCATAATGAAATGAAAAATCGCGAGGAATAGTAGAGCAATGGCCGTGAAGGCGTTTATGCTCAAATGCAACTGCAGCGACGAGCTTGCCGAAGGCTGCAACACGATGATTTGGGTGCCATTTGGTGAAGCGCCCTTTGCGGCTTCAGGAGTGTAGCCGCTCGGTCCCAGTGCGGGATTCGGAGGAACATCAGAAGGATTGGGGTTCACTGGAAGGTTGCTTGAACAGTCGACGCTGTAGCCTGACGACAACCACAAATAATATATAAGGGCATTGTTCTAGATTAGTGGCGAACTGAAACCGAGGAACTGTTTCAAAGGTATGGAGGTGCTCACAATTAAAATCTTTCCAACCCAATATCAACCTCTCTCGGTCAAACACAACCTTTAGTCCAGACATAAAATTCCATGCACCCAAAGTGACAAGATAGGGCAAGAATGCTGAGGCGGATTATCATTATTGAGATCATTTAATGAGTAATTTGGAAGATGACAATTATGTTTAGCCAAATACATGTATCACTTCATAAACCATAATAGGGGCAAACAAACATCAAGGCAGTAGCTGGAATTGTTTTGGCAATAAAATGGTACCGAAAGGCAGCATGCAGAAATTGCTGAAATATCTGGGGGTTTGACCAAAAAAAGTACCAAAACCTCACATACAGCCATACAGGATAGCAAAGCAAGTCTGAAAATGAGCATGGCAGATTCAAAAAATGATAGTATACCTGCTGTTCCATTAATTAAATATCTAAAAATCTTAACAATCATGCATTTGTTCTTCCCAGCTCCATCATATGATACCAAGTCCATCAGGGAACTCAAATGAAGAATAGACTAGAGGGCTAACCCTCTTGCACACCACAAACATCACTACTGTGGTTTACACAGAATCAATGTTTTGTGGTTTATTTCAACTAAAACATAACAAAATGTGCAGCATTTTCAGAGCATCAGGCATCTTTAAATAGTGTAACAGTGTAGAAAGTACAGGAGCTTTGTTGAAATAGTAGATAAGGGCATATCGTGTATTTAGAAGATGTTAGAAATAATCTTGACTTCGAGTCCAAGACGTAGCAGAGTCCGTCTCCGTGTGTAACCCAAGTTGAATTGTATCCAACTTGAAGTCCGAATACATATACTAGTAGAAGATTATTAGCATATATATTAGGAGGCTTGTAGCCAGTTTTGTAAGAAAAGTAAAGAAAAAAGGGGGGCAAATAAGAGAATAGATAAATTCAGAAATTCTCCTGTGTTCTCTCAGCTTATTTGCGATGTGTGCATTTTCTCCTGGATCAAAGTTTTAACAGAAGATATGCTGTTTAGATTCGTTTAGAGTCTGTTTTGTGTTTGTTCTGTAGATAAGATTGTTTCGGTTGTAAGGAGCTGATACTGTAGCCTTTCTGGCAACATGCATATATAAGAGAAAATAGAGAGGAAGCCAGAGATTGCTCAGCCTCTCAAAATAATGCTTCGTTTTGAGTTCATTTTCTTTATGTTATCAGAGTTATCTAGCGTCTTCGACGAGATGCCTCCGTCAGTGACATCTGGGAATACTGGCGCCACGCCATCCTTCAGCAACATGGTGACCATGTGACTATCAGATGGTAATTATCTCTTGTGGAAGGCACAAGTCACAGCTTATCTCAGAGGCCAGGATTTGCTAGGATATGTCAACGGCACAACGACATGTCCCAGTGCGATGATTGCTTAGACGATTAGTGTCGAGACATCACAGGTTGTCAACCCTACATATTGGGCCTGGGTACAGTAGGACCAACTTGTCCTCAATGCCCTTCTGATGTCTCTGACCGAGGAGGTGCTTTCTCAGGTGCATCTTCTCACCACTGCGCAGGTGGTGTGGAATGCTTTGGCAAGCATGTTCTCGTCACAGTCACGTGCGAAGGCCATGCAGATTCATTTTCAGCTGGCTAATACTAAGAACGGAGACTCTACGGTGGCCTACTTCAACAAGATGAAGCAGCCTGCTGACACATTGACCACAGTTGGCCAACCTCTCCAAGATGACGAGGTCATCAGTTACATCCTGGCAGGGCTTTCTTCAGAGTATAACCCGCTTGTTACATCTGATACAATCAAGACTGATGCAATGTCACTAAATGATCTATATTCTCATCTTTTGAGTTACGAGATGCATCTAGCGACATAGGATGGTTCGGCCATTGTGGGCTCCGCCATGGGAGGCGAATCATCTATCAATGTTGTCTCCCGGGGCAATGCACAGGGAGGAAAAAGGATATGGAAGAATCATGGTGGCAAATCAAACAATTCACATAACTATGAAGGTCATCCCTTGCATCACAGCAATGGCAACAAGGAGCGGCCAGTTTGCCAAATCTGTGGCAAGGCGGGACATACAGCATTGCGCTGCTATAATCGCTTCAATCATGGCTATCAGGAGGAGCGCAACACCACAGCTTACACCGTTGACACCAATTGGTATGCAGATACTGGGGTGTCGGGCCCCCGGATTCTCAAACCCGGACCCTCTGTGTATTACTGCACTAGTCCCAGATCAAAGCTAGTGCACACAGTTAAACAGAATGGAAAACATCACCATCGACGATTTATTACAATAATTAGAGTACTGACCACATGGTCTCATTATTACAAATGAGGTTTCAAGACCTCGCACAATCCAAACACAGCGGAAGCAAAAATAAACTCGAGGACGACCCATCAATTCGCCACAGGCAATTGACTGGGGAAGCGCGACCTAGTCCTCCGGGAAGAATCCATCACAGCCACGAGCGAAGCAGTAGTCGTAGTCACCTTCTTGAGCTTCAACTTCCTCTGAGGTGTTATTTTTAAGTGTAGCATGTGAGTACATAAAGTACTCCGCAAGTCTTGGGAAAAATGCATAGATGCAAGGCTTACCAAAGAAGGCCATATGGTTCTTTTGCACAAAGCAACATTTTAAAATTCAATTACTACTAATTATTTTCGAAGGCATTATTTTAATGAAGTAATGTTTTAACAGAATTAACTTTCTAGTGAAGGATCCAACTACCAACACTAGCTAACCAATTACCATTGGTCAAGTTTTAAACTGCGGGTTCCATCCACCCTCTCTGGCTCCATCCGCCAGGATTCCCTTCCGAGAGTTCCCTCCACCCTCGGAATACAAAACTTTTGATTTTAAATCCAAAACCAGAAATCTACCATGTGAATGCATTCCTTGCCCGCCCTTGACCGTGGGCACGGCTATTCGAATAGTTTTACACTCTGCAGAGGTTGTACAACTTTACCCACAAGAGATAAATTATCCTAAAAGTCAACACGCTTCCTTTGGCATGAGACCCAGATAAAATATCACAAAGCCTTTCACCTACTCCAGTATAGCCAGATACCACCCGCTGAGGTTTCACCGCAGAAGGGTTAAATCCGCCCAATCTGAAGCCCCCTCTTGCGCCATATGAGTACAGTAACCCTGTCCCTCACTATGAGTAACCAGTACGCCCTGGCACTCAATACACCACTGGTGATATCTAAACTACACCTTTATAGGTTAGTTAGCTAGGTCGTACCCATATAGACTTGTGGTTGTACGGTTAATGCTCAGTTTGGACAAACACAAGCGTCGGTCCTTAATTGACTAGGGTGGAACATACACTTATCAAGTTCTCGTGCTTACTGCACCAACCCAAACAGCCATCCACCCTAATCTAAACCAACTTTCACATTTTTATTTTATTTTAAAATCACAGTGACAACTCCAATTGCCACTTCACTTTCAAACACAAGGATTTAATAATAAATCATAATTTCCCATTTTCAAGATTTTCCAAAGTTATTAGATAGCATGACTAAGCATTATCCTACCATACTAACATCAACAAGTAATTATAATATTCTCATTAATGAGACAAAGGAAATTCTATGGTGACAAGGGTACATGACAATCAATTCCAATGGAGGGCATAACAAGGTTGGATTAACTACTACCTTAAGATTTGAATTATCATTTTATGTAAATAGCAATGCATAACATTTAAAATACTTTAAAACATTTCGAAAGCATAGGCTCAAGATGATCAAAGGAGACTTGCCTTCTTGCAGGGTTTCTGGGTCTTCTTGCTGCTGTGAAGAGGGATCGTCGACAACGTTGGAATCTACGCGAGGAAAGACGAAGCAACAAAACAAATAAATACCCACGAAATTCAAATAAAATACAAAAATTCAACAGAGGCCATAATTGGATAGATTATGATTTTAGATGAATTTAGAAATTTGAATGGCTGGAATTGGAGTTAAAATGAGAAAGTTATGATCATTTGAAATTCTCAGCTTGAATAAATCCAGAAATTCGAAAATTTCTGACAGGTGGGGCCCACTGGAATTTTTAATTTTTAAATCTTTATTTTAATCTGAGAGATTGACAGGTGGGGCCCACTGAACAGTAACCACTGGCGGTCACTGACATGTGGGACCCCTCTGTCAGTGACCCTATCTGCTTGGTCACTGACAGGTGGGACCCACTGGGGTCTGGACCCACTTGTCAGAGGCTGACGCAGACGGGTGGGGCCCAGGCGGCAGCGAGAGCGGGACGCGTGCGGCTGACAGGCGGGGTCCGCGGGTCAGCGAGGCGAGAGAAAGGTGGGAGTGGGCGGCTGGATGGGCGAGTGCGGTGGCGTGGCGCGCATCCGGGCCGGCCACGCGTCGGGCGAAGAGATGGGGAAGGCGGGGCTGGCTGGGCCGGGCCCGCTGGCAGCGAGGGAGAGGGAGGTGCGGCCTGGATCAGGCCGAGCGGCGACGTGGGCGGTCCTGGGCCGTCCACGCGTCGGCTGGAGGGAGAGGGGAGATTTTTATTTTTCAGAATTTGATTTCTAATTTCAGAAAAGGCTAGAAAATTATTTAGGCCTCAGAAAAATATGAAAATACCTCCAAAAATTCCAGAAAAATTCACAGAAGCTCCTGGACATATTTTGGACTAAATAAAATTATTTCCAACTACTGTTGATATTTAATTTTCATATTTTGAATTACTTTTTAAGCTCTAAAAATAGTTTTTAAATTCCAGAAAATCCAGAAAGGCAAAATAAAAGCCAAGTAAAATCCAATTACCTTGAAATAATTAATTTGAATTTAGATTTTTTCAAAAAGCCAAATTTTGGGATGTGACAAACCTACCCCCCTTAGAAAGAATCTCGACCCCGAGATTCGGATGGACTGGGAAAAAGGTCGGGGAACTCTTCTTTTAGATCCTCTTCACGCTCCCAAGTTGCTTCCGATTCTGAATGGTTGCTCCACTGCACTTTACAGAACTTGATAACCTTGCTGCGCGTACGGCGCTCTGCTTCCTCCAATACCTTGATTGGATACTCTGGATAGGTGAGGTCCTCCTTCACGTTTATTTCATCTAGAGGCATCTGCTCTTCTGGAACTCGGAGACACTTTCTTAGCTGAGACACATGGAAGACGTCATGCACCTTTGACAGTTGAGGGGGAAGCTCCAACTGGTAAGCCACTACTCCTCGTTTTGCTACAACAGGGAAGGGTCCGATGAATCTAGGAGCAAGTTTTCCACTGACTCCAAAACGTCTCATCCCTTTGAGAGGTGACACCTTCAAATAAACATGATCCCCAGGTACGAATTCTAAGCTTCTACGACGATTGTCCGCATAGCTCTTCTGTCTGGTTTGTGCTGTTTTTAATCTGTCTTGGATTAGACGAACCTGTTCTTCTGCTTGCTTCAGCACATCTGGTCCAAACACTTGTCCTTCTCCTGTTTCCTTCCAATACAATGGAGTCCTACACTTTCTGCCGTATAGGGCTTCGAAGGGAGACATTTGCAAACTGGATTGATAACTATTGTTGTAGGAGAACTCTGCATAGGGCAAACTCTGATCCCAATTACTCTTGTTTGCCAGTACACAAGCTCTCAACATGTCTTCCAGGATTTGATTTACTCTTTCTGTTTGACCATCTGTCTGTGGATGATAAGCTGTACTGAAGTTTAAGTTTGTGCCCAACAGTTCATGTAGCTTTTGCCAAAACCTTGAGGTGAATTGGGTTCCTCGATCTGACACAATCTTCTTTGGGACTCCATGTAAACTCACAATCCTTGACATATACAATTCTGCGAGTTTATCCCCCGAGTATGTGGTCTTTACTGGGATGAAATGGGCGACTTTTGTCAGACGATCCACGATAACCCAGATTGAATCATGTCCAGATTTGGTTCTCGGTAACCCAGTTATAAAATCCATACCAATTTCTTCCCACTTCCACTCAGGGATCTGCAATGGTTGCAAAAGTCCAGCAGGTCTCTGGTGTTCAGCTTTAATCCGTTGGCATACATCACATAAAGCTACATACTCAGCAATCTCTCTTTTCATGCCTGCCCACCAATATCTTTCTCTAAGATCTTGGTACATCTTGGTACTTCCAGGATGAATTGAGTACCTGGTTTCATGAGCTTCCTTCATGATCAACTCTTTTATCTCCTTCTTTTCAGGCACCACAATTCTTTTTCCATACCAAATGGTACCTTGTTCATCCTCGGAAAATTCTAATGCTTTCCCTTTCTTCATATTATCCTTGATCTCTTGGGCATACTTGTCCTCCTTTTGAGCTGCTCTGATTTGATCCTCTAAGGTTGGTTGAATCTCCAGAGTAGCGAGAAATCCTTTTCCCACTACTTCTAGATTAAGCTGCCGAAATTCTTCTTGAAGTGCAGGCATACTGTCCTTAATCCACAACTTGGTGCAATAACTCTTTCGGCTCAAGGCATCAGCTACCACATTAGCCTTTCCGGGATGATAATGTATTCCAATATCATAATCCTTTATTAACTCAAGCCATCTCCTTTGCCTCATATTGAGATCGGGTTGAGTAAATATGTACTTCAAACTTTTGTGATCCGTGTAGATCTCACAGCGGTTGCCGATCAGATAATGCCTCCATATTTTTAGAGCATGCACTACTGCCGCAAGCTCTAAATCATGGGTTGGGTAGTTCTCTTCATGGGGCCGCAATTGCCTTGAGGCATAAGCTACTACCTTTCTTTCTTGCATCAGAACACAGCCTAATCCTTGCCTGGACGCATCACAGAAGACTTCAAAATCTTTCCTGATATCCGGAAGCGTCAACACTGGTGCGGAAGTTAACCTTTTCTTTAGCTCTTGAAAACTATCCTCACATGATTTACTCCATTCAAACTTCTTTTCCTTCTTCAGCAACTGAGTGAGAGGTCTTGCGAGCTTGGAGAAGCCTTCAATAAAGCGACGATAGTAGCCAGCCAATCCCAGAAAACTTCTGATCTCTGTTACTGACTTGGGTTGCGCCCAGTTAATCACATCATTTACCTTTTCAGGATCTACAGACACTCCTCCTGCGGAAATCACATGACCCAGGAAGGCTACTTTCTTCAACCAAAATTCACACTTGCTAAATTTGGCATACAACCGGTGCTCTCTGAGTTTTTCCAAAACTATCCTTAGATGTTCTGCATGCTCCTCCTCATTCTTGGAATATATCAAAATGTCATCAATGAATACCACCACAAATTTATCCAAATATTCCATGAACACCTTATTCATCAGGTTCATGAAATATGCGGGGGCATTGGTTAAGCCAAAAGACATCACTGTATACTCATACAATCCATACCGAGTGGCAAAGGCTGTCTTCGGTATATCTTCTGGTCTTATCTTCAGTTGGTGATAACCCGACCGAAGGTCAATCTTGGAGAAGACACATGAACCTTTCAATTGATCAAACAGGTCATCTATCCGGGGTAGAGGATATTTGTTTTTGATCGTCACATCGTTCAGAGATCGATAGTCCACACACATGCGAAGACTACCATCTTTCTTCTTTACTAGCAGTACTGGTGCTCCCCAAGGCGACGAGCTTGGCCTTACAAATCTTTTATCCTGCAGCTCTTCAATTTGTTTCTTAACTTCCGCCAAATCATTTGCAGACATCCGATAAGGTCTCTTGGAAATTGGAGCGGTTCCAGGTACTAGGTTGATGACAAACTCTATTTCCCTGTCTGGCGGCATTCCGGGCAAATCTTCAGGGAATACATCTGGGTACTCACTCACTATAGGTACTTTTTCCAGAGTCACTCCCTTTACACTGTTCAAACTACACCTGCTCTGGGTAGGGAAGTTCGACTTATACCTTACTTGAATCCCATCAGAGTTAGTGATTGTAACAGCTCGATCAGCACAATCTATCTGCCCTTTATACTTGGTTAACCAATCCATTCCAAGTATTACATCTAAACCCTTGGAGTCTATTATAATAAGATTTGCTAAGAACTTAACTCCATTTATATCCACAGTTGCGTCAAGGCAAACTGTGTTAGTCCTCATTTCCTTTCCAGGGGACTGGACTAGCATGGGGTTCTGTAGTTTACTCACATCCCAATTATACCTTTCAACCACATCTTTTGACACAAAAGAATGCGAAGCTCCAGAATCAAATAATGCTGATGCAATTACTGAGTTGACAAGAAACTTACCCAGAACTACGTCGGGTGCATCCTGGGCTGCTTCCGCGGTCACATGGTTGAGATGCCCTCTGCTCACCACTTGTGGAGTCCTTGGGGTTTGTGGTGCTCCACGGCCTTGACCTGCAGTCGGAGCTCTGGCTGGCGTAGTCCCCAGATTGAAACGAACTGGAGTCATTGCTGGGCGTTTCTGGGGGCAGTTGCTGGCATAGTGCCCCATGTTCTTGCAGTTAAAGCACTGCACTCCTGCTGCTGAAGTCTTGTTCTGCGGGGGTTGGCCACCATTGTTTGCCCGGGGAGTTTGTGGATTTGGGCGGGGTCCTGAAAAGGGAGTCCTCGGCACGCTTGACTCTGAGAGCTTGTGATAGTGAGGTGCGTTGGGGCGGAATCGAGAGCTGCTTGCTCCTTGCTGGGCTTGAAACTTCCTCTTCCGATTTTCGTACAGCTGGCGCTGAGCATCTTCTTGGACAAAGGCCTTGTTCACTAGGTGCTGGAAGGTTGGGAAGTCATTGGATACCAGCTGCACCTTGAGATTGGGGTCAAGTCCCTGCGTGAACCTCCAAATCTTGGTCGCCTCTGAGGTAACCTCTTCAGATGCATACCTGGACAGTTGGGTGAACTTGTTCAGGTATTCGGAAACACTGAGGTTTCCCTGTTGTAGTTGGTAGAATTCTCTCTTCTTCATTTCCATTATTCCCGTAGGAATATGGGCAGTGCGGAAAGCTTCGACAAACTCCTCCCAAGTGATGGCTTGTGCATTTTGATGGGCGGCGCGGTAGTTTTCCCACCAGTTGGCAGCCATTCCCTTGAGCTGATGAGCAGCATACAACACCTTTTCATTATCGTTGCACTGAGCTAGGACCAATTTTCTTTCCACATCCTTGATCCAATCATCTGCCTCCAAGGGATCCACTGATCCAGCAAAAGTGGGAGGCCTTGTCCTCATGAATTCCCCCAATTTAGACTGGGGTGCCTGGTTGGGTGCCTGCTGGGCTGGCTGCACTTGGTTCTGGGCAAGAGCTTGAAGTAACTGCAGCTGCATAGCCATCATTTGCTCCAAGTTGGGGGCCTGAGCAGGTGGTGGTGGAATGTTGTCCTCCGGCTGGTTGTTGGCGTCACGGCTGCTGCCAGGGTTGCTCCTCGTGTTCACCATCTGAAGCGGTTAGGTTAGCAGAAGGTAAGAGGGAAATAGCAAAGATAAGAGATTAGGGGGAACTAAACCACATCCCAAGCCAACACACAAGAAAGAACTAGCAACCACTTAGGGGAAACTTTTTATTAGAATCAAGATAACTCCAAGGATGGCTGTACCACAAGTGCACATAGGCCTGGTACAGTCCATCTAGCACACCAAAACATATTAAACGTTCTAAGGACGCGGACATTTTATTTGGGTACTACAGACTCATAAGACTACTAATCCTCTCCAAAGACGCGCTCCTCAGGGTCTTCTTCCGGGTCCTCTTCTGGATCCTCCTCCGGGTCTTCCTGGCGCTCTCTCACGTGGTGACGTGAACAGTCACACTCGGCCGAGACACGGTTACGACTGGAGGCAGTCGACCGAGAACGGGAAGGAGAAGGCTTGCGCTTCTTGAGAGTAATGACAGGTGGCGGACTGGGGCGTCGTACCTTCTTGCGTGCTGTCATCCTGACGCGGAGTCCCGAGAGTCGAGCTGGCGCTTGGTTGTTGGGGGCGGCAACTGGTACTGGGGAAGACGGCGTGTAGTCCGCGACGGGTGAAGACGGCGTGTAGTCGGCTGCGGCCCTGAGACGTCCCAGCTCAAACTCAGCTGCCTGGCTCTGGAGAAGCTGTGCGCGAAGTGTGTCCGAATGCTGGTAGCTGGAGGTGAGAAGCATCCGCAGTTGTCCAATCTCCTCCTGAGCTCTAGCATAAGTGACTGCCATCGCCTGGGTGAGCTGCACCTGATGTGACAGTCGAGGATCGTCAGCTGGAATATCAAAGGGATCTGGATACCTCTGTCCTGGGCGAGGGTTGATGAAGAAGCAAAAGGGGGACTGATGTACAGCATCTTTGTGCACGTGGCACAACTCGTCAATGGCGAGGCGTGCTGCGTCCTGGACAGCGTCGAAACAGCGGGACCGAGGGTACTTGATGGGGTAGGTGTGGGACTTGAATTCCTCTTCCCGTGCATACAGGAATACCTCCATCGTCCAAGAGTCTCGATCCAGGATCCGCGTCTTCCGACCCCTGAAGATGGGCGGCTGACGGTACTCCAGACACTGCATTAGCTGCCGGAGAAGGCTAGCGAATGCTCCAGCATCCTCTCCATGTGAGTAGTAGTCCCACGGGGCAGCGGAGGATGAACCAGCCATCTACAAAGTTGAGTAAAAGAAAAGATTAGCAAAAGTTTTAACAAATGGAGTTGGAGACAAGAACGAGATTCTAAGTAGGAAGAGAATAGAAGCAAAGAGGCTTATACATTTTTAATATACTCTTTTTATAAATATAAGTCCTTATGGTTTGCCATTCCTAACCTAGGTCACGTCCTACAGTCAAATTGGCTCTGATACCATCTCTGTCGGGCCCCCGGATTCTCAAACCCGGACCCTCTGTGTATTACTGCACTAGTCCCAGATCAAAGCTAGTGCACACAGTTAAACAGAATGGAAAACATCACCATCGACGATTTATTACAATAATTAGAGTACTGACCACATGGTCTCATTATTACAAATGAGGTTTCAAGACCTCGCACAATCCAAACACAGCGGAAGCAAAAATAAACTCGAGGACGACCCATCAATTCGCCACAGGCAATTGACTGGGGAAGCGCGACCTAGTCCTCCGGGAAGAATCCATCACAGCCACGAGCGAAGCAGTAGTCGTAGTCACCTTCTTGAGCTTCAACTTCCTCTGAGGTGTTATTTTTAAGTGTAGCATGTGAGTACATAAAGTACTCCGCAAGTCTTGGGAAAAATGCATAGATGCAAGGCTTACCAAAGAAGGCCATATGGTTCTTTTGCACAAAGCAACATTTTAAAATTCAATTACTACTAATTATTTTCGAAGGCATTATTTTAATGAAGTAATGTTTTAACAGAATTAACTTTCTAGTGAAGGATCCAACTACCAACACTAGCTAACCAATTACCATTGGTCAAGTTTTAAACTGCGGGTTCCATCCACCCTCTCTGGCTCCATCCGCCAGGATTCCCTTCCGAGAGTTCCCTCCACCCTCGGAATACAAAACTTTTGATTTTAAATCCAAAACCAGAAATCTACCATGTGAATGCATTCCTTGCCCGCCCTTGACCGTGGGCACGGCTATTCGAATAGTTTTACACTCTGCAGAGGTTGTACAACTTTACCCACAAGAGATAAATTATCCTAAAAGTCAACACGCTTCCTTTGGCATGAGACCCAGATAAAATATCACAAAGCCTTTCACCTACTCCAGTATAGCCAGATACCACCCGCTGAGGTTTCACCGCAGAAGGGTTAAATCCGCCCAATCTGAAGCCCCCTCTTGCGCCATATGAGTACAGTAACCCTGTCCCTCACTATGAGTAACCAGTACGCCCTGGCACTCAATACACCACTGGTGATATCTAAACTACACCTTTATAGGTTAGTTAGCTAGGTCGTACCCATATAGACTTGTGGTTGTACGGTTAATGCTCAGTTTGGACAAACACAAGCGTCGGTCCTTAATTGACTAGGGTGGAACATACACTTATCAAGTTCTCGTGCTTACTGCACCAACCCAAACAGCCATCCACCCTAATCTAAACCAACTTTCACATTTTTATTTTATTTTAAAATCACAGTGACAACTCCAATTGCCACTTCACTTTCAAACACAAGGATTTAATAATAAATCATAATTTCCCATTTTCAAGATTTTCCAAAGTTATTAGATAGCATGACTAAGCATTATCCTACCATACTAACATCAACAAGTAATTATAATATTCTCATTAATGAGACAAAGGAAATTCTATGGTGACAAGGGTACATGACAATCAATTCCAATGGAGGGCATAACAAGGTTGGATTAACTACTACCTTAAGATTTGAATTATCATTTTATGTAAATAGCAATGCATAACATTTAAAATACTTTAAAACATTTCGAAAGCATAGGCTCAAGATGATCAAAGGAGACTTGCCTTCTTGCAGGGTTTCTGGGTCTTCTTGCTGCTGTGAAGAGGGATCGTCGACAACGTTGGAATCTACGCGAGGAAAGACGAAGCAACAAAACAAATAAATACCCACGAAATTCAAATAAAATACAAAAATTCAACAGAGGCCATAATTGGATAGATTATGATTTTAGATGAATTTAGAAATTTGAATGGCTGGAATTGGAGTTAAAATGAGAAAGTTATGATCATTTGAAATTCTCAGCTTGAATAAATCCAGAAATTCGAAAATTTCTGACAGGTGGGGCCCACTGGAATTTTTAATTTTTAAATCTTTATTTTAATCTGAGAGATTGACAGGTGGGGCCCACTGAACAGTAACCACTGGCGGTCACTGACATGTGGGACCCCTCTGTCAGTGACCCTATCTGCTTGGTCACTGACAGGTGGGACCCACTGGGGTCTGGACCCACTTGTCAGAGGCTGACGCAGACGGGTGGGGCCCAGGCGGCAGCGAGAGCGGGACGCGTGCGGCTGACAGGCGGGGTCCGCGGGTCAGCGAGGCGAGAGAAAGGTGGGAGTGGGCGGCTGGATGGGCGAGTGCGGTGGCGTGGCGCGCATCCGGGCCGGCCACGCGTCGGGCGAAGAGATGGGGAAGGCGGGGCTGGCTGGGCCGGGCCCGCTGGCAGCGAGGGAGAGGGAGGTGCGGCCTGGATCAGGCCGAGCGGCGACGTGGGCGGTCCTGGGCCGTCCACGCGTCGGCTGGAGGGAGAGGGGAGATTTTTATTTTTCAGAATTTGATTTCTAATTTCAGAAAAGGCTAGAAAATTATTTAGGCCTCAGAAAAATATGAAAATACCTCCAAAAATTCCAGAAAAATTCACAGAAGCTCCTGGACATATTTTGGACTAAATAAAATTATTTCCAACTACTGTTGATATTTAATTTTCATATTTTGAATTACTTTTTAAGCTCTAAAAATAGTTTTTAAATTCCAGAAAATCCAGAAAGGCAAAATAAAAGCCAAGTAAAATCCAATTACCTTGAAATAATTAATTTGAATTTAGATTTTTCAAAAAGCCAAATTTTGGGATGTGACATGGGGCTACCAACCACATTACGTTGGAACTGGACAAGTTGAGCACCAAGGAGCGCTACCATGGTAATGATTAGGTCCACACTGCGCACGGATCAGGTATGGATATAGCTCATATTGGTCATTCACAGATTTCAACTTCACATCAACCTTTGCGTCTTAGAAATGTTTTGCATGTTCCTTAATCTAGACGAAATCTTCTCTCTGTTTAGAGAGTAGCTTCTCATAATCAAGTCTTTTTTCGAATTTCACCCTGATTTCTTCCTCATCAATGATCAGGTCACGAGGGACATTCTTCTTAAAGGCACAAGCAAGGGAGGTCTATATCAGATTCCGTCAAGTTCCAGTGTTGGTCCCATTGTCAAGCATGTTGGCAATTGCCACTTTCATCTAAAGATTGGCATTCCAGACTTGGTCATCCTTCCTTCACCACTGTCCAGCGAGTTATTGAGTCCAATAAGTTGTTGTGCTCTTCTAAGCATGACAATCGAGTATGTAATGCTTGTATGCAAGCGAAGAGTCATCAATTACCTTTCTCGTTGTCTAGTCATGTGTCTAGTGCTCCTCTTGAGCTAATTTGCTCAGATGTTTGGGGGCCCGCTCGCACTTCTGTAAGAGGTTTCAAATATTACATTAGCTTCATTGATAATTTCAGTAAATTTACTTGGATTTATTTGCTAAAAAGTAAAGCTGATGTGTTTAAAGCTTTCTTACAATTTCAATCCCATGTTGAGCACATACTTGATAAGAAAATTCTATGTGTTCAAACTGACTGGGGGAGAGTACCAAAAACTCCATTCATTCTTCACACAACTTGGTATCTCACATAGAGTCTCCTGCCCACATACACACCAACAAAATGGGACAGTAGAGCGCAAGCATCGGCATATTGTGGAAACCGGTCTTGGCTTTTAGCACATTCTTGTGTTCCTCTTCGATTTTGGGATGATGCTTTTCTTTCTACTTGTTTCCTAATAAACCGTCTTCCTAGTCGAGTTATCAATTTTGAAACTCTTTTAGAATGTCTTTTTGGATCAAAACCAGATTACACCTTTCTTCGAACTTTTGGTTGTGCTTGTTGGCCGCATCTTTGGGCATAGTTCATTGGCTATAGTGACATGCACAAAGGATACAAATGTTTGAATCCATCTACTGGTAAAGTTTATATATCCAAGGATGTGTTTTTGATGAGAAGATTTTCCCCTTTGCACTACATATGAAAAATCCAGCCAATCATACTTCAGTGTCATCGTCAGCACTTTTGTTACCCTCCTTTTCTCCATTGGCATTTGTCGATTCCTCTCAATCTAACTCTGTGAATGATTCAGATGAGCATGTCCATGCTTCTTCTGTGTGTGCTAACCTTGATACTGCAGGAACCTCAAAAAATGCAGGAGACTCGACAAGATTTGCTATAGCACCGACAAGGCCTGCAATACCGCATACTGAATCTGCTGATTCCACTAGTGCTACTACCGAGCAGCTTGCTGGCATTTTGGGTTCTGAAGATGATATGTTACTGGCTGTTACTTCCACTGCTGTACTGCAGAACATACACCCCATGATGATGCGGCTGCGGAATAACATTAGGCAGCCCAAGAAGTACTCAGATGGCACGGTGTACTACCCCACAAGGCGCCATGCTATGCTCAGCAGTAGTGGGTCTGTAGATGTTCCTGAGGAGCCTGCTAATCATGTGGAGTTTCGAGCTCATCCGCAATGGAAACAAGCCATGGATGGTGAGTTTAGTGCACTCCTTAAAAACAAGACATGGTGACTTGTACCGCCAAAGAGTGGTGCAAACATTATTGATTGTCGTTGGGTGTTTAAGGTGAAGAAGAAGGCTGATGGAACGGTGGAAAATTCAAGGCATAGTTGGTAGCCGAAGGCTATAAGCAATGGTACGGTCTTGATTATGATAATATGTTTAGTCCTATCGCTAAGCCTGCTACAATTCGGTTGGTCTTGTCTATTGCTGTTTCAAAGGGTTGGAGTCTTCGGCAATTAGATATCCGAAATGCTTTTTTGCATGGATATCTGGAAGAAGAGGAGTACATGAAGCAAGTGCCCAGTTATGAGGATAAACAATATCCCAATCATGTTTTCAATTGGATAAGGCCTTATACAGCTTAAAACAAGCACCACGGGCTTGGTTTTCAAGATTGAGCTTCAAGCACTTGGTTTTGTGCCCTCCAAAACTGATGTATCTCTATTCATATATGGCAGCAAGGGAGTCACCATATACATGCTCATTTATGTTGACGACATTATAGTAGCAAGCTCTTCAAATGCTGTAGTTGAGACCCTCTTGAAACAACTTCAAGGTGACTTTGCGGTAAATGACCTTGGTGATCTGAATTTCTTCCTGGGTATTAAAGTGCGGCAAGGAGATACAGTTCTTGTTCTGTCACAGCGCAACATTGGGGAGCTGCTAGCCCGAGCTGGAATGAAGGATTGCAAGGGAGTTTCCACTCCAATGTCTTCTTCTGAGTGACTTTCAAAGGCAGATGGTGAATGTTGTGGTTACAGACCAAACAGAGAGAGAAAGTATGGTAGTGGAGAGTTAGGTGAGCAATGGCTTAGGGTTTCCCCTGTGGGGAGTGTTTTTACAGTAATGCCCTTACATCTGTACATCCCCTTCAGGGGCACTTTCGTCATTACACATGTCCCGTTTCGGGCCTTATAATCTCCTAACAGGCCTGCTGGGCTTAGGTGGGGGCCATCCCTACAACAGTGAACACCTATCAGATGATGATAGCACAAAGTATCGAAGCATTGTTGGCACCTTGCAGTACCTTACCCTCACAAGGCCTGATATTTCTTTTTCAGTAAACAAGGTGTGTTAATTTCTTGCTGCTCCAATGAGTTCACATTGGATGGCAGTCAAACGAATTCTTCGGTATCTTAAACTCACTTCAGTCACTGGTTTGATGATCCAAAAGTCTTCTTCCAATCAGGTCAGTGCCTTCTTTGACGCTGACTAGGCCAAATGTCCCGATGATAGGCGATCAACCGGGGGATATGCAGTGTTCTTTGGTCCTAATTTGAACGCATGGAGTTCACGGAAGCAAAACCTTGTACCACGATCCAATACAGAGACTGAATACAAAGCCTTGGCAAATGCTACAGCCAAGGTGATTTGAATACAGTCGTTACTTCATGAACTAGGAATTTTTCAGTCCAAGGAGCCACTTACCTTTCAGCTAATCCGATGTTCCATGCTCGCACAAAACACATCGAGGTGGATTTTCATTTTGTCAGGGAAAGAGTGGCACAAAAATTGCTGGACATTCGGTTCATCTCTTCTCAAGACTAGTTAGCAGATATTTTCACAAAGCCCTTAGCTGTTTGGCCATTTACAATTCTTAAGTGCAACTTCAATCTTGGTTACATGTCATCAGGTTCAGGCTGCAGATATCCTGACTAAAACTGCTAGCAGTTTGGTAGCGCATTGCTACACAATCTCAACCTTGTTATTTAACTCGGTTGTGATTGAGGGAGGCTGTTGAAATAGCAGATAAGGGCATACCGTGTATTTAGAAGATATGCTGTTTAGATTCGTTTAGAGTCTGTTTTGTGTTTGTTCTGTAGATAAGATTGTTTCGGTTGTAAGGAGCTGATACTGTAGCCTTTCTGGCAACATGCATATATAAGAGAAAACAGAGGAAGCCGGTCTGTTTGGCTAGGACTTGCTCTAACAGTTTTTTAGATTCTAAATTTTAGTTTGTTTTGCCTTTTAGGTTTTTTTTAGTTTTTTTTCTCCTTTATTCATTTGTATTATTTCAAAAGATATATCGATATTTTTTAAACTTTTTTATTCAGAAAAATTAACAGCTATTATAGTAAAAAAACTCAAAAAAACCCATAATGCAGGGCTGAAAAGCCCTTTTGAGCAAGCCCACGGTTTTTGCCTTCTAGTTTTTAAAATCTGGAAGTCATTTTGAATACAGTCGCTTTTTAAGGTGGTTTTTTTCCTTTGCGTGGTCCGTAAAAATATAATTGTTTTTAATTGAATATCTCATTCAAAAGTTAACATTCGCTATAATGCTATTTCAGTTAGAAAATCATTTTGATCTAGGCCTTTGTCGTGTGCGACTCCGTCGCTACTGCAATCGAGTCCTACCGGGCTCCTTCCAATCATCCAAGGCCCATTGCGCAGAAAGAAATTTCGTAGTAATTCGGAAAGAATTTCTCCGTTCACTACAAAATACAAGCGAGGCGAGGAGGCGGCTTCCGTGACAGGTGCTAATGGGTCGGGCCGGGACGGCCTGCCAACCGGTCTACGTAAGCACTAGTCTGCTATTTCAACCGGCCCAATTTCAGGCGACTTTCGTTACAGTATGCAACGCGTGTTGATGCGAGGTTCGCCACGTGCGTTCGATGCCGGCCTGCTGCTACTTAAATTTTATTCGGCTACAGGTGAGCTCGACACGTGGCCACCGACCACCGGCAGTTGGGGCCGTCGGCCGGGAACAAAGCTTCCCTGTCCCCGCAATTCCTGTCCCCCTGCGTATTCCCGCCATCTGAATCGTTCATTGGTGATCGAACGGTTCACATTTTTTCTGTATTTTATATTTTCACTATTTACCCATTTTCACCTGAAATTTAAAAATAAAAATAGATTAATCCATCATAAATAATAAAAAATACAGAAAATGTTTTCTGTATTTTTTTATTATTTATGATGGATTAATCTATTTTTATTTTTAAATTTTAGGTGAAAATGAGTAAATGGTGAAAATATAAAATACAGAAAAAATGAACCATTGGATCACCAAAGAACGGTGGAGATGGCGGGAATACGCAGGGGGACAGGAATTGCGGGGACAGGGAAGCCTTTTTCGTCGGCCGGGGACCAAACGGGATACAAAGTCCTGATTTTTGTTTACGTTTTTTGAAACAGCAAAAGTTAGTACAAACGTCAATACGAATGACGTATACAATTTTAGATTCGAAAAATTGTTTAAACAATCTGTTTAAAGAAACCGATTTATTCATCTTGATTTTCAGAAAGACCAAAAATTAAAAGACAAAAACCAAAGAACGAGGCCCAAAAAAGTAAGCCGGCTGCCGGGTGCAGAACAGAGTAGCAGCGATTCTTCTTCTCCTCCTCCTCCTCCTTTCCACGCCTGAAATCGTAAAGGAGCACGCAAACAAGTCTCCCCTACGAAGAAATCAATTCAATCAGGCGCCGCCCTAAGAAAAACGCAAAATTCTTCTGTACCGAAAGCGCCTCCAATTGTTTTCCTCATGACCGTATTGTCGCTGCAAGAAATTCACTGGCATGTGGGCCACCGTTTCCTGGGGACCCACTCGTCGGTTTCACCCGAAACCGGAAGGTTCCCTCCCGCCCTGTGCCGCGCGCTCCCCCGGTCCACGCCGCCACCTCCAAAGTTGAAAGCCACCGTCTAGAACGCGTCGGCATCTCAATCTCCTCCGCCTCAAGATTTCCCCTCTCCTTAGCTGTCCATGACCGCAGCATTCTCAGCTTGATAAAAGCCCGGATCCGGAGGAGACCACAAGGGCTTCGCAAGCATCTCGGTTTCTTGGTTCCCGAGGCAGAGCTTTGTTCGTCTAGCCCGTGTCTCCGACGGTGACCGATCGACCGACCGGCCAGCATGCAGCGGAGCAACTCGTTCGGGACGTCGTGGGCGGACCAGTGGGACTACGGCGCCGACCCGAGCCCGCGGGCGCGGCGCGACGGCAAGGGCGGCGGCGGCGGCAAGCAGGGCGGAGTGGAGAAGACCAAGGCGGCCGCGGCGAGCGGGCTGAGGAAGGTGAAGGAGGGCACCGCGCAGGGGTTCCAGTGGATCAAGGACAAGTGCCAGAAGAAGAACGGCGGCAAGAAGCAGGGCGAACAGCAGAGCTCCGAGATAGCGGGGTACTGAGGAATGGCCACGAGGATCTGAGATGCTGCAGCGGTTTGTACTATGAAACTACTGCAAATGAACTCTGTTAGGAGAAGATATATAGCCCTGTATTTGTTGCTCGTGTGTATAGACTATGGATCGCTTTTCTCTTGTTGTAGTTTCATGCTTGTGTGATCTGTTCAGTGTGGTTCTGTAGATATAAAGGGTTTTTTTTCTTCGTCCTGTTCATTATCGTTTTGGGTTTTTGCTTCTGAATATATTGTTTCGATTCGGATTCCTCAGAGCACACTAACTGCACGACAATATATGATGGATTGTAGTGGCGATCGACTAGTCACGGACTCACGGTACTATAAATTTTTTTTGGTGTGTGAAGTATTTTCCGTGAAGACAGGGTTGGTGTTCCCAGCATCCCTATTTCCAGCCTAAGGTTTTGGAAGTTTACAAGAAATCTGACATGTTCAACTAAAATGTTGAATTTTTGTCATTTCAGAATCCTAAGTTGTAATAGAAAATGGTAAGTGCAACACCACAGTAACTCTTTATCGTGGAAGCACCAACCAATTAGTTTAGATGATGCTTAGCAGAAGGCGGCAACTCTGCCTACTTTTTTTAAGGGTATCCTCTGCCCTCTGCCTACTTTGATGATGTTCATTATAACATATGATTCACAATTTCACATGCAACAGGTGTATCCAGTATTCTTTCTTCTTGACCCAAAAAAAAACAATTCTTCAACAAGAGGTTCAAATGATTTCCTCTAGTGTGTAATTTTTGCACACGAGCAACAGCAAGAATGCCAGATAATTCTAGTTTTCACACTACTGAATCCTATCTCCCTGATGCATCCACGCTATTGTAGTGCTTGCACAGGTGTGTGAAAACCACAAAGCTGATGGAGCTCAAGAGGGCCAGGAACCAGTAGTAGTTATCCAGGTGCGCCTCCCGAGGATCGTCGGAGAACCAGCCGTGGCCCTTGCCCGCCCTCGCCGTGACCATCTCGAGAGACGTGATCAGAAACGCGCCGAGGAAGCTCCCGAAGCCGAAGACGCTGAGGTAGAGCGCGATGCCGATGGTTCTCATCGTGCTGGGCACCTGCGTGTAGAAGAACTCCTGCATCCCCACCACCGTGAAGACGTCTGAAACACCCAGTAGGATGTACTGTGGGAGAAGCCAGAATATGCTCAGCTGATCCACATGGAGCCGCCGCGATTCCACGAGTGCTGCGATGACCATGGCGACGATGGAGAGGACCATGCCCACGCCGATCCGCTGGAGCACCGTGATCCCCTTGCTGTCCCGGGTGATCATGTTGATCAGAGGGACGATCATCCTGTCGTACATTGGCATGAGCAGTATGATCGAGACGGTGATCGCGCTCTGAAGCATCGCCGGAGGGATCACGAATGCGCTGCCGACCTTGTGGTCCATCAGCATGCCTTGCTTGGTAAAGAACGTCATCGGCTGCTGGAAGATGACCGCGAACATGAGCAGCATTGTCCAGATTGGTAGAAGCCTGAGTATTATCTTGGCCACACTAGGTGTGGTCTCATTCTGGGACAATTTCTGATCAGTTAACTCAGCTTTGAGGGTCTTCTCCTGTAACCTGCATTCCAAAATTCAGATTTTACATTGGTAATTTTAAAGAAAATTTTATAGAATTGAGCTGGTTAGTGCAAAATCTTACTCTAGCTCAGAAACTTTATCGTCATCGTCTCCTGACGGCAGACGGATCTTTCGAGCAGCGACGCTTGCGATAAGCGACTTCAGAACTCTGAAGATGCTATCAGGAGAAGACCTATCGACACTTTTCGGCTGCTTCCGCTTGTAGACAGGAGTGCAACAGAAGAATGCTGCAACAGACATGGTCATGACAGCGCAGGGAATGGCGAAGCCGAGCCCCCAACCGACGGTATCTTGGATGTAGGACATGATGAAGTTCCCCAAGAGGCTGCCGCTGCATATGCCGAAGTACCACCACTGGAAGAACAGGTTCTTCACCTTGCTCTTCTCCTCCGCCGTGCCGGATTCTGCGTCGTCTCCGATGTCCAGTTGGTCGGCTCCGAAGGCTTGCAGTGAAGGGTTGTATCCACCTTGTCCAACTGAGATCAAGTAGAGCGGGAAGAACAGCGAAGAGCACGGCATCCATGTGTGCAACAGTGCCCATGAGGTTAGTCCTATCAGCCCCTGGTAAGCAGTAATGTCAGTGGGGGAAAAAAGCAAGTCACTTTCTTTACAAGAATCTTACTGTTATGATTTACTGATATGTTGCTTTCTTGAATATACAGGCTAAATTTAAGTTCAAAAATGCGTGCTTCTTTATTGAGCATGTAATGTTGTACTACTGAATTGTTCTTTGTACTCTGGTGTCTCTGTCCTAAATCATCAGAAACTACACCAAATGTCTGCATTTGCAATAGCTTCTGTCTTGAAGCAATTTTGGTTTCATGCCAGTAACTAAATGTAAATTAATACATCCCACATTGGTACCACCTCCTCCATCTTGTCCTAATATTTTCTATTCCAATAATTAAATATCAGTATCTAACTGCACTTGTCTCGTCTCTTGAGAAAGTATGCTTCTTGTGGCAAATTACAAAGTACAGAAATCGACATGCTGGTTCTTAATTCAGATTCCAGACTTTCTGGCAAATAAAACAAGTTGAAAACAGATTAGAAATAACACAAGAACATGACCAATCAGCGAGTTCATCGCCATCAAAAGAAAAGGGAATTAAGGAGCAACTTACGACTACATAGAGAAAGGATGAAGCCGTGATCGTGGAGTAACGATCCCAGTAGGAGTCCGCCAGAATGGCACTGACGAGCGGCAGCATGGAGGTGACTCCGCTCCACGTGCTGACGCTCTTCGCGGCCGACGACGTGCTCATCTTCACGACGTCGGTGAGGTACGTCACCAGGTTGGACGCCACGCCCTTGTACGCGAACCTCTCCACGCTCGCCACCACTGCAACACAACATCAGTTCATGAACAAACTCATCCTAAAGAATTGGACACCTCTAAGATTGAACTCACGTTACCTATGATCAGAACACAAGGCCTGCTCAGCGTCGCCGGTCTCTTCTCCGACATGATGAACTGCGGCAATCGACAAGAGTGGCTCACTGACACCTCACTTGGCTTCTTTAGCTGAAGAATACTTATATATAGAGGTTGGTGTCAATGAACCAATACACGAGAAGAGAGCAGATATGCCTTGAATTGCTTTCTGCTGCTCCTGCTCCTGCTCCTGCTGCACTCCATTATGGCGTATCGTGCACTCGGTGCGATTTACACCAATACAAAAGCCATCAAGAAGAAGAGCTTTGGATTTTCTACGGCCAGGAAGTGGAATCCAACACCAACAACACAAATGACAAGTCCTCCTGCCTTTTTAAGAAAAAAGGGCTTTTTCCTCAGGGAGATGGCCCTTCTTTGTGTAATGGTGGCATCTCCACAAGAGAGGCACACAAGAGGGGGCTACTGGTGCAAAACCCCCACAGCTTTAAAAAATGATCTCTTTCGCCGGAGAGCTTGTAGTCTTCAGGATTTCTTCACGTAGGATCTAATAGACAAAAGAGGGCGTAAATAATGCCATCCAAAATTTTCAACCAAATGTTCTTCATTATATTCTTAAATAATTACAGAGTTATATATAAATGAATTCTCAGCCAAAATCCCAAAACAAATAGCTCAAGAAATCAAACTCCGAGAAAATCCAAATCCTAAAGATCTGATCTTCAAGCAGTGGCCGGTCTGATCTCTCACCGGTTTGGCTGTTGCTTCAAAGTCTGCCTTTGATCACATAGCCTGATGAGACCCAACATCGGTGCAACTCTAAAAATACAAGTCCAATTGCTATAAAATTTTGCACACAACTTGCTTAAAGTCTTAGAAACCTATTTCATCTATGGATCAAAGAAATCTATAGTAAAGTTCAAACATTTTTTAGATCCAAGCAAGATTGCACCCAAAATGGGTAAATACGAAAACGGTAAATACAACTTGCTCGTGTGCAGAGAATGGCCAAGATGGCCCTATATACGTTGCTACATGTTACAGCAAGTAAAAACACCGAATAAATCAAGCAAAAAATCATCAGACCAAATAATCACTTGGAAATGCCAAAATAATGGAAAATCGGGTTTTATTTTCAAAAACTTGCCATAAAAGTATTTAGATGAATAAAGATTGATTTTTAGAAGATATATCTACCTTTATACATCTTTGGTACAACAAGATCAAGAAGAGTGAAAATAAGAGGAAAAACTAATCAAATCAAGAGCAAATCAATCATCACAAGAGAGAGTCATGGAGATGAACAAAGATTGATGTGTTGTTACTAGCCACTCCACCTGAAGGATAAGAGAGCACATCACAACACTCAATTTCTCTCAAACCCTAACCCTAATATATGTGAACATTTGGTCTCAAGAGAGTATAGGTGGATGGTTAACAATATGTCTCCATTCCAATCCGTTAAATAGATAGGATTGCCAGTCACATCTAACTCTAAGTTAATACTACCCATTTAGCACAATGGGGGAACCCGATCACCCAACACACAGGTTTTACTCACACACTACACTTATGCACATTTTCTTAAACCGCATAAATCTGAATCTGCTAAGTCCTTATGTATGATCCATCTTGATCTTCTTAACTTCTCCTTAACCTAAACCGCGCTCTCAAGCGCCATTCGAGCGTTGTAGTTCTGTTTCAAGGTAGTTTTTGATATTTTGGCCAAACTACCTGTTGCAAATAATGCACAGAAAAATAGAGACGAGAGACATGAATTGTTACGTGGAAAACCCTTGCGGAAAAAACCACGGACGCTTGAAGGCAAATCACTATAATGAGGAGAAATTACAATAGAGCACTTGCTCTTGCTACGGGCTACAGGGGTACATATATAGGGTGAAGGAAATAAGTCCCACACGAAGAGGAAACCCAATCAAGGTCGGTTACTACATATTAGCACCACGTCTAATACAACCTGTGCATAGCCCAGACATTTGTCATGCCACATCTGGCATGATGTGATGAAATGTCCTACTTGGACACAGTACAAATTCGAGTCAACTTCAACAATCTCCACCTTGAGCCGAATTCCCTCCAGTAGGCGAAGAATATGATAAACTCCTTCAATAAAATTAGTATGTACACCTTGAGCGCCAAAAGTCCAAATGACTAGTGAATAATACCAACTAAGTCTGAGCAAAGCTCAAACTTAGTAGTAGGAACTGAATTTATTAACATATCAACTAGATTATCATGAGTACTTATCTTGCAGAATACCATGAGTAATGACACCTTGAATGTAGTGATACCTGATATTAATGTGCTTTGTTCTCTCATGGAAAATTTGATCTTTTGTAAGGCAAATAGTACTCTGACTATCATAAAATATTGTAGTGCAACATGTATATCCACAAAGCTCAGTAAATAAATCTCTTAGCCAAATGACATCTTTGCAAGCTTCAGAAATAGCCGTATACTTAGCTTCTATAGTAGACAAGACAACAATAGCTTGTAAACTTGCTTTCCAGTTAACGGCACACCCTCTAACAGTGAACACATAACCAGTGAGAGATCTTCTTTTATTCAAATCTTCAGCAAAATCAGAGTCCACATAACCAACAAGTCCATCTCTAGTCTTGCCAAACTATAAACAAGCATTAGATGTGCCCTGCAAATATCTAAAAATCCATTGAATTGCTTTTCAATGCTCTGTTCTAGGATTAGCCATGTATCTACTAACCACACTTATTAAGCTAAATCAGGGCGAGAACATACCACAGCATATATAAGTGAACCAACTGCACTCGCATATGGAACTCTAGATATGTACTCAACTTTATCATTTGATTGTGAACATGACATTGAAGAAAATCTGAAATATGCAGCTAAGGGAATACTAACAGGTTTGACCTTATGCATGTTAAAACGATGAAGAACTTTATCAATATACCCTTTTTGACCTAGGTACAATTTGCCAAACTATCTGTCTATGATGATTTCCATACCAAAAATCTTCTTTGCTTCATCGAGATCTTTCATCTCAAATTCACTACTTAATTGTGCCTCCAATTTTGAAATTTCAGCCTTGTCTTTTGCAGCAATCAACATACCATCAATATATAGGAGTAAATCAATAGTTGAACCATTAACAGTCTTCAAATAAACACAGCTATTATAACCGGATCTTTTAAAATCCTAAGATATCATAAAGGAGTCAACTATTTTGTATCATTGTCTAAGTGACTGCTTCAAACCATAAAGAGATTTCTTCAATTTGCAAATAAAATTCTCCTTTTTCTGGAATGACAAAACCTTCCGATTGCTTCATATAAATGTCTTCTTCTAATTCCCCATGTAAGAATGCAGTTTTCACATCTAATTGTTTAAACTCATAATTATGCATAGTCACAATGTTGAGTAATGTTGGAATAGAACTACGCTTCACAATAGGAGAAAAGGCATATGTGAAATCAATACATGGAATTTGGTTGTATCCTTTGCAACTAGCCTTGCTTTGTACCTAGCCTCTTCTGTTAGCAAAACTCCTTCTTTCTTCTTAAAGATCTATTTGCAGCGAATATGTTTTTTTCTCAATTGGCAACTTGACCATCTCCCAAGTGTCATTCTTGTCAAGAGATTTCATCTCATCATGCATGGCAGTCATCCATATTTCTAAATCACCAGAAGAGATTGCCTCTGAATAAGATGAAAGTTCTGTAGTACCTTCAATTTCTTCTACCATATTTAAACAATAAGCCACAACATTGGCTTCTTCAATCAATCTCTTAGGAGGCTAAATGTTCCTCCTCTCTCTATCAGCTGCAATGGAACATTTGTTGACAGCTCAACATAGGAACTTCTGAAATATTTTTGTTGTTAATTTCTAGTGTAGATTCTGAATCAATAATGTGTTCTATCTACACGCTTAATTACTTCTCAATGGGAACGTCAATAGATGGTTTATTATACAACATAGCAGATTCATCAAAAGTAACACTTCTGTTAATAATCACATTTCTAGTTTTAAGATTCCACAATTTATATCTTTTCACACTAATTTTATAACCAAGAAAAATACACTTAACTACTCTAGGCTCTAATTTACAGTTGTTGATATGAGCATAAGCATGACAACCAAATATTCTTAAGTTTGAATAATCTGCTGGAGAGCCAGACCATACCTCAATTGGAGTCTTCTTATCAATAGCTAATTATGGTTACCAATTAATCAAATAATAAGTAGTAGAAGCAGCTTCAGCCCAATAACTATTAGATAATCCAGAATTTGACAACATACAATATACCTTCTTTATGATGGATCTGTTCATGCGTTCGGCCACACCGTTTTATTGAGGAGAGCCTGGGACAGTATAATATCTTATAATACCTTCTGACTTGCATAAAACTTCAAATTCTCCTAAACAAAACTCCAAACTATTGCTAGCACATAGCTTCTTGATATACTTGCCTGTTTGTCTTTCAATCATAATCTTTCATTCCTTGAATGTCTTGAATATACCCAATTTATGCTTGATGAAATATGTCCAAACTCTCTTGAGTAATCATTAATGATGGTTAGCATGTAGCTTGCACCTCAAGTGATGGAACACGGGATTCTCTCCACAAATCAGAATGAATATAATCCAATATGTCTTTTGTAGAGTGAGTCGCAGTAATGAATTTCACCCTCTTTTGCTTGCCAAAGACACAATGTTTACAAAACTTCAACTTATCGATACTTTGACCAACAAGAAATCCCCTTTTACATAATTCTATCATTCTAGCCTCACTCATATGCCCCAGACGCATATGCCAAAAATTAGTACCATCAGAATTAGATGATTTATTTAAGGCAACAGTGGCATTATCTAAAATTGTAGTGTCTCTCAGATGATATAAGTTGGCAACCTTCATATCACCCTTCATTATAACAAGAGAACCTTTTGTGACTTTCAGAACTCGACCTCCACATGAATACTTGTAGTCTTTAGTATCAAGTGTACTTAACGAGATAAGATTTTTCTTCAAATTCAGAATGTAACGAACATCTGACAAAGTTCTGATGGTGCCATCAAACATCTTGATCTGGATAGAACCAATGCTTGCAATCTTGCATGATGTATTATCACCCATCAACAGAGATCTATTTGATGTAGCTTCATAGGTAATGAACCACTCATGGTTCGGGCTCATATGAAAAATATAGGCTGAATCAAGAATCCATTCATCATCAGTTTGGAATTATTGGCAAAGGCAACGAGAATATCTCCATCCAAACCTTCTTTGGTGACAACGGTGGCTCTAGGTTCATCTTCTTGTTGATCCTTCTTGAAATTGTTATTCCTCTTCTCTTTGTTCTGCAATTCCAGCACTCAGATATGTCAGGTCCATCCTTCTTGCAATACCTGCATGACTTCCTATTCCTGGATTTAGATCTGCCTCTATATCTACTTTTGCTTCTGCCTCTTGAATTTCCGTTTGAACTCTTCTCGTATTGCCTACTGCGGACAGACAACCTTCTGCATGCATATTTGATCTTTCACCTGGAACTATAAGTTTCATCTTTTCTTTAGCATACAGAACTTCATAAACTTCACTGAGAGTAAGAGTATCTTGGCTATATAGAATAGTATCTCCAAAAGTAGAGTATGAACTAGGCAGAGAGCATAGCAAAATAAGACCCAAATCATCATCATCGTACTTTATCTACATAGACTCGAGGTCTACAACAACTTTCTTGAAAGCTGTTAGGTGGTTCAACAATGAGGCTCCCTCCACCATCTTGTGGGAACAAAACTTCTATTTTAGATGCATCTTGCTGGTCAGATCCTTGGTCATGCAAATCTGCTCCAACTTCAGCCATAATGCGGTGGTGGATCTCTCCTTCATAATGTCCTTAAAATATTATTTGATAGATGAAGCTGAATTTGATATAAGACCTTACAATCTTTACGTTGCTTCTCATCATTGAACAATGTGGCCGGCATCTTGTCGATCCCCAAAGTGCATCATCCAAATCAAGTTATCATAAAATAGCTTGTATCTTGACTTGCCATAGAGAAAACCTCGTGTTGCTACCCAACAGCAGAAGATCATACTTCAGAGTCACCATGCGGGAAGAAAACAAAATTTGCTGGTACGAGTTTGTGTGTACCTTGTAAAAAAATCTCGTAGTAGAAACTCCTGGTGCACTTCTCGGGTGTACTTAGCAAATCTTGTCGAAAAATAATAAAAAACAAAATTAAACGATAGCACCTGATCTCTCTCCCTTCCTTCCTTCCTTTATTCCTCAGTTTCCATGCCCTTTTTATTGCCAGTCCACCCTTATGGAGAATCACCAGATGTAGCCCCCAGCAGTTAGTTCGAGAAGTCATATCCTAACACTGAGCACAACTGGACCACAACTTTCCATAGCGCTGGTGAAACAGGTATACATCACTTTTACACGACGTCCCATTCATAACGAATTTTGGTTCGCGCATGCACAACTTCACTCCCCCACCTTTGGAAAGACTCTAAGGTCTAGTAAATTATTCAGCCAATGCTACACTTTGCTAGCTTGTGGTAGTACTATTTTACACAATGAGGTCGTCACAGGATTAAAGTCCTTAATTTATCTGGGTGATTCATACCACAAACCACAATTTCTCATGTGACATCGACACTAACCTCTCTTATCATTCGCTCGGATAGGTATAACAGGTTTTTAGGGTTTTAAGAAGCATAAATTAAGTTGTCACAAATTACCAGTCACCTACATCCCGTGACTGTCCCAAAACAAGTTTTCATGTTTGAAGAGTAATGAGTAGGGAAATTTAATGCCCTAGACTTGTATAAGACTAGCATGGCATTTTAATATGATATATAGCTAGTAAAGTTGCCATTAACATCTAGAGTGACAAGGATCAGGTGATTCTAGTGTCAAAGATGGCATATTAAAATTAATACAACATCAAGTAGGTATGTAGCTATTTTAACCTTTGACATACTTTTGCATAATAAATTAAGCATGTAATTTGATAATTTAAAGGAATATAATTTTGCATAAAATATATAATCAATATGATCAAAATAATGACTTGCCTTACTATATTTACCACAGCCCTGATCTTAGTCAAAGACTTCTTAGTTAGTGGTTGTGTGGTTGTGAATCCTTGGTCTTCACGCTAGCTTTTACCTGAATCTTGATCCTGCTTGAACTCATCATCTCTTCATGGCTCCAGCGTCTAATTACGAGACAATCGACTGACAAACAAAATAAATCGAAAGAACCGATAAAGTCCAAATAAATTCAATTGAGTTTATTTATAATTTGCTATGATTAAGGATATGAGAGAAGATTTGGCAAGTTGTGGGCTAGGAACGAATTCAAATGAATTTTTGAGTGTAAGTGAAGTGACAGAGGGGCTTCGCCTGGAAGGACAAAAGAAGGATTGAGATCGAAGGAATACTCATGAGCATATTCTGTTTTAGATTGGAGCATGGCTAGACATAGCTAATTGCAAAACACCAAGGCTCGACTTTTAATATAATAGCTCCTTTAATTAATTTATATTTATTAATGAAGTTTCGTATATTAAACCAGGCCTACGGATGGATGGGAGAGATTAATCGAGATACTGAGTACTATTTCTCGAGTGTCAATGACTAAGTGATTTTAGGATACGGGTTTTCACATGTGATGTGCATAACATGAATTGGTTGAATTAACTTGATAATTTGAGATGCAATATTATTTGGGATTGCAACTGCCCATTAATTGAGCTATTATTTCAATAACTTAATGAAAATATGGAGTTTGTTTTTTTAAATCCAATTGTTATTATGAACAAAGTTTATTATTCTATTTGGTTCACAAATTTATTAAAAATGACCAACGGCCCGCACTTTATTGGCCGAGGAGTAAATATTTCATCCGGGTTCTCTTTCAAGATTGAACTGAGCTATTGATGTATTAAATATTTTTAAATGTTATAAATTTAAATCTTGAGATAAGGACCAGATGGTTATTAATTAGACAATATTGTATTTTTTGGTAGGATTCTTTGATTAAAGATGTTATTGGCACATAAAACGTAATTTTACGCATCTTTTTGCAAGATTTGTGTTTAAGATAAACATTAGTGGATTACGAGTATTTTTGAGAGCCAATTGATTAGCGATGAGATGTAAGAAAAAGATTACTGATGCTCTATTTATTTTGAAAATTCTTTAAAAAAATATAAGGTGACCCTTGATTTAAATCTCGGCATTTTACAGATATTTTTGGAGACTTCAATTTAAATAATTTACAAAAATTATTTTAAGCATGATTTAAAAGAGGGGCCTCATGATTATTATTTTATGTGGCAAGATCTTGCTATATCAGTTAACTTTAGTTTGCATTATTAGATTTAGATCTGAGGATAAATATATGATAACTAGCAAATTTAAATCCTTGCTTTAATTATTCTCATAATGATTATCTTGCTACTTTCTTGGTTGACAAGGAATTAAACAAGATTAAATTCTAGTATTTTCAATTTGCAGAAACCTTTTGTTCTAGTTTGATAATTACATGCTCATTCTCATATATTTTTATATATAGGCATATATTGGACTCCTCCTTTTTTTCAGAAATCTTGTTTGAAATTTTCTTTACCATCTTGAACCGAGCTTACTTGTGGCCTTAATCCCTACTTGGGCCCACTTGGCATATAACTCAAATAGAGAGAGAGAGAGAGAGAGAGCTGATTATAGAGAGAAATAGAGGGACGGGAGGCATTCGGCTGGAGCAGGATGCTGAAACAGGGGAGTTGGGCTGTGCTGGCCAGGCGGCGGTGCCGGCGATGAGCGGTGGCTGGGGACGGGATAGCGTCTACTAAAATGGGTCGTGGGGAGGACATGGAAGCAAGGGGTGGCGGTGCTTGGGCTTGGAGCGGCGCTGAGTGTGGCTGCTGGCGGCTTAGAGCGGCCGGTCGTGGGGGTTAGATGAGGCGGCGGCGCCATGGGGGAAAGAGAGGGGAAGGCGGGGTGAGCATAGGCTAGAGACGGGTGGGAGCATGCTTACCGTGATGTCCATACAGGGGAGACTCGCCAGAGGAGTTTGACGGCAGTGGCCTGCGGCGGCGTAGGCATGTGCACGGTGCTAGGTCACTGGGGGTGTGGAGGGGAGGAGCCGACACTTGGGATGGCTCGAGGGAGTCACTGTGGTGCTCAGGAGCAGGGAATTGAAGCGAGGTTGGTCGGGGAGGAGAAGGTGTCGATGGCGGCCAGGTTGGCCGGAGCTCGGGAAGAAGGCGATGCAGTGAGCTCTGTGGCACGGAATCCGAATTAACTTGGAGGGGGTAAGGTGGGCATCCAGGAACACAGGATGACACGCTAGCTTTTGGACAAAACCCGCCGGAGTGGCCGGGACGAAACCCGCACGGGCAAACTCAGGAGAAGCGAGAGGCTGGGGCTACTACTTATAACCGGAGGGGAGTCACGGGGGTGCGCTGCTGTGGCCATTGACCCGGGAGCAGTGCACGGGAGAAGACATGGCCATGCGGGCGTAGGGTGTCACGGGCGTGGTGGCAGAGGCGTGGCGAGATTCGCACGCATGTAGGTGTGCAGGCGGGGCGCAGGGCCATGGCACGGTGGCGAGGCTCTGGCGGGCCTTTTATAGCCGAAAGAGGGGGCTCTGTGGCAGTACTGTGGTCGACGACCTAACTACAGGGCGAGGAGTGGCCATGACATGTCTCCGACGTGGTCACAGGGGCCGAAGTGGCTGTGGCAGGGCACAAGCAAGACATGGCGAGTTGATGCGGGCTGGAAGGCACGTGTGGGCGCAGGGTGAGGTGACGGGGTCAACTCCTTAGGTGTGCACAAGGGCGTGGCGCGACATGGGGGCGTTGGGGAGAAGGACCATGGTAGCGTGGCGCAGCGCAGGGGCGCCAGAGCACCAGACCATGGCGGCATGGCAGGTGCGAGCAGGGCGCGGTCGACTAGTCGGCTGCCAGGGAGGACGATGGGAGGAAGGAGAAAAAGAGAAGAGAGAGGGAGTAAGGGCTGGAAGAAAGAAGGAAACAGGGAGGGAAGGAGAGTGGGGCCAGCGACAGAGAAGAAGAGAGAAAGGAGGAAATGGTAGCAAGATCTTGAAAATTGGATTTTGCTGACTCTTTAAATGTAATGCTTGAATTTGCAACAAGATATTGAATTTTGAATTGATGTTTTTGGCTTAACCGGATGAAGACAAGTTTTAATATTGCTTTGCATTTTACATTTTATTTTATTCAATTTATTTTCTAATAACTAAATTCAATTTGAATTTGAATTTTCAATTTATGCTCAAATTGATTTTAGAATATATGGTTCTTCGTTCAAGATTTTGATTTCGTTGTTTAAATTATTGAGCAAAGAGCCAAATTAAGAATCTCAAGGAATTACAAAATTTTTAAATAACACTGGAAATCGACGAAAGATTTTAAATTCTTCTTAAATACACTAACTCCCATATTTAGGGTGTTACAATACTGCATGCGCAGCCTTGTCCTGTGAGTGTGTGGTTACTGTAGAAGGTGTATAGCGAAGGGAAAGAAGCGCAAATGGTGTGCTTCTTGGTCTAGCCAAGTGGAGCGAAAAATGAGTGCCTTTCTTTCTCGGTTAAACCAGCGAAAGAGACAATTTTCAGGGGCCTGAATTTATGCATCTAATGCAGCAACAAAGCAGAGAAAAAGCAGACATGCTGCTGTTCTGTATCTGACTAGACCCACATGAAAAATTCGCAACAGGGATTCAAGAGTGCGGAGTGCATGAGTGTGGACATCAACGTAAGGCGAAACGCAAGAAAAAGGAAGGGAGAAGAGAAGAGACACCTGACATAGGGCAATCTGCGGGTATCTTTTCCTTGATCTTAGGGTATTGCGTTGTTTGATGCAGAAGAGTTTGGAACAACTCCCAACTGTTCGCTAGAAAATTATGTGCAAGCTAGTAATGCCGTGCTGTTGTGAAACCTCTTTTTAGCTCTCTTTTTCGATCAAATCTTAGTAAGCAGGGCAATCGCTATTTTGCATGGATGATTTCACTATCCTCCAAAATATTATATGCAGACAGATACACAGCGATGTATTTGTGTCACAGACTTGTGCCTAGGTTTGTACTACCTAGTGCAAAGAGGGTACCGGATATTAAATAAAAGGGTGTAGAGATAAAACTTGAGTGATATTTTGTTTAAGAGTACTTAGATTTTAATCCTTTCGATTCAGATCTAACGGACCTCATCCTCCCCTCAATTATATAAATTCCCTCACCTCACTCCACCTCCAATCCCTACCCCACCGCCGCCACAGCCCTACTCGCCGCCTCCCCCATGGCCTCATCAGCGTCACCTCCGATGCTGGCGAGCCCCACTAGCGTCCATTTCCTCCGTTGTTCCCTCTCGAGCCACTTGCATCCTCTCCCCGAACTGCACCCCACCCCCACCGGCGTGTCGCCCTCTCTCCACCACGTTGTCACCGTCCCTAGCGCCACCGTGACCCACCGGTGAACCCTACCCGCCACCACTTCTGCCTTCTAATGCTGCTGCCGGCGCCACCAACCACCTCTTTCGCCGCCGCACATTCCTATCCAACCTAACTTGCCTTCACACCTGAGCGTCGTTCCACACACTAGCCGCAACCCACTGCCCTCCTCTGACCAATGGCACTAGCGGCGCGACCACCGCCTCACTGCCCCACTGCCCACCGCCAATCTGCTACTGCACCCGACCTCCCTCTAAATCCAGGGAATCTCCAGTGAACCCAACCTGAACTCTAACTCGCCGGAGCCAAAAAAAGAAGGCGAGGCATGAATCTAAAGGCAAAAAACATAAGATGAGAAATTCGAGTGCTCAATCCTAAAAAATACTTGAGTACTAGTTAGCAATTCCCTAAAAAAAGAAATATAAAGGGTGAAATGTTCTCATCATTGTAGCCACAACCCAAGTTTTTTCTTTTAAACCACACAACCAAATTTGTTAATTTCTTGAAATGGAGCATTTCATTATCTTGCCATTCCAAGTTTCCAACAAACTGTTTAAGCTATAA